>JAWUZG010000090.1:27685000-28016919 GCA_036785705.1 Acanthornis magna | reverse complement strand
TTATGGGCTTCTCAAAGGAAACAGTCTTTCTAAATCTGAAGAAGAACTAAAACATATTGTCAGCATAGGCTGGAAAGGGAAAAATCACATTCTGCTGGAGGAAGCTCTTCTTTCTGTCTTTTATTGCCTGGCAGTTGAATAACAGAAGAGGCATATCTCATAAACCACAAAGTTCTGTGTGTTTATACAAAAACTGGCAAAGAGGAGATTCCTACAGGCTTGGATCTATACCATCAGAACCTGAAGGTGAAGCCTGAATGTAATAGTTTTCATCTCTCATCAGCTTATCCTGATGTTCTGGAGACCAGTGTTGTGGCCTGGAAAAGGTTTTCCATGCTCATGCTGCAGCCTAAAAGTTTCTATCGTATGTGGGGGCAACTGGTAAGGTGCAGAGAATATTTGAATATCACCTTCTGGAGGGTCAGCTGGAGACTGGGAGAGGTAACCCAGAGGCTTTCAAACTGCATTTCATTTGCAGGCAACCACTAATTTTCATTAGATCCCCTATTACATGGCACCCCTGGCTGATGTGTGAATTTTTTATGTTAGTTGCATGAAGTTAGATATCTGTATCCAGACTTGAATCTCGTCCCATCATAAGGCACTTGTGATTAATTAGAGGGGCTGGCAACCAAAAAGCAGGTATTGCTCTAAGCACATCAGCAATGTCTTCTGCTTGTGTACGAGCTTCAGTGGACATAGCACTACCCAGCCATAATAGGTAGCCCTAATTACAATGTCCAATTACACGTGCAGTTCTGTGTGTAGAAAATGTGTGTGTGGAGTAAGGCATATTAGAGGTACTGAGACTGCTCAATACTAGACAATTTTTCTTTAACATTGTGTTGATAATAGAAAAAACAAGACCTTTAATGGTGATTCAGTTTAGGAGCTTTAAGTTATTAGCAAGATATCCCAAAACTTGCCATGTTACATTAGCTGTTGTGCAGACTCTGTGTTGTCTAAATATTGACTAAAGTGGTTGGCACAAGATTTCTATCCTTTTTCAGGTAACTTAGTGCTCTGTCAGTAGAAAGAATAAAAAATAAACAACACGAGAGTTAGAAATATGAAAGTAATATTATGATACCAGGGAAATTAGGCATTTTTCTTATAAATGAAGAGATTTGTAAAAATAATGCTTGGAAAAGGTAAAGATTATCCTCATAGTTCTACTAATCAAACAAAACGCCCACAGAATATGCCTCTACTATTCAGGGACAAATAGTCCCAAAGGCCACTATAAAACTTTATTTCCATTAGTGATCATGATACTCTAATTTAAATGCCAGTATGTGAGGAAAGGGTGGAATTCAGATGCCTAAACACAGGCATCAGCTACAATTTTAAATGCCTGCTCTGTGGTATCTGACAGTACCTCAGCCATTCCTTTTTAAAAAGACTCAGGAGCATAGACAGCATTTCAGCTGATAAAAAATACTCATCAGGTATTAGTTATTACTTATATCAGTATTTATACTTAAAATAGTATTTGAGACTTCTTCATGTCTAAGACAACTTCTTCAGCACAGACACAGCACAGGTTCAACACAGTTCCCATGGTTTTCTGAAGCAGCCTTTGGAACCTGAGTAAGGAACAATACATAACTCAAATGTCCATGTATAGGCAAAATATCCCATCCATCATAGTTGTCAGCTTACTCACTCTAAGCTCCCAAGAAATTCTTCGCTAACTCTTCAATAACTGTAAAGAGTGCTTTCAATTTTAGCTACCATAAAACAAACAAACAAACAATCCAAACCCAGAAAGCTTTCTGGAAACCAACTCTGGTGTCCTTGGCTAACTTCAGCAACCCAAGAACAATCACCTACTGTCATTTTAGGTGCCTGCTGCTATTCTAGCCTAGCTGCAGATCCCAAGAGATGCAGATAATCCGTACATCGTGTGTTATATCTCCAAGCCCAATGAAGAGCAACAAAATAGCATTAGGCATTGTTTAGAAAATAGAATGAAACACTTATTCTCAAACTGAATTTCACCTTTTGTTCTGTGGCTAAAAGCCATACCCAGACATCAGGTCCAGAAGTCTCTTCCAGGTAGCTTGCAAGGTTTCTGACAAAGAGCCAAACAAATGTGAGCCAGGCAGATATCTGAGCTCAGTCTTTTACTGAAGTGTAGGCTAATCCACTGCCTTCATAATAGCTTGTCTCAACAGCTTAAGGCCTATTCTCCTCCTTGCAAAGGAATTATCAGGTGTGATGCATGTCACAGGGTTGATAAAAAACAGGGAGGGGCTGTTGACTCCCTCAAAGGCAGGGATGCCCTGCAGGGGTGAGAGGGGGCAGTCAAAATCAGGGGGCTGGGCAGTCACCAGCAATATAAAGTTCAGCAAGGGGAAGTGCCAGATTCTGCACCTGGGATGGGGCAACCCTGGAGGTACGGACAGCTTGAGGAATGAGATGCTGGAGAGCAGCCCCATGGAAAGGGACCTGGAATGGGTCCTGGTCGATGGCAAGTTGAACAGAGTCAGCAATGCCCTGGAGCCAGGAGGACCAGCCCTCTCCTGGATGCATCAGGCACAGCATTGACAGCCAGGCAAAGGGAGGGGATTGTCCTTCTCTGCTCTGGGCTGGGGTGGCCTCACCTCGAGTGCTGGGGACAGTTTTGGGTGACACAGTGTAAGAAAGACATTGAGCCATTTGAGAGTGTCCAAAGGAGGGCAACAAAGATGGTGTAGAGCCTTGAAGGGAAGCCTTGTGAGAAGCATCTGGAGTCACTTGGTCTGTTCAGCCTGGAGGAGACTGAGGGGAGACCTCATTGTAGTTACAACTTCCTCACAAAGGGAAGAGGAGGGGCAGATTCTGATCTGTTCTCTCTGGACACCAGTAACCGGACCAGAGAGAATGGCCTGAAGTTGTGTCAGGGAGGTTTAGGTTGGTTAATAGAAAAAAGTCCTTCACTCAGAGAGGGGTTGGGCAGTGGACCAGGGTAATGGTCACAGCACCAAGCCTGACAGAGTTCAAGAAATGTTTGGACAATGCTCCCAGGCACATGATGTGACTCTTGAGGATGGTGCTGTGCAGGGCCAGGAGCTGGACTTGATTATCCTTATGGGTTTCTTCCATTTCAGCTTATTATATGATCTGTGATATCATGAAATCTTGTGCAGAGCAGTCAGATTTAAAATTCAAGACCTTACTATCAGAATTTATAGGAATTTCTAATTTTAATGGAATGACCTGTTTTTCCTTGGTTATAGTTACTGTAGTTTGTTTGAATTTTTTGGTTTGTCACTGTGCTAAGTTTAAAATTGGGCAAGAAGTAGAAGTTCTTGTGATCTGACTAAAGGGCTCAATTTTCATCTGTGTAGAAGAAAGCTGTCATTAATAGACAGCTTTCATTGTTTATTCTTTTCCATGGTATTGATTTCTATTATCCTCTCTACTGTGAATTCAGCTCAGTGACTGAGTCATAACTACAGAATATGTAATGAAAAAGAAGAAGTCATAAACCACTAGGCTGGGCAAAAAGCCACCAATCTCCCAGATGCCCTATCCCAATTCTTTTTCAATCCTCATCAGTTATTTTGGTTCATGAAGCCAACCTTAGTTAAAGGACAATAAAAACCATTTCAAATTAGTCCCTGCTGTAATTTCTGTTCTTACCAGGGACACTTCTTTCCAAAGAAAAATAGTTACATAAAACTTAGGAAAAAAAAACCAAAAAAACACACAACATAGACTCAAGATTTGTTCATGTGGTTTTGAGGAAGCAGTGAGCCCAAAACAAGTTCAGACACTTGGAAAGCTACAAAACCTACTAAGATTTTTTAGAGATTCAATCCTATGAAACAGAAAAATTAAAACAGAAGAATCTGGGCCTTTTTTCCCTGCATTTTTTACATTTTGTTTTTGGGTTTTTTATCTTATGAAGAATATTGTTTCTGAATAAAGCTAATCTTTTTTATTTTAAAAAGAACTTATCTAAGTTAAACTGAGACTATTCCTAAATAAGTATACTTTATTTGTAGTTTTTTGTTACAGATAACAACAAAAACCCCTCAGAGATTTGTGGCCAAATATGCTTCTACCTTAATTGTGACAAATTTTTAAAAACTCCTATGCTTTGCTAAAATTATCTATCCTTCTTCAGTCTTACAAGCAATTTTAATAGAAAAATACTGCATTTGGCAGCTGAATCCAGCCTGAGGATAACACAACTGATTTTAACCCAGGACTAGAACCATTGAACTATTGCTATTGTATCACATAAAATTCTTTAACATTGAGATCATGACAATAATCTGTCTTTAGAGAAATAAAACTTGCAGACTATTGCTGGTCTGCATTCAATTTAATAGCCAGGACAGTGTTCTTTTACTCCAAAAGGAAGGAAATGGCATTCATCATTGTTTACAGATATTCAAGTAAGAATGTTTACTCTTATGCTTCTAAAAAAGATTGATATTTTGGACAGTTTAAACACAGATGTTGATGTGTTACCATTAGAGTATGGATTGTAATATAAATATTTTTTTGAGTTTGCAATATAGAGGCAGTATAAAAGGGATTAAAGTTATAAATGTTTATTTGAAGTTTACATACTGCATGAAAATTACAAGAGTTTTTTTAAAAATGCAAAACAAAATCATGACATTAATTAAAGCAGGAGAAAATTTAAAAATTAGATGCTATTTTAGAAGGTTATCAGCTAATTAAGTGACATTGTGGCTACATCCAATGCACTTTTGGAAAAGCATCTACAAGCTTCAACAGGACATCGTAAACAAAATATTGATTTTCAAATTCCAGCTGAACTCATCTGTTGATTGCCACATGCACTGCTGTTTTTCTCTTCCTGACCAAATGCATTTCATTGTGAATAAAAGCATAACAAATTTACATGAGCCACAGATGTAAAATGGAAAGTTCCAGCTCTTCCAGGCTTGCTGTACTGGTACATAGGAAACAAAGACAAATATAAGAAAATAATATTTTAATCAACTAATTTAACTGATTTAACTTTATATCAATTCATTTGTTTCCAGGAAAAGAATAAATATAGGAACAAGAAAATTAGTGGTTTATTGCTCCATTTATTAGTGTATTCTTATATAGCACTTTTGAGTTGTACATTTCACAGAATGGTTGAGGTTGGAACGGACCACTGGAAATCATCTAGTCCAACACCACTCCAAAAGGAGGGATGTCCTAGAGCAGGTTGCACGGGTCACATGTGAACAGAATAGTGCAAGTAGGCTGAAGCACTATTCCCTGAACAATGGGGGCTGCATAAAGGAGAACATCTACAGAGAAATATTACATAAATAAGTAAGCAAATAAACAAAGTAGATAAAAATCAATAGGACTGGAAAGACTGATAAGTAGCCCTTCATATGCATAGATTTTTATAGGTAGTACTTGAGGATGTGCAGGATATTATCAGACAATATGAAGGGGTACATTATATGGAAAATGCCAACTAAAACAGACAGAACAACTCTGTGTATGAGCAAGAGTGATGTGGGTTAAACATTTCCTCATTCCTGCATTGCAAGTTTAGTAATGATCACTAGTGGCTTTGGTAAAAACGTTATAGCTGCTGTCAAAATCTCCTGGATAAATTAATTGCTTTCAATGAAGTTTCTTTAGGTATATTTAGTCAATGATATGATTAGGGTTGTGTATTTTTGCTCTTCATAATAAAATGATAAAATTAATTTTTAAAAAAATAATTTGAAGATTCCTAAAAATTTCAATGCTAATTATTCTATCCTCCTTGCTTTTGTTGTTGTTATTTTTCCCTACAATTTCAGTGGAGAATAATGAACTCTTCAATGTAAGCAAAACTAGGTTAATTTCTTTCTCATGTGTGTTCTACATTCCTACTGACGGTATAAAATGGCAGTTCATGTTCTGTATTTGCTGCTTTAAAAATGTATTTATGTGTTTTAAATCTTATTTTTATTGCTCTTTTTGCTAGCTTTACGCATTAATAAAGTTGCCATTTGACCTGCAAAGCTTCTCCAATCTTCGTCTTGATTACAGCAATTTGGGGATTTTATTGAAGTAATTTAGAAAAGTTGAGGCTATTATAACACAACTTAATATTTGCTTTAGACAGTTTGCCTTTATTGCTTAAAGAAACCAGCTATCTTTTTATTCCCTAAGGGAGACATAAAAAGATGGATAAACTATCAAATATAATTAAGGAAAATGCTGTTGCCTCATGCAGCGCACAAAATACAGATATTCCTACTAAAGAACCTACCAAGAATTTAAACAAATAATTTTTATCAGAAAATGGAAGTACCCAGGGATATTCTTCTCTCTGTCTTCTTCTCTGCCTCTGTGTCTCTTTCCATCTCTTAGAAATCTTGTGCAGAGCTGCCGACATATCAAAACGTGATATTGTTTTTAAGTTCAGTCCGCCTAATTACTTTGCCTGAAGCTTTAGAGGGCTTGAAAAGTCATAGACCTTTTGCTAAGTCTATTCCCAGTAATGAGTTGCACATTTTCACCTGGGAAATAATATGAGAATTAAAACTTGAAGTTAGTAAATACTATTTGATAGATTTCCATGCATCCCTAAGGCTCAGAATCCTAGCAGCAGATCGATGGCGCTGAGGTTGTTTATACTACCGGTCAGTTTGGGACATGGAGTATTAATACAGCTAGAACTTTAATTCTGGCTGTTTAATTTGATAATTGTTTTTAAAGAAACCTCTTAATCATTTACAAATGTTTAAGTAGTGTCATGTAAAACCTCCAGATGGTAGTAGCAGTTGTGTATCTGATAAAAAATCATGTCTTAACATGGGAAAAATCTGTAGCTGCAGTACTCCTAGTTCTACTTTCCTTTGAAAACTCTTTCTAGAGATAGAAACTTGCATTTGCTTCTGAAAAAAACCAAAAACATTTTATCTTTAAAAATCACTATGCCTTTGACCATCTCCTTTGAAGTCAATATGGAAAAGGAAAAAAGGGTCCTTTTTTTCTCATGAAGTATGATTTTTTTGGTTATGATTTTTTTCCCTACTTGCTCCTTTCTAAACCTGAAAGATCTTATATCAGTCAGTCTGCTGCACCAGAGCTGCAAAAAAATGAAAACTTGGATGTCTTGAATGAAACCATCTGCCCTGCTCTGTGCAAAACAAGGTTATTCCTGTGAACTAATGAGATCTTATTCCTGCGTTTCATTTCTGTCACACACTGAAGGGATGTGCATAAAATGCTAACAAGTTTGAGAATAGGTGTTCAGGGTGCCTTTTTTCTGAGGCCTTGCTGTTTACTGGAGACTTTTCTCCATACTTGAAAACAGCTTAATTCTCTTTGTATTAAAGTTAATCAGAGACTTCCATTTCAATGAGTGAGTTGTGGAGTAAACTGTCTGCTGGTCAAACTACATCTTCAATGAGGAGTTATCTTCTGTTACATAAATGTTTTTGTTAACTCCCCTCAAGTTTTCATAACCTGATTAATGTCAGTCACCCTGCAGGACAACACAGCTGCAGACTGCAAACTACAATCTGTTGATACAGTAATGCGCATTTATAGTCTGGGCCTCTAGACTACAATTGTTGGTGACAGAAGCAATACAAGTAATTATCATATATCTGTCATTACACAGACCATGGAAAAGGCCTAATAAGTTTTAACTACAATTCAACTATGAAAATATTGGATATAACCTGTACTTGCATTGCAATGTGTCCAAGACCTCCACAGCAGAAACCTTACAAAGTATTGGAGTGTTTGTTCTAAAAAATTCATTTGGTATGTTTTAGATGGGCAGTGTGGGACACAGCTGCATTTTTTCTTGAACTTTATGATTATAGTACTTAAGGAAGGTAAAAAATGTTCATTTCCCCACTCGGCTTCATCTAGAGAAGACCCTGGAATCTCCAGCACACCTGGGGAAGGACCTAAATAGACTGTAGTTTGTATCTGTGGTGTAAGCATCTCTGCAAAGTGTCTGTAGAGGAAAACTCTGTATAGACATCTCAGTCTGGGTTGGCGCAGGTAGTTCCCCACCTCTGAAATTTACCATGAATTTATGGTAATGCCCAGTAGGGCAGGGACGGTGTCTAGGAGCCTAAATCTGGGAAAAAACACATATATAGTAAAGGGTTTACTTGCAGAAATGCCACACATCTGTGTGAAGATCAGAATAGTTTCTCATAATGTTCTGGTTTCATTTCAGAAACCTTTAAACCAGCGTTCTGTGGAAATATTTGCAATTCTCCCAATTTTTAATGAGAAATTTTAGTACAAGCATAAATTCAGAGGTATAAAAAGAAAAGGGATAGAAAATCATTTTGACAAACAAGAGACTGTGTACGCTGAGGAGAGAAAGAAACTCTAAGATTTTTTTTTCTCAAAACTAATGTAGAGATAAATAGTAATTTAAAAGTTATTTATCTAAAGTTTTCTTATTACAGGATGTGAGTTCAGAGCCCTCTAACAGACATCACATTCTGCATGCGATTTTGAAAGAAGAAAGCAGGATGAATATTCTTCCCAGATTTTTCTTACAGTTTTGGGGTATTTGGGGTTTTTTCGTAGCAGAAGTAGTATATGTTTACTTTAACATAACAGATCTCTGATATAGATCACAATTAAGAGTTTACTGTGGGTTCTAATTCTTTGTTTCAAATTAATGGAACATCAATAAATACTTCAGTGAATGTGTTCTTTGTGTTGCCATCAAGTAAGGAATTTAACAATCCCATTTCCTGGAAGCATTTTCTCTTTCTATCATTTCATGCTGCCTTGGAGGTAAAAAGAAAAAAAAAATTATTATCAGGTAAAACTGAAAAATGAAAAGTGCTAACAGTTATGTAAATAGAATAAACCACTATGCTGATCTTGGTTTGTTTGCTTTAGCCCTCAGGAAGCCTTTACCAACAATGAAATCTTATTCCTTAACATTATTTCGCAAAGGAAACCATGCATTCAGATTATGTCTAGCTCTCCACTGTTTAATAGCTTCTGGACTAGTAAAGGAAACAATTTAACAATCCAGTTTGAAAAACAGGACAAAAGCTTAAAATACAGTTTATCATGTATGCTAGGAGGGCTGGGCAGAAGCTACAGGATGATAATAATGCTTTTTCAGAGATTTGTTCACTTTATGCAACATCTGTATTAATGAGTAAATGCCTTCTGTGGAAAATAAGCCTTTGAAATTATATTTTACCACTACGGCCACATTTTTTTCTGAACTATACATGAAATAGAGAAGTCATTTTGATAATTCCAGTTATACAGTATCAGAATACGATGGAATATCAGGGAGTATTTCAAAATTACTATGCACTCGTTCATTCTATTTCAGGTTTTGACAGCATGGCAGAATATGATAAACCAAAGTTTCCCAGATTAGGGCACTCCGAATGTTTGCAATGGGCATGCAGACCAAAGAACTACAAATATATTTCATATTTGGTGCTTAAAATCTCCCACTGTCAATTTCAGTCCTCTTCCTCACACTGAGCACCACCTGACATCATAAATAGTTATTTCTAGAGTGAAGCATCTGTGAATCTTGTTCTTTAGCCTTTTACGGTGTTGCTCTCTTAGGAGCATGAGTAATTTGCAGCACCAGTTAACAAAATAGAGATGCAGCTCAGAGAGCAGGCAAGATACATTGAAGCTCCATTCAGGTTTATGTATCTCAGGAGAATTATTTGTGACCTAGGAAAGAGTGGCAGAGATTATATATGGCCAAAAATAAAAATCAAACCAAAACAATAGAAATCTGTCAGTGCAGCCAGATTCCTAATCCCCTCCAAAAATCAGACACTTCATAAGTACACACAGGGATCTATATCTGAGGGATTTATTTTGAGAATAAAATGAGTAGAGAAAACCTGTGGTAATACTGTCAGATTCCCCACCTTGGAAGGTTAGAAGTAACATTAGAGAAATTTAGAGAACAAATAAAAGTTATACTTAATGGTTCTACCAAGAAGTACAGCTCATTCTGTCTCTACCAGCAACCTATTTAGTTGTTCTACAATGCTGGAATCAGTAGTCCCACTTCAATATTAAAAAATATGTTTAGATAGAGCAACCCAAGCTGAGCTGCTGATATCTGTATCACTAGCTATTCTGTTTTTATCAAGAAATTCTTCATAGCTTTCAAGCTAGTTGTCATTTCAGACATGAGAAGTTAGTCATCTCCTAAGCATAAGAATTTCTTTGAAAATACCTCTTTTCATTTTAAGTAAAAATATTAAGATTTTTCTGTGCACCTATTTGCAAACACGTCTGTATCAAACACCAAATATATCCCAAAGTGTCTTTCAACAGAATGAAAATAGAATAATTCCCTGATAGTCTAAATATTATACATTATAAATTTTAAACCAATGACTGACATTTCTTCATTTATTTAGTACAAAAATCCTATCTGATACCTCAGATGTAGCTTGTTTTTACAACCACAGATGTATAAAATGGGTTAATGGATTAAAAACCATTCTAGCAGAAAATAAAATAGGAGATATTCCTCAAGAATGAAATTAATTGAAAAGTTGAAATGTGAAAAATTGCTTATGACTTAGGCATAATATTTTTTAGCTTTAAAGCTGTCTAGAAAAGTTCAGGGAAACACTCAGAAAATCAAAAGATTTTTTTCCCATATAACTCAAATAACAGAATATGATTCTAAAGGAATGTAATGATATTCTATCATTACATAAGTAATGATATGAGTAAGTCTCATATTTTTGTAAATTCCAGTAATCTTATTATTATAAAGATCTTGAACTTGAAGAAATCTATGTAGGAGTAATGCAGTATATGGTAAGATAAGCTATAAATTTAACTATGCTTAAAGGAAAAAAAAAAAAACAAAAGAAAAAACAAAACCCCCAAATATCCATCTCAAGAAGGCAAAGGTTTCAAATGTAGTACGGCATATATGCAATTTTAAATTACATCAGCCTCAGCCAATAACTCATGTAATATAGATAAGAGGTCAGATAGAAACTCAGCAACTTAAAATGAAAAAGGCCAAAGAAAGGGAAAGGTAGAGGGAAATTGTATCTTCCAGATAATTTTGCAGTGTGGAATTACCAGAATAGAAGAGCTGCCAATGAAACAAAATGACTGTAATATGTCATTGGAAAAAGAAGAGAAAAGAAGAACATAAAATGTTCAAATTGGCCTTTAAAATTGATTTGTCTCTTTTTTCCCACTGATCTTTTGGCTCTGAAAGCCGGTGTGTGCACTTGGCATGTAAGAAATTAACTCCAGGTGGTTTAATGAAGGGAACATCCATAATGATTTGAACCAACTTTTATACTTTACCACATCTACAGGAAGACTTTTTAGCAGCCTTCCAGTACCTAAAGGGGCCAACTAGAGAGCTGGAGAGTAATGTTTTACAAGGCCTTGTAGTGATAAGAAGAGGGGTTCTGGCTTTAACCTGCAAGAAGGTAGATTTAGATTAGATATTGGGAAGAAATTCTTTCTTGTGAGTGTGGTGAGGCACTTGAAAGGGTTTTTGAGAAAAGTTATGGGTGCCCCATCGCTAGAAGTCTTCAATGCCCGGTTGGATGGGGATTTAAGCAATCTGGTCTAGTGGAAAGTGCCCCTGCGTGTGGCAGGGGAGTTGGAAGTAGAATTATTATTTTCATGTCTTTGAAATGCATGACAGTTGGTAATTAAGAACTATGCTTGTGTTCTGCAGTGATGGGAGCCAAAAAGAACAAGAGGTGCAAGGAGTATCAAGGTCTAACTGGCTGAATTTCCTACTTACCAAGAAGGAAGCTTCGTTCTCCAAATTGCATATCTTCAACATTAGAAAGGCAAAGGACTCGAAGAAATAAACTGTGTCTACTTGAATGGGTTCTACTGAGAATGCATACAAAGCACAAAATGAGGAAGCAAAAGAAAAGCAGTATGTCCCAAAGAACAATTTGTATTTCACCTCAGAACAAAAGATATATTTCTGTCTGTTCTGTTTGCTTACAAAACAGTAGCAGAAAAAACCTTTTTGAGCTAAAAAAACCAAGCCAAGTTTATTCTCAGCATCATTCTATTGTGTCACTTCATAGAATGACACACACAGAATACAGTGGATCCAAAATGTTGTTTTGTGTTCTGTGGTGGTGAAGGAATTGACAACTAAGGCCAAATGCCTGTGGCTGTGAATGTCAGAGGAGATTGTGCTCATTCAATGAGTTTCATATGAACATCTGAGTTCAGTATTTAGGCTTAAGGAAAAGATGTTGCCGCAGCTGCACTACTAGAGAATTTGTTTAATTTTAGATTAATAAATGTGAAAGGCAAGAAAGGAAAAGAGTATATCAAATTGAGAATAAATTATTAAAAAACAAGGTTAAGTACCAATTAGCTCTTATTTCTACAGTGAGGCAAAAATTACTTTAAAATTTCAGAGATCAGTTAAAAAATGCAGGGTAGTTGTGGGTTTTTTCCTTTACCAGATGTAAGGAGCTATTTCGGACTTTGAGTAGCTGCTGAATGCAGTATGTCATAGTTTCCATCACTCTGAGTAGAAACTAAGAAAAGGATCCAAAGTCAGTGGGAAAAGAAAAATACCTCAATAAGGTCTTTGCTTTCATGTTTCTTTTTCTCCTTCTCTTTTCCTTAAGTTGCAAAAGAGGTATTACATCCTGACTGCTCCAATTTTTCTCTGATGTTTGGATTAAAAAGGAGCCAAAAAATCAAAATAAGCAACTTTTACGAGGGAAAGGAAGCCAAATACTCAGTTCCTTGATATTTCTCAAAAATAAAGAAAATGTTAGGAATTATTTTCAATATCCATCATTTTTATATTCATAAAGTATACATAATTTTATTCTAAAGACCTTTGGAACTCAAGAAATTTGGGCATAGGGCTCAGACTGTGTCTTTTAATCTTTGTGACATTACCTTTAAAACCTATAATCCTTTCCTGCAAAACTGCCATGGGATACACTTGGAATTCTAATTTAATAAAATACTAGAATCTGGGCAGATCCCATCCAGAATATTTTACTCCCTAAAACAAAATCACACTGTAAACAGTGTTGCAAGGTCAGGTTTGTTGATGGAGCTTGTCCCTTCTGCTCTGTTTAGTGTTGCACATGCATGATCAAACACACATCCTGCTCATTCATGAGGATGTCTTTACCCGAGCTCAGAAAGATAAAAAATACACCACATCTGCATCATCACTGCATGAAACTTTCCATGACACATTTGACTGTGTCATTTATTCTTACCTGCTCTTTGGCCGTGATGAGAAGCCAACTAAATACACTCCTCTTTATGAAGGCTGTTCCCTGAACTGCTTGAGAAATTCTCTAGCTATCACAGCTATTCCAAGAATAAAGTGTGCAATTTCACAGGGCTTGGTGGCTTTTGAAAAGGCACTGCCTACATATTAAAGTAAGGCTCTTACAACTTTTGAAACTATAAAGATTTTATTCTTCCCTTGGCATTACATGGAAGCTGCTCCGTGCTATTTAGTTGATGTTGTGTTTCTCATGGATACTACTAGACATAAATCTAACATTTGTAAAAGGCAGAAAAGCCAGAGTTTTCTGAAAAACAATAGCTATAAGTACTACTTTGCTTTTTGTGACAGAAGCAGGTTTGTTTGGGGCTTTGATTGTTTTTTGCAGTTTAGGCTTGTGGATTTTTTTTAAGGGAGCAATTACCTTCTGAGAAATATTCACATTTTGTGTTGGTTGGTAACAAAAGCCATAAATATTTCTTAACCCTGGTATTTTTAAAAAGTTTGTACTTGGCCTACCATCCAAAAAATTCCTTTAGCAAACAGACTTCCCTATCAAACAGGGAGCCTGGCCACCATGACATAAATAGACTCATTATTCACTCCTAATTCATTGCAGTAAACACCAAAGAAACAACTTCTAAGTATCTCATTTGTGGCTATTTATAGCTCTGTGAAGCTTTTTCTTTCCTATTTTTTTTTCTTCAAAGCAATCTTCTTTACCCTGCTCCAAATCTTTTTGAACTCAGAGGCATTTCTGTTTTGTTGGCACTGCAATTTTATTGCAATACCCTTTAAAAATGCATGGAAAATTATTCACTTTTCCAAGGCTATTGAATCATTAAACTTATATTGCTAGCCATCATCCTGTTTGCTTGTGAGATAAAACACACGAATTATTTCATTCAAAAATTGGAAAATATTCATTATATAATTGAATAGAGTTGCTAGTTATAATTAGTATATTTACTTACTGAATGCCTTAATAAATGCAAGTGTTTGCAAATGAAATTATAAAAGTCCAAATAAATTTTAATGGAGAAGTGATAAATGTGTTATTCTTATTGAACAAAAAGGAAGGCATATTTCATCTTGATGATGGTGACTCATTTAAATATTTCAATTATATGAATATTGTGCAGTTGGTTCTTAGGCACTTGGATTAAATCCAATTGGATGTCATGTGTATAGGGGTATGGGCATGGAGAGCCATAGAAAAAAAAAGATGAGAGAGAAAACAGTACTAAACAGTTGCAAAGGTATACACACATTTAAGGCAGTTTGTGTCACTGATAACATTTAACACTGCTCGAATGCAGAACTTAAATTATCCAATTAAAAAAATGAGGAACACATCATTAGCAATCACTTGTGAGCAATTTTTTTTGAGTGATTATCAAGCATTACATAAGGACTATGTGGCCAAGGGCAAGAAAGAGTCCAGTTCATCAAAACAGTCATCACATGCAGTAAGGATAAGACTACATTATTTTCCTTCTATTTTCTCTCTTGTTCACTACACATAAGTACATAAATTCTGTGTTGTTCCCTGTGCAACACATAAATGAGATCCACAGAGCAGAGATCTAGCAGAACTGTTTAAAACAGAACACTGATTCATAATCAAAAGGCATTTATCATTTGAATATTTTTAGATGTCCTGTAAGTATGACCATATATTTCACCAGTGGCTGAATACTGGACTGGCAATATCCACGTGGCTAGCACTGATAGCAGTAGTACTGGCTCAGTCACAACAAGCTAAAGCACCCTTTGCAGAAGGGGACCTGTGGGAGACCAAGTTGAAAGCAAATCATTAAAGAATACTCAAAATAGGCATTTAGAATAATATTGTTAGCAGTAAGAATTGTCAAATAGGACAGCAGGCTGCCTAAGGGGGCTGCAGAATCCCCACCCCTGAAGATAGTCACAACTTGACCAAACAGGGCCCCCAATTGCCTGCATGAACCTGACCCCTTTGATCATGGAGCTGTATCAGATGATCTCCAGCACTCTCTTCTGATATAAATCACTTTAAGATTTTCTAACTTAAAGCATTTTCAACTATTTGTAGTTGGCATCATGGGATGTTTACAGTCAGCAGAATGTTCTACAGCTTTTTTCTTTCTCCTGGGTAGCATATGAAGGTCTATGGCACCAGATACTGTGGGACATCTCTTTCAACATTAAAGATAAACTTCAAAACACAGAACTACATGAGATCATTAGTCCCCATGAAGAATGTTCTAAGTGGCACCTTTTGGCTAAAATAGATGTACAGAAAGTAAAAGAGCCATTCTGAGTACAAGATATTGAAGAACTGAAGGCATTTTTTGCCCAGAAACTTTTCGTAGTATTCATTATTCTCAGAGTAATCCCTTTAATACAGGTCATTATAAAGCATATGGATAATTTATCTCCAGAAGGAGACTATATTAAATTGATTTTCTTTTTTTCATCAAGAGATAACCATTCAAATTTTTGCCATGCCTTAAAAAAAGTAACAGTCAAACATCAATATATACAGAACCATGTGTGTAAGTGTATTTAGTTTGGGAAGGATAGTTCTTTTTCATCTTTTCCTCTTTTTATGACCAAAAATAAAGAATTAATGACAGTTTTTATTGTTCATGGATTTGTTATTGTCTACGAATACAGCAAAATTTTAAACATTTTAAGAGGCTTTTAGTTAGAAAAAGGATGCTTTTGAATTAAAAAGTCATAAGAAAATGGAGCACTCACAGTACAAAAAACTGATATAAGAATAAACAAAATTCTCTGGAAGATACTGGTTTTTATGTTTTAGCATTGATTGAAGATTTTCAGGCAGCCCTGCTGATACCTCACTGATGATGACTGCTGTCCTTGTAGATTTTCAAAGAAAATAAATTAGGAAGAAAGAGGATATCTGTGCTTATGGAAAAAACACCACATATGTGCTACTGCTGTAAATGTTGCTTTGTCAGATACTGTGGGACATAGGAAGCAGTGAGGGTTGTATGTGTATCAGTGTGTGTGTTGAGGAAGCAGTGAGGGTTGTATGTGTATCAGTGTGTGTGTTGCTACAATATAGTGATTAAATTTTCACAGTTTATGATAAATTACGTTTGTTAAAATTCTAAACCATGACCTGAAACTGGATCACTAAATGCTTCAGCAAATGCATTCAGCAAGAGGCTTTATAGATTAAGAAACACAAAATCATTTGATCTCTCTGTATTGCAGTAAGATTCCAGAAAACACTTAATGACTTACCCTCACCCAAGGACAGAAAGATCTAGACAGAAAGGACAAGGACAAAAATACTTAACCTGATGACTGATAGGGTGATCATGTAAGTAGCTATGCCCAAATGGCTTGAATTTTGTTAAAGAATCCCCTGCTCTGGCAAAAAACTTTCATTTGTGTGCTGCACCAAAACCCCTGCTGAGGCCCCTAGAGGAGCTCAGTTCTTGAGTTAGCTACCTGGCCTTCTCTCCGTAAGTAAAATAAGAGTAACCTTGAGCTATGATGTTCCGTGCTCATTGTTTGTGACTGCATGTCAAAAAGAAGAAAATGCTTTGTTTACTAAGGCAGGGACAGAGAACAATGACAGCCACATGGAAATAATATCCCTGTTCTCCCAGAAGGATGTTAACAGTTATTATATTGCTCCAGAAGTATGTGTCATCTCTAACCCAGCAATTCATTTACTCTTCTCTCAAAAATGAATGTACCGTAGCAGGAAATTTATAACGAGAATTTGAGGGGAAAGTAAATCAATCTTATCTTCAACCAGCAAGCAATAATACACACTAATAGGGGCAGACAGGACTTGTCCAACATTGCTGCTTGCTAAAGAGGAAGGTATTGATTTGTGTTTGCCTTTTTCTATTAACAGTAAAGAGTCTACAGCACTTTCACACATCATAGGATAAGGCTTAAGGGTGTCAAAAAGCAATATACAAACCTCGAAATGTTTGTAGCTTTGATTTGTGGAAGCTATGAACATTTTGAATGCTTATTTAAAGTTTTTTTCTGCATCACCATCTTCCTTCAAACAAAGAGAACTTTTCTTCTGTCATTGACCTTCTAATAATATGTTCTCCAAAGATCAGTTTTCACTATCTAACTAGTCTCATTCATTCTTGCTGCTCTGTGATACCAGAATATACTGAAGATATTGCGCATACCTTTTTCTTTGTACAACCAATTTTATGTTTGATGTCCTTGGGCTTGCAGGTATTATCTTCAATTTGTCAAACAAAATACAAAAATACAAATCATTTTAATTGCAAAAGGGTTCTTATAGCAGTACATTTTGATATAAATTTTTAGGGTATCATAAAATAGCAGGATTATTTAATATGAGATATATATGTCAATTACATAACCTCATTTGTAAGTCAGATAAATATTTCGTTAGTCTTCTGAAATGTGGTTGGCCATAGACATCTATTGTCTTACTAAATAAAAAATACTTGCTTTATTTCTAATATACTCTCACGTGCCATCATGAAGAAATTTTTAACGTATACCTGAAGTTTTATATTCAGGTGAAAACTATTTAGTAGGTATTGCACGCTGAATTACATGCTATGGTGGTGAAGTAAGAAACCATTAACCAGATTTTCAAAATTCACCTGTATACTTTACATTGTGCAAGATGAAATGAGAGGTCTCCAAGGAAAAAGTGCAGCTCAAAGATTAATAGGCAAAGGTGACATTTTGACTAAGTAAATAGAAAAATGTATCCTTTAGCAAGCCATTTTTGAACAAAATGAAAGAAAACATTTGTTAGTTAACAGATTACTTATGGGACAGTCATGTCTTTGTTGATAAGTTAACATCTCAAGCTTTTTGAGAACTATATATTCTAGTAGAACTGATCTGCAGATATCTATAATACTACTAACAAATGGAAGAAAGAAATACAGAGGGTACTGGGTCATACCCTCACAGCCACAGAATCAACTAGAAGGAGCTGTGTATGAATCTGAGAAACATTTAAATGCAAAACATTTAAATTAGCATTTTATTTTTTGGCTAAATTGATGCCAAAAAAAAAAAAAAATCTGGTTTATTCTCTTTATTTCCCTGGCACCTGATAGACATTGGTGGACATTTTAGATATTAGATTATTCTGTCTAGCTTTCAGGTGGTCAGGCTGTCTCATTTTCCTAGAAATGCAGAAGGCTGACAAGCATGACAAGGGATTTAAGGGAAACCCACTTATGCAGCAAATGAATGCTGGGTGCCTTGCTGTAAGGCACTGAAAATCACACCAAAAACTTATGTTCAAGAACTGAAGCCTGCCCTAGGTGATTAATTTTAGGTGAGATTTATTCTTCACTATGCTTGAGGTAAAATTCAAATGCCCCATGGCCTCCTAGTGTTATTTTAGTAATGTGAAGTGTCCTGCTTGGTGTCCAGCAGCCACTCCAGAAAGTTGATGTGTCTCTTGTCTTGTGTCATAAGTGGCAGCTTGTGCAGATGCCTGTCTTCTAATTTACATCACCCTGGCCTCTTTTGCCTGAGTCTAGTCACTATATTAAGATAACTGAATCATAACCTTGCTCTTCTGCACTGGCAGCTAAGTCAGACAAATTCTTCCAGGTGTGCCAAGTCATAATAGACTCCTATTTCTGGTCAAGTGAATTAAACTTCTCTATATCTTCTTCTCATTCTTTTTTTTGACTGTCAGGAAACTGCAGCATTGTTCTCATGGGCTTCACAAGCTAATGCCATAGTTAACTACGTCTCTGATGTAATAACTGAAAGTCAAGGCTCAGTCTGTTTGTAGATGGAAAACCAATACATGGGGAGTGAGGGTGGGTTTTGTACACCCAAGTGAACAGAAACAAAGAAGCAGCAAATTGAAATTGTTGGTCATGTATCGCATTAGCACATGATTTACTCCAGCAAATGTTTATTCCACTGTCCCTAAGGGGATGTTTTTATTGATAACTGTAGAAAACACAAGTGAGTTGCACACAGAGAGTATTTCAGGAGCATTTTTCAGACTTGCATTGAAATCACACTACAAATATTCAAACTCAAGACTTCAGATATAGATGAATGAAATTTGAAATTTTTGGGTAATAAGACTACCGTAATTCAATTCAACTAATCTGACCATTGCATCTGAATCTTGAAAACACTACTAGTGTATAAATGGTGTAGGTCTCAGTGTTATAAGGCACAGGAGTCAGAACTCCTGCTGTGACTGACTCATCTTTTCTCCTAAGCAGGAAAGAAACTGAAAAAATATTATCCCTTATTATAATTTTTGCCTCTGACCCTGAGAACATCTAGGCAAATGTATGCATAATCCTTTATGCTGTATCTTAGAAGACATAAAAATTAGGCTAAAAATATATATCTTTACTTGTTTATATAATTTCCAGCTAGATATTCAATCTGTATAGACTTTATTAACTTTTTGTGATCTGTCAGGCATGTAGTACATTCCACTACATTTTGCAGGCTCAAAAGTTGAGTGTGCTTCAGATCAGGAATACTTGTCTTTGATTTGGCTGCATTTCTGAAAAGGTGACTGGCAAGAGACATTTTGATCTTGCAATTTTGATAAAGTGAGCTGGTCTTATGTTTGACTGATACCTCAGTTAAAAGCACTAGGGTAAGTCAAAGTTCTTTCAGCCTGAGCTAGTATTGCTACAGCTGCTGCTGCTGGAACTTCTTTAGTGTTCCATTAATCCCATAAAAGACAAGCTTGCTCTAGAGTAACACCTACACACACACACGCACAAAAAAACCAAACCAAAACAAAAAACCCTCCTCTGACTGATCAATTGTGATGATGTAATTGGACTATAATGGGGAAATCCATTCTATATGATTAATGCTCATTTAAAATTTATGTGCTTGATGCCATTTTGGTATGTCTGCTTTAAACAATCCATCTTATGAGGTTGTGGTGTTAGCTTTCTAAGCACTTTATAAAGCACGGACCTATTATTCTCCCCATTTTACAGATTTGTAGACTGCAGCAAAGATTGGTGCAGTGACTTGCCTAGTGGGGGGTCAGCTCTCTCAATATTGCTGCTGTAATCCATTTTGAAGCATTGGTGAATTTCTGTGTTGGACTTGCCTGCGGCCATTAGATGTGAAAATGGTCCACTAATAGAGTTTTTATCAGCTTGAGACAGCCAAAGTGCTCCCTCTGCCAGTGTTCTGGAAGCAATTTAGTAGGTAACTCTTCATGACTGTGACAGGCAAAGGTAAATCCCTTGTGGGAGTCTGTTTTCCTTAGTTTCTGCAGCAGTAAAAACACAAATAATCAAAGGAAGGTTAGGAAAACTTACTGGTGGTTCAGAAAGTGTCTTGCATTAGCCATCATTATTGTATATGTCACTAGCAGACCATATACCCATTAAATTCCCACTGTAAAACTCTAAACATGTGGGAGAAAGTCTGCCATATTAAATCTAAAAAGCACAGTGTTCTTTCTTGTCTGTTTGGTACTTTCTCTCAATGCTAACTTGGCATTTTAGTGCCATCCTATGCCATTATAGTGCCAGAATTGAATCCTGAGCATTGCATGACCTAGAACAATTATACCTATTCATAGTGGTCAGCTAAATCTTACAATGACTAATATGTACCATGTTCTCTTGTGCTATAAATTTAGGAATACATAGCGTGACTGTAGTGCATTTGTAGCAATTTTAAACTAAGAGAACTGGTAATGTTTACTATCATGACCAAAGGTAAAACTTGGAATCCAAATACTTTCAAAGAAATGGAAACATTTGTGATCTAATCCAAAAATTAAGGCATAAATCACACGGTGGTTGAGATTTGGCTCTCATTTCTTTTAAAGTTGAGTAAAAATTGTGAGGTTAACTGTCCTCCTGGGCTTTTGGCCAAAAATGGTGAAAGAGTTTCTCAAGACAACTGTGATGCAACCAGTAATCCATTTTGACATTTCAGTAAAGCAGAACTCAATTCCTCATTCTTTTTCAGCCCCCAGACCACATAATTGGACCCCAAAACACTGTATTAGACTAATCTGTCTAAATGGGGATTCCTTCAGGGTGCTTCAGGATGTGAAATATTTAATACATTAAGCATAAACCATGCTCTTACATAATACACTAGAAAATTCTAGACTATCACTGAGAAAATGCATTATTTCTGATATACAGTGATCTTTATTGGTCTCCTGAACTTAGAATGTTAGTTTGTTTGCAGTTTCCACCACTTCTGCTCTTTGTCACTGTGAAATATAATAGAGAGTGATAATTTCCCTAATCAGAACAGCAATGTCTGTCTGATTTCATCTAAAATGTTAATGAAGATATCTGTGGGTCTAGTTATAATTTTAAATTAAGTTGGCCTTGATGAAGAAATTGTTCCTAATTGCACTAGTTTAAGGCAGTGCAAAGTTTGCCCAAGAGAAATGCAAACCACCTATTGCTTGAAAACAGCTCTTGGTTGTTGATATCATCTCCCTGGAATCCAATGGCAGGATCAATGGGAGTGCCTCAAAATTCTGTCAGGGGTGGTTCAGACCAGACATTAGGAAGTATTTCTTTACCATGAGGGTGATCAAACACTGGATCAGGTGTTCCTAGAGAGGTGGTTGATGAACCTTGTGGGTTTCTTCAAAAACTGAAAATGTTCTATTCTATTCTATTCTATTCTATTCTATTCTATTCTATTCTATTATTTTATTCTGGTCCATTCCATTCCATTCTACTCTAGTCAACATTTTTCCCTTTGCTTATTAGCTGAGTCCTATCCATTTCTAGTTGCACCATAAATCCTTTTAAATAAGCAGATAACATACATTTTCAAAGCGATAGTAATAACAACAATCAAATCACAGGTCTCAGATTTCAGTGCGGAAAACAAATTGGAACAAGAAAACCGAAGACAATATTTTACACAAGTAGATAACTTTTTACACAAATATGTCTTTGCTGTAGAGATAACAATGTTGTACAATGTAATGCTGCAGACTTTCAATAGGCAACTGTGATGTGCACAATTTATTCTCTTTTATTATTTCCTCTTACATCTGTAAATAAAACACAGATTTTTTTTTTTTAATCTGTACAAGGTCTTCACCTACTTTAACTCAATGACGTTTATAGCTGCAAGTGCTGAGTTCGATACAATGGGATTTTAAGCTTTTTCCAGAAAACAGTTTTGACAAATATTCTGTATAAAGAGTTAGATTTAAAGGTTGTGTTCCTATTTGACTTGTTAAAATAATTAAAAAAAAAAAAAATAAAGTAGGCTCACATTTTGCTCTCCTTTACACTCATTTAAACATAGAATAACTTTGAAATTTTCAGGAATAAAGCTTGCCAGAATAAGCCTTACATTCCTCACCTCCAGACCTTATTATTTCAACTCATTATGTCTGGGAACGAATCCAAGCAGGTGTTATAAAAGATGTTTCGAAATTCATCAAGCCATCTTCTTGGTGACACATAGGTCTCTGAATACATCACCCCACATTACAGTTTATCTTAATATTCAGAATCTTCCATAGCAAAGGACCAAGCTTTTCTTTTCAGAAATCATGACCTCCCTTGACAGCTGTTATAATTGAAAGAAACCATAAAGTTTTCTGTCAAGAAGAAAAGACTTGCAAGCACAGGACACAGAACTTTTGCAGGAGCTGCACAGAGAATGAGGAGCTCTCTTTTACATGTGATATGAGCTTGTGAAATGAGCTCAGATTTCACAGCTTTCAGATTTAAATGCAAAATTCATTTCTTTCACTCAGCTTTCTCTA
Organism: Acanthornis magna; assembly: GCA_036785705.1. Classification (NCBI taxonomy): domain Eukaryota; kingdom Metazoa; phylum Chordata; class Aves; order Passeriformes; family Acanthizidae; genus Acanthornis; species Acanthornis magna. Next base: position 27,993,961 of record JAWUZG010000090.1, on the reverse strand, counting down.
AATAGCCTTTTCCCATAGTGTTTTTTTCTGATCTAACTTAGTCTTCTTGACATCAAAGTGGGAGGTTAGAGGACAAACAAGTGCCCGCACAGACTTTTGTAACAGTCTTTCATTTTTTTATCATCTCATCCACAGCTTTGGAGATTTTCTCAGCATAAGAATATAGAAAGTTTGTGACATTTTTTCCCCTTCTTTCCTGTCTTTAGTGCAAAATTTTACAGACATGTCCAAGGTGATTTTTCAATTTATCTATCTCTGTCTGTGCTAGCCACAGATCCATAAATCACATGGGTTCTAGTAGGCTCAGGGTGGCTGGAGACAAACCTACGCTGATCTGGAGTCAGAATGGCTCTGTTCACATGAAATGGCTGCTGAAGACTATCGAGCAGGTTCTATCTGTTTTGGTGCACAACAACATGACTAATATTTCTGGATCCAAGCTGATTGTTTTATCTGCTACTGTGCTGAGCCAAGTAGGTTGAGTGTTTGATAATTCATTCACCTCTACCCCAAACCCAGTGTTGGAGACTTCTTATTGGTTGTCATGTGCAACTGGTTATGGGCTCATAAAACCCAGAGTTCAAGTTTCCTTGACAATTGCAATTAAACAGCTAGAACTTCAGTCAATAGATCTGTTCAGGCACCACTGCCAGATCAGCTGAGTATCCTAGGTTTTTTCTTTCTATAGGAAAAAATAAACACACTTTTCTTTCTGATGCTACCAGAAAAAATATAAATTTAAGCTCTGAAAGCTGATTTCTCTTTTCTTTTCATGCAGATTTACTGCATCTTTATAACCAACGATCAAACTATTTTGCTAGTTATATTTGCTTAGAATCATTGTCCTTACCTTGATAGGCAATTTAATTTGTGTAAGAGCAATAAAATGCTACCTGTATTCCTCTTGGTCTCAGCCCAGTGAGGTCAAATTTGCTGACATAAAAAGTAATTTTATTTATTTCACCAAAGTTAGAACCCTTAATATCAGCAAAGAAAGTTCTTTGCAGAGAGTTGTTTTGCAGTTGTTTCTGACAAGAGAAATTAACCTTTCTGTATTATATCATTACCACAATCCAACCTATCTTTTGTAAATACAAACCTTTTTAATATACTCGATAATTTATTTTAAGAAATAGCTTTAGTGCATTTGAGTTTTGGACCTGATAATGAAGATGTTGCATATTATGTGTAGTTTTAGGGCTGCAGTTTTCCACCACAACAAGGAAAATGGTCTTAAACACCAAGTATGTGAGTACACTCTATGATGATTTCTTGATAATTCCATTACTTTAATAGACACTGAAATTCAAATTCTGAAATCTGTGACCCAGCTCTTTCTAGGTTGTCTCTAAATGTAACACTTACTATAACTAGCAGAATGCAGTCCAATGTGTAAACAGCCTTATTCACAGAAATATTTATCAAGATGAATGAAGTCAGAGCTGCAGAATTATATTGCAAGCATGATTGTTCAGAGTAGAAAAGACAGCCAAGTGTTCCTGCTCATTCAAAACTAAGGTACATATCTGCTGGCATATCTGCCAATTATTTACAAGTACTGTATCAACAACATAGGTAAAGTTCCTTTTGTTATATCCAGGGATGGTTGGGTGGGATTTTAGAGTTTTCTGAGGGAATACGGTACTGGAAAATACAAGGATCCTGTTCTCAGAAGCATTTGTATGTCTAGCTATACCATATCATATAGAAATGGTCAAATAGGTGTTGTAAAAATACATAATATTGAATTAAGGTGGACTATTTCTGCTAAATGCAATTTTTTTGTATTCTACATTACCCCACATGAAAAGAAAGGGATAAAGAGAATCTTACCCTGAGTGTTGCTTTTTGATCTTCCTGAAAATAGCCAGTACATTTAACTATTTAGGAAAAATGAAAAAGAGGTACCATATCTTTTCACAATAATTTCATTCCAACCTTATATTTCTTTCATTGCTGGCCTGTCTACTTGTGTTTGGTAGTCTCTTTCAGATAGCTTAAATCAAGAAATATTTACCTAACTTATGAAAAAATAAAATAAAAAAATACAGCTAAGGTGTTTTCTGCTTTTGTCATAGGATTATTATTATGTAGGGTGCTTTACCTTCCATCTTCCAACTCCAGGATGTTCATAGCTTGACTGCAAACTCTTCAGAACAAGTATTCATTACTGTGTTCATATAATGCTTATCTCAGAGCAGTTCTTTTCTTCTCTAGGCTTTGTGTAGCACAACAACAAATACGATCAGTAATAGTAATAATAATAAATACAGATCATCACAGCTCATTTTCAACATACATCAACTCTAGATGAAATTTAATGGCCTCAAGTATATTGCAGGCTTGACAAAATGATCCTAATAATCCTATTTGCCTTAACCTCTATGAATCTTTGAAGATAATTATCTATCTCTCCTAACTTTAGTTTCTTGAAATAGCTTCAAGACAACAGCTAGGGAGATCAGTTACAGATACAGAATAAAATTGATTATTGTGTGCAAAGAACATGGGCTTTAGAACATGCTATAAAATATTGCTAAAATTCTGAAGGAAAAGAACAACAAAATAAACCCTAAAATTATGAAGACCAGTATTTTATGTCTAGTTGTATTTTGAACTAATGCATGTGCAAGAAGGCATGTGTATAGCACTGACTATGTTGTTGAATCCTTAAGTAAACAATTATTTCTGGATTAAAATTTAAAAGAGGCTTGTATAGCTCCCACTTATTGAAATGGACATAAACTCAAGTTAGTTGCTAGGTTTATCCCAGTAATAACCTTAAAAGAGTAGAATGGAATGTATACCAGTCAATGCTTGTAGAAGAAGAACTGAAGATTTACTTTGCTCCTGCCTAAATAGTAGTTGCCTGCCTACTTTGTCCACTTTATTGATGGTAAATGATGATGTTAATGGAGTAATCACAGTGGAATCAAACAAATGTCGAAGAGCAAACATAATGTGTTTATTTAATGGGGTGGGAGAGTGATCAGAGTAATTACACAATTTGTAATCTGGTGTCAGTGGTTTGAAAATATTCAGCAAAAGCTTTAGAGGAAAAGTTAACAAAAGACACAAATTGGGTTAACAAATAGGTGTGAAATTTAGATTGTGATCGACTAATTTGATAATGGTTTTAAGAAGGACTATTGATTTTCTAGGCAACAAGATTGTAAATTGGCTTAATCTACCTGTACTTAACAAAGCATTTCATATGGTTCTATGTGAAACTCTGTTATCCAAACTGGGCATAGGGGTATACAATAACTGACTTTTAAAGTGAGGAAGAGAACAGCATTGAAAGAGAAAACATAATTGTACAAGGAAGTTAGTAGTGAAAGTTTTCAAGGATAGGTTTTAAGGTTAGTCTTATTTTGTAATATTATTCATTTTTTAATGTGAAAAATAGATTTTTAGATTGAAAGTTCCTATTGATTCAAAGACAAGAGCTTTCTTTTTGTATGGGGGAGGAATAACTGCAAAGGAGACAAGAATTTCTCTATTGTAAAATCCATTCCCTTAGAAAATTGAAAAAGAATTTTTCAGTCAGGGACACTCAGATTTCTTTTTCTTTCTAGAGGTCACATGAGCTGAACAGAGTTCCAGGACAGAGCAAGTGTAGAAAACTGTTAGTTTTGCAGGGGCATGTGCACCAAGGAATGGGGGATATGAGCTTGAGCTTGCTGGAGAGCCAGGTTCTCAGGAATTCCAGCTGGAAGTCAGAGGAGGCAGAGCATTTCAAACAAGAACTAATAACCACATGTGGAGTAACCGAGCCTCATATTGCGTTTCTTACTACTGCATATCCATAGCTCCCCTAATTACCTTCTAGATCCTTCTACTTAAACAACATTGAATTTGTGTGTCTTGAATATGAAAATGAATCCTTGTCATTGGGCTTGTTTCAGCTGCCCACATACAAGCATCTGGAGTCATCAGAGAAGGTGTCACATCAAAGTTTAGGTCATATTTGCCAGCCCCATGTAGTGCCCAAGATAACCAATAGTATTTGACTCCATCTTTCCACTGCCTGATCTTCATATCCCAAGTAGCATTAAAGAGGGATCTTCATATACTTTAGCTTTAGATAAATAAAAAAGTGAAAACAATAAATAAGTTATGGTGATGGAATGTAGTCTGTGTCCTATATACAGAAAATATTAAAAAATAAACTCATATAATGTTCCTTGTTTTTCTTGGCATTTCAAATATTTTCCCCTGCAGCAACATGGCTTGTGCAAAAAACCCCCAAAACTTCTTGGATCTTGTGCCTTTCAGATGAAACTCCAGTGCAACAGATACATATGATACCTATATAAGAAGTTTTATCTCCATGCAAAAGTAACACCACTGCCAAAATTGTCCTCCTCAGTCTTGTATAAAGAATTCATTTAAATGCTGCCTATGTTGGACATACATACAGTATATGTTCACATTTGGAAATTTTATCACATAGACACATTTAATTTTATTTTTTTTAATATGATATCAATTGTTGAAATATCATCCCAGTAGTGGGTTTTTTACATAGTGATCCATTTCTCTTTCTCACTCTTTTAACTTTGACAAAAAATGTCCGCCCTGCATTTCCATCAGAATAGTTATTCTTGCTGCTATTAATCTGTTGTTTTGCAGCCAGGGTAGCTTGAGTTCCTTCCTATTTTTCACTGCTTTGGCTTTTCCTGCTGCATTATAAAGTATCACCATATTTTATTTCTCACATTCATTATCTCTCTGGAGTTAATACACAAAATCTATTTATCTCTAATAATATGAGATAAAAATTGATTATTTTCTATCATAAATAGTATTTACTCCAAGCAGAAAATTATAAATCAGCTCTGCAGAGTTTAAATTTGGTCTGACAGAGCCAGTAAATAAAGCTATATTTTGTGTTCTGATCTGGCCAGGCTTAGTGTCAGGATTATTTTTGTTTGTCTTTTAGAGATCAAGAAAAGAAAATTAGAGAACTCATCTTATAAAAATATTCCTGGCTTGGCTGACACCACTGCATTTGATTAATATTGACTTTGTCTACCTAAGGGATCTCCAACAGTAATTTCACAGATAGGTCAAGATTCAGGTTAATTGCCATTCTTGGATAATTCATAGCTTAGCTTGAATTAGTTGACAAAATGGATGCTACCTAAAAACTCTTCATCATCACAAGAAGCCTCTTCATAAGGCACAATTTTTTAATAGAATGCAAGGATTGCAAGGAATGCAATTTCCATGTTTTTGTCTACCCATCCTCAGAACGAAATCCACTGAAGTACCTGGGAGGAAGTATTCTTCAACAAGAGTATAAAGCTCCTTATTTATTATAACTGAAATTATGAAAATACAGTATTAAAAAAACTAGTTTGGTCTCATGTAGTTAGCAAGGGAGATAAAAAGGAATGAAGCAGGAATAATACAGGCTTTTCATGGGTACCGAGTATACAAAGGTTGTATGGATTTGGAATTGGCCCCCCAGCTGGCGGGCTAGGAAGAATTTCAGAGCTGCTGCAAATCCTCTTCAGATCTGAATCCGTTGCTCATTCAGTGGACGGAAATTATCCTTTTTAAATTTTTTTCTTACCTCTTAGTGAGTTATCTGTAGAGCTCCAGGAAAGCTACAAGGAGACATAGGAGGTCTGCCAAATTTCTCCCCTAAATCCTTTCTTACTTCAGGAAACGCCAGTACAGCTTGGCAAAGGCAGGGTAACTGGAAGCAACAGAGGCCACCCCAGCCCCAGGCATCGGATGGGTACAGGCCAGGGCTGGGGTGGGACATGGTTCCCAGGTGAGCCAGACTTGCAGGGACTATGGCCGGGCAGGGCAGGGCTGTGGGGAGCTGGACCAGCCCTACTGCAGAGTCACTAGTCCAGGGAGCTGAAACGGGGTCTGGGCAAAGGGCAGTGGGGGGAGCTATAGAAAAAAAATGTGCATCTTCAAGGGAAGAATCCCACCAAAAAATAAATATGCATGAGATGCAGAAGCGAATTACCCTTCGTGCTTATTTCCTTCCATCAAACCCAGTAGGAAACAAGTTGGATAGATCTATATTGGTTAAGTTCCATTTTTGTCCATTTACAGGAGACATGGACAGACTAATTTCAAAGGCAAACCACAGCTATTAACTTTAAATGTTTATTTTTGATGTTTTAACTTCACAGAAATCAGATGTTTCGTATCGACAGTAGGATGCCAAACGGAATTTATTGCTGCCATCACTATTATTATGTGAAATGCTGCTGCTAATGGTTTTCATGACACTTTAAAAAAATATGAAAAAGAAAAGAGTGCAGATTAAAAATATTTGCATTGCAATCTGAAGCATCACGGATCATTCCCTCTTCTCTGCTTCATGGAACCTTAATCATATCCTATTCAACTTAAATAACACATTAACGTAACTCTAAAAGGGTACATTATCTTCACAAGGACTGTGTGCCTAGATGTGAAAATAATCCATGGCCTCAGGGAGGCAACAGGTTACACAATTTTGGGAAAGGCTGCCAGCAAAAGTTCCCTCTTTTAATTGCTTTGACTTTAATCACCAAACCATAATCTCAGTGATCTCAGTATCTACCTGAAGGTATTCCCGGAACTTTGTTAATTTGTTTTAAAAGTGTCTAAAGCTAATATGACATCTAAAAAGTAAAAGTTTACTCCCTCTTTCAATACAAATAATTAGTAAAAGCAGGGTTACATCTCAGAGTTTCATCTCAATCAGACTAGCAGTTGTTGCAATGAAAGCCTCCAGGCAAAATCCTGAAGTCTTGTTTAAAAGCATCATAAAACATTAGAAAATTGCTGACTTCATGAAATGGTGAAAAACCAGAAAGTTTCATGAATTTTTCAGTTCAAGTTAATAGTTACTCCATTCCTATGACAGTGTATAAATTCCAAGGCCAAGGAGAAGTCTTCCAAATGGCATTAGAGGGTCACAAAGTGAAGCATTTTGTATCCTTCCTTTTATCAGTGAGGGAGTTTTCTTCTATGCATGTGTGCATGTGAGTGTGGTTCAAGTGTTCATGCAAATAAGGGCAAGACGGGCAAACAGAAGCAACCACAGCTCAAACACTTCCTGGTTTAATTTTCCAAATTTTTGCACAATGAAAAGCCAGTGGTTGAAAAGAGTCTGGGAATAGAGACATGGGGCAAGATCAATCAAAGAGTCAGCTAGGTTGGAAAAGACCTTCGAGATCATCATGTCCAACCTGTGACCCAACACTGCCTTGCCAACTAAACCATGGCACCAAGTGCCACATCCAGTCTTTCCTTAAACACCTCCAAGGACGGTGACTCCGCCACCTCTCTAAACAGTCCATTCCAATGTCTAATCACTCTTTCTGAGAAGACATTCTTCCTAATGTCCAGCCAAAACCTCCTCTGGCTCAGCTTGAGACTGTGTCCTCTTGACTTATCTCTGATTGCCTGGGAGAAGACATTGACCCTCACCTGGCTACAGGCCTTCTTTCAGGGAATTGTAGGGGGTGGTAAGATCTCCCCTGACCCTCTGGAAGGGGCCAATACGAGATGTCCTTAAGCAGTAAATTACAGGGGAGGGCTCTGAAGCCATGCTCTATGGGCATTGGCAATTATACCATGTACATGCCCCTGAGTTTACATTAAAGGGAATCAGCAGATGTCCACATGAGAACATCCTTTTGCTCAGCAGTAGAATTTATGGACAGAATTGTTTTCTGTTAAAATCTTATGAGAGCAGCAAAAACCAATCCATCAGAAAACCTCTCCATGGGTGGTCTCTGCACAGCATGATCTGTATTGCTAAGTAGTCTGTCTGATGCAGAACCTGGGGGTCTCTGACACCTAAAGAGGCATAAGATTATCTAAACTACCCTCTTTTTATTTCTCCTGATATCTCCTATTTGTGGTGTTTTAAGCAATACCTTACAAATTCTGAGTGCCTTTCACACTGGGATTACAATAAGCACTAATACATTAAATTGCCTTTTGAGATAATGGAAGCTGGTGGTACTCACAAAATCTAGAGCAGAATTCAGTGATTTTACTATACAGCAATAGAATAATGATGTAGCTGGCAGAAAGACCTCCTATAATCCCTAGCTGAGCAACTGTCTCTCTCTTAGTGACAACAAGCAGAGGCAAGTTGAGAATCACCACAAACTGCACCAAAAGCAGTTGGAAAGCAAAACGGTTTTGAGGCAATGTGACCCCCTATAATTTCAAAGCCAGGCTGAGCAGAGTTACTAAACTTCAGAGTGTAGCCCCTGCATAGTCCCATTGATCTCTCTGCAGAGCCCACAGAGAACATAAGGGCAAAATGAAACCCTTTTAGCTTTTGCTTGCCAGATTTTGCTTCCCACCCGAACAATAAATATTAGATGTCATTGAGTGAGTTCAGTACTGACCTTCTCAATACTTCATTCAAATGAATTAAATTCACAAGTGTTCAGATCAGTCTGAATATTTTTCATCATAATAGGAAATTATTGGTTTTTTCTTTAGCCTCACTTTTATGAAAAAGTAGAATTAGAATCTCAAATTTAATTTAATTATCTGTGAATTCTTGCTTACAAAAACTCTTCACCTTGTCACAGCAAGAACTCTCAAAAACATAGCACAACTCAGCATATAATTTGGGTTTTTAAATGTATGTCAGAAATGAACAACAACAAAAAAAGAATAACAGATAGTGTCAGTCAATTACCAGTATAGCAAATGGTAAGATGTATTAGGAAAGCATCATTTGACATTCCAAAATTTAAAGGCAAGTTTGAGAAACATAGTGTCTTACTAGGACAAAGTTAATTTATTTCATAGCAGCCCTTACAGGGCTGTGTTTTGGATTTGTGCCTCAAACCGCTGGCAGCTCACTGATGTATCAGCTACTGTTTAACAATGCTTGCACAGCATCAAGGTTTTCTTTTTTCCCACTCTGTCCCCTAAGCAAATAGTCTGAGGGTAAGCTTGGGACAGCTGAGCCAAACTGGTAAAAGGGATATTCTATACCCTACAATGTCATGTACAGTGTTATAGATGAATTGGCTTTCATAGGCTGGTTATGTGTTGCAGTGTTTGTGAGTTGGTTAAATTATGTCAAGGCTGGGCTTGGTTAAATGGTTGATTTTATGTTGGGGCTGGGCTTGGTTGAATGTTTGATTGTAGCTCTGAACTGTTTGAGTTATATTGTACGGGTGTAGTGCCTTTATGGAACTGCTGGATGGCAGTGATCAAAGGGGTGGTAAATGTGGAACTTTCCAGAAACTTTCTGCGGGTGCAGTGACATCTTTTCAAGCACATATTGGGTGACTAAATGGACCAATGATGTGGACTTATGGAAAAATGATTGGACAGGAATGCACTGTAAAAACGAGCCAATCGCAAGATCCCTATACGAGGCAATCACAGTGAGAATCCAAAAACGGACTAATCCCGTTGGAGCACAGGTTATATGAACTCTTGAGGTGCTTTGCGTCACACCCCCTGAGGTCCTCGCTGCTGAAGGAGCACCCGGGTTCACACACGCTGTTCCTTTGCTCTGCTTTGCTCCTGAGAAATTGGACTTACCCCGATTTCTTGTTCCCAGTCATTAATTAATTAATGGGTTGATCACAAATGGTGTCAGTCTGTTACATTCAGCAATTAAAATTAAGGGTAAGTGAAGAAAGTGTGCGTTAATTGGGGAGGGGGAGGGGCGTTGTTTGTCTTCCAAGGTGGCTGCTGCACAGAGATTGGCTGAGGACTGGCCAGCTTGGGGGAGACACTGTGTGATGGCATGCTAAGCTGCTTGCCTGGGCAAACCAATATAGCAGGTTGAATTTCAGAATTTGGGAAATTGTGTCTTGGGTGTAGAAAGACTGATGGTGATCTGATTTTAAGAGATTTTGGACAATTGGGAATGTGGCAAACTATGATCACATAGGTTTATTTTGAAAACTAAATTTGACCATTGACATGTATTTTCTGAGGTACTTTCGGATACTAACAGCCATCTCATTTGCAAGACCTTATTTTCTGCTAAAGTCCATGAGTGCTATGTAACAATATAATTTTGTCCTTTATACTTGTGAAAAGCATGGTTTGTAATTTTTTTGTTTGTATTAATTTCAGAATCACAGAATATTCTGAGTTGGAAGGGACCCACAAGGATCATCAAGTCCGACTCTTAAAGTGAATGGTCTGTACAGGGATCCAACCTGTGACCTTTGGCATTATTAGCTCCATGCTCTAACCAAGTGACATCTTGTTGTTGGATATCCCAAAAATACAAACGCAGCTGTAGACAATGGACAAATAAATGTAGTCTTGAGAAGGCTGACAAAGAGGAAGAGGAGCTCAGAACAGCTGTGACTCATGAAAACAGTCAAAAGCACAATATGCAGAGGTTAAAGAAATGCAATCCTAGCAAAGGTTCACCACTTAATAAAAGCACAGTTTATATATAGCACAGTAAAGTCGATTCAAATTAATCAAATCAAGCAAGTACCTCCTAAAGAAAATTAATAGTATATTCAATCTATTCAAAAATATAACAGAGGTGGCATTTTTACATATTGCGATAAGTAAATTCTCAAAGCAGTCAAACCTTCTGCCCATGTAATGCCCTTGATGGGCTTTGATGATTCCTGTTACAAAGTAAATAGTAAAAGAAGCTGAAACTGTTTAATATTCCATTCCAGACAAGTACTTATATTTCCATATTGCACAATATTTTGTCTTCCTTGTTCCCTGGGTTTATCCGAACTGCAGTACTCAAATATACAAGACTAGAAAAACATTATAAAGAAAAGGTAGTTATTGAGCTATTTTAGGGATAGATGACTAACCAAAAAAGATAGGAGAGGCAGAAGAATACCAAATGTATTAGGAAGACACAGGTAAAGGAACTGAGGGAAGGTAAGAAAAGCTCACCCAGGGAAGGCCAGATTTTATGACGGAGGAAACAAATTTTAAAAAGAATCAAAGATTCGGAGTTGATGTTGATAATAAGATAATATAGGCAAATGACACACTGTGAGAATGTCTCCCTTTATGAAAGGTTTTATGTTTATTAAAATTAGCATATTTAGGCATAATTTTCAACTGATTTACCTAAAAGTCTTTAAAATATTGCTACCTATATTTGTGTGTTTTTTTTAAAACATACTAGATAATTTTCAGCAATAGTTAACAGTTCTTTCTGAAGTAAATTACATTATACTACTGATTAGCAGACAGCAACAAATAAACTAAATAACGAAAAAGTTTTTGAGAGTCCTTACTATCAATGTTATTGACACATTATTGTTTACCACAGTGCTGGAAGGAAATATGAGGTTAGTTTTTTTTCAGATGATGCAGTGGTCATGTAATTGTTTTCCTACTGGTGATGACAGGGATTTTTCTTTGTGTGCTAGCATTGATTTGTGGTGTTTTTTTCTCTTTAATGAAACAAGAAAAAAAATTAAAAAATCAGCAACAACACAAACACTCTCCAAAAAAGAGGAACCAAGTAGTAGAAACCGCATATTAATAGGCATGGCAGATGGAGCAATTTCTCCTAGGCAATCAGCTCTAATAGTCATGGATGTACTGAGAAATAAAAGACCAGGCAGTATGGCTACCTCATGGGCATGATAGCAGAAAAGTTAACTACAGCTCAGCACTTAAATAGAGGATGTGGAAGGCGGAAAGGTGCCAGCTAAGATAGGGTGCAAAGTAATCTGCCACAGTGAGTCTGACAGGAAGGATGCCGCATGTGAGAGAAAAAGATGTGCCTTTTACAATAAGATCTTGAAATAATTTCCTGTGATTTCTCCTGTGTTGCATTGTTCCTGCCCACAAATGCCTTTGAAATCTAGGCTTAACTTTTTAATGGGAGGATGGGGGGGTTAAACAATTGCCTAAGAGTTTTGGCTGGTATGGAGTACCTCACCTTGGAGCAGTCACATTCATGTGTGCTTTTTCTCATATTTAGTAAACAAGAAGTCCCAATAAAGAGGCAGAAGGAAATCAATATTGTCAGAAAAACTGGAGTAGAGAAATGTTGGTGGTTGAATGCCTGAAGATCTGAATAGGTAAAACACAGAGCTTTTAAATATGAGTCTCAGTTATTTCAAATGTAGAACACTTTTTGATATATGCCTAAAGAGTAAGATTCAGGTAAATGCAACAGTATCAATATTAACATAATTAATTTCACCTTTTTAATAAACTTTATTTGCTCTGTACTGTAACATTAGATTTTGATTGACAGTCTTCTCTACCTCCCCCTCTGACTCTTCTCAGAGACCAGCTGCCTTTTACTGTTCTCCCTGGCACAGAAAATGGGCCTTTATTTATCCTGGTTGAGGGTGGGAATAGCTTGTGAATCTTTACTTATTTACATCTAAACTCAGAGAGACAGCCAGGATGGGTGTCCCTTGGTCCTCTTTGGAACTCTGGTTTAAAAATGTTTAAGCCATATGCAATTTTCTAAATAAAGTATTTGAAAATTCACTAGAGCCATTCCAAGCAATACAGATGAAAGTTGTGCAGCTAATTAGTCAACAGTTTGGAGTTTTCGGTCCTTTCACCTCTGAAGAAAAGGTAAAGTAAGAGTCCAGTTTTGTTCCCAGTAAGAAAAAGGATTGCATTAACTGCATGCTATCAAAGCTCCAGGCATGGCTGAGAAACACTTGACCACAATGAATGAGAAAACTCTAAGTGAAGAAAAAAAAAAGTTCATATATTTATATCTGTATCTACATTTTTATAGGTCTAACTGCTCTCAGTAAATAAAGAGTACAAAATTATAAAGAATAATAGTCAAAACACTGAGCTTCAGGGCAGTCTGAAGCAGCTGCATGCTTTTAATATAACAAATCTGGCTCAGTATGGCTTTACGAGCACAGGTGGTACTGTATATTACTCTTCCTAGAGAAGAGTTATGATATTTCATTACGTCCATCGCTCCGAGTTACAACATTCTTCTTTCCAAAGGAGGCAGCCGAGATGAGGTCTGTAACATGAAGTGGGAGGGTGTTTGCTGGTACCTGGAAGATGATTAACAGTAATTCGATGCAACATGCAGCATTTGCGAAAGTGAGAATAATAAAATCAGTGAGCCAAACAAATGAGCCATATGCTGAGTTATCTATCACCCAGGAGGTGTACTAGGAAAGGGGTGCTGATCATCTCACTGGGCATTTTCTGAACAGACAAATTACCAATTTAAGTCTAGCATCTTTATGTGTGATGATCACTGATGGTTAGCTTACACAACCATTCTGAGATTTTTTTAAAAATTATTATTCCTTATTGCTTGTATGAACGTGAACATTTCTCAGCTATCAACACTTAGCAAAGTAAGGAAATTTGACTTACAGAAAATAAGGTTTTACTTTAATGTTCAAGAGTTCCTTTTGTATGAAGAGAAATACAGTCTTTTTTTATCAGAGTTACAAATAGACATCCTGAACTGGAAAGCAATTTAAAAAAAAACCAAAGTAAATTAAATGGATGAAATTAATTCCTATTTGATTTCTCGTTGCTGACCCTTGAAACAAGCAGCTGGTAAAGAGAAATCTTCGACAGTTTTCGAATGCTTCATGTTTTCATGTCAGAATTGCAGTATAAATGATTCTTTATATATATATATATATATATAAAATGCATAAATATATAATCTACTATATATATATTATAAATATTTCTGAATAGTTTGAACTTGTTGTAACTGTTTGGCTTAGGTAAAGTGACAGCTTTTCCTTTTTCTTTTCTCCTATGTCCATCTGTGATTTTATTTTCTCTGAAAAAAAAGAACTGAGGTTCTTTTTCTTTCTTTTATTACTGTACAAATATAAATATTTTAACAAGACCAAGAAAATTTCAGATAAATATTTTTCCTGCACATGGTCAACACCTTCCTTACTCATAATGATTTTGCATAATAATCTATCAGAAATTTGTTCACAAATATGTTATTCCTTGTGACATACCAAATTTATTTGTCAGAATTTATGATTTTGAAACTGGAAACACTAACAAATGAAACTCTCAAATTTCAAGAATCTTTTGTTTCAATAGATTCACAAATTTCAGCAGAAGAAAGATTTGCTTTCACTTTATAAAATGTGAAGTTAAACTGCTTATATCTTCATTGCCTTTTACTTGCCTGTTGATTTTTTTCACATAGATAAAAATTACCTATAAGGCTTATAAACCTCTTTCTTTGTAAATATTTCTGTAAACCCCTTTTCCTTTATGCTCAGCAGCCAAGAGTTCAAGACCCAGCTATGATCTGGCCCAGCAGCATAACCTTGTATTTGACTTCTGAAAAAGTTGTTATTAGAGACATATGAGAAGAAAGGACAGAAAAATAAGAGATAAAATTACAGCCAGAGGTAGCTCTATTGAGACAAGATAATTAGTGGCTCAAGCATTCAAGGAGAAAAACACTAACATGAAAAAATATAAAATATTTAAAAAATAACTTGGACAGCTAGTTGAGTAGTTAAGAACCACTGGGGCTTTAGCTTGAGATATCAGTGTCACCAGTGATGACAGGGCAGGTGAGACCCGGCGACTCAGAGCCACCTCAGTGACAACCTGCTCAAGGAGGGACAGAGGCTGCTTTGACCCTTCTGGCTGATGACTGTGTGGCCAACAGAAACTCTTTGCATGCCTTAAGACTATTGGCAAGCAAACTAATGCTTAGCCTAATAGGTCATTAAATCATCAAATCTTAGCTATGTTCTGTGCATACTGTATAAATGAATAATTGCTTCGTACTTTTTGAGTTGAGAATATATCTCATGCAGTGCTTCTTTGCACTATTCAAATGATGACTCAATAAACTGATCTCGAAGAGGAGAGGTAGCAGGATTCAGTGAAAAATAATCCCACACCATGTTTTCCTCATTGAGAACTGCATAAGGAGATCAGCAAATGAAAATAAGGACAAGTATGGGTAGTACCCAAAGTATCAGAGGTTTGGCCACTGTGGAAGAATTGTGTACTTTCTAAAACCTGCTTTCTACGTATAGTTTTGAGGTTTTATTTCTTAGCTACTTTTCCAGAGGAAAGATAAAAATAAGAAAGATTGATATATGGTAAGCAAAAGACAATTTAAAACTCCTGCATGTTTTCTTCCCATCTGTAACATTCCCTGGGGTTTCTAAAAGCTACTGCTTTAGCAGAAATGCTGGTAGCTAAAAACTACATGAACATTAGCTTTCTTTCTGCAACTAGATGAATAGTAAAAAGAAAGAAATGGAACTGCTTTTTGAGATTCTAGACCAAATTTCAGCTCAGCCACATTCTTTACCTTTTCATGTTTATTTTCCATGAATGTTTGAGTAGATGAGATTAACTACATCAACCAGGCAGAAAAGCAAAATTTTGTAGGAAAGATTATCAATGAATTTTTATAAGATTGCAATATTTGTAATTCATGTCCAGTTCATTGGTTACTGTGATGAAAATACACAAAGTGATCTGCAAAGAGGTTTTGGGCTGTACCTCCGAGACTGTAATACAATACTCCTGTGTGCAAGGAGGAGGCAGATGTAACCCCAGTTTAAGCTGAGTAGGCTAAACAGCCAAAGAGCAAACTAATGCAGGAGCAAAAAGCACCAGCCACCAGAAATGAACATTGCTTCCTCCCTACACATTTATATTGGTTAAACCTCGAATGGAATGTGGAGGTACATTCTGGAGACTTTCAGCTACGTTTCCTCTCCCAATTATTACCTTTTGTCTATATTTAATATAAAAGTCAGAGCACACATAAATTATAAAAGCTACAAGAGCTATTTGCAGAGTTATTTGCAGGGCATCAAACACCTAAAGAGGGAGAGAGTGTGCATGGAGTGGAGCACTTGTAGTTGTTGCCTATGTTTACAGATAATTTCTTGTAAGACAAATACAAGGCTCACTACTGAGTCTTCCATGTTGACCATGGACTAAATACACAGAATAAAAAAGGAAGGGCAGTGATAAGAATGTTCTCCCTAGTTAATATTTTTTGTGCCCATTCATGGATAATTTATGGAGCTAATTTGATTAATTATGTTTGTCAATGAAATTCAAGGCTATAACCACAATATGACCTTTACAATCCAATGTCATGATATTTCAGAATTAACATATAAGTGTGCTATTACCTAAAATGTAGTTTCTGGCACCTAAAATTGTTTTCAGAAGCTTGTGCTATGCTGCAAATTTCCCCACCATTCATGGAGAAAATATTGCCCTTGGAGGAACTGCTGTTAATCAGTGTTGACTGCACTGTGTCGGGGGACACCCAAACACCCCAAAGACAGTCTGTGTTTCTTAGAAGGCTCTTGCCGACATTAATCTCTCACTGGAGAAGTGGCGCAGTATCACAGAGAGGCACTGAAAGGGGGCTTGTTTTTTTGGTGTTTTGTTGGTTATTTTTGTTTGGGTTGATTTTGTTTTTTTTTCTTCTAATGATGTTATTCACACATCCTGGAATATGGATTATAATGGATTTTCTCCACAGTCCTCAGGAAATCCTGGTAGAATTCATGCCCTCTCAGACAAGGTTGTGCCAGGGGTGTCCAACAGGAATGCAGAGAGGGCTCCTGTTCCAGCTCAGGACTGTGCATATGTGTACAGGAAGCTCACGACCAAACAGCCCTGAGGTTTGCATGGCATGGACAAACCAGTCTGCACTGATGTGGTGAAGGCAAACAGAAATCCAATATACCAGCAAAAACTGTAGAAATATAAAATCAGTATTCAGATACCTAGCTAAAGAAATAATTTACTATGCATTGAACCCTCAAATGCTTTACCTAAGGCACACAGAGGCATGCATCCTTACATTCAGAATCTGTCACCTTGATATTTATCCAGAAAAAAAGTGTTGATGAATTCTTTTTCCAGTAACTGATTAGGTCTCACAGTTCTCTTTCATAAATCAAGGTGTAGTGGTAGTACTGTTCATTTTTCCTTCTTCATCCCACAAAGACTGATAAGTTAAGATTCAGTTTACTCTGCTTCCTAAGAGGATTTATATTTCTTGGGGGACTGTTCTGAGCACCAGGGTAGTCTATGAAAGGTGGAAAACTGGGCATCCAGGTCTGCTGGTCTTACAGACAAGGGCACTTCCTTCTAAGGAGTAACACAATTTCTTGCCTGTAACAGGAGACTAAACTCTTGATGAGATCAAGGTTGCATTCAGCTGAGTTCATGTACTGGTGACCAACACAGATGTAACAAAGGCAAGAGGCAGCATGGGGATTCACACCATGAAGGAAAAATACCTCTGATACATTCTGATAATCTGATAGACTGTTAATCTACTGAGCACCAACATTCTTTCTATGTCTAGTTTTCTAGGCTCTAAATAAAGACTGAAACTATTTAAAATTTTCTCTCTTCAAACATATTTGTAGCATTTTCTCAGAAGATGCAGTCTAGGATTGGGAAGAACAAGAATTTACCTCGGAATTCGTTTCCCAGATGCATTATTCTCCAATAGCCAGCCATTTTGGTACAGCTGACAGAAGCATCAAATCCTCTATTTTAAGTTCTAACTTAGTATGAGTGGTAACAACTAAATTTGATGGCCTCAGGCTCTTACATATGGATATTACCTACCTATAAACCCCTGCCAAGGCTTTAGACCTTTATTCCCTGTCCTCACACAGATAAAAGTGCATAAAGAAACTTACTTTTGTCATTGTGCTTGGCTGAACTTATCTAAGTCTTTGTGTATATATATTGTATACCTATCATTTAACTTCATCCCACAGGTTTCTCTGCTTTAGATCAAATAGTTGCTTCCCAGTTGATACACAGGGCATAGAGAACAGGGATATTTATAAGAAGGCAAAAATGAATAAATTAATACATCCTTCCACATACAATAGTCTCTTGGCAATTACTTCACTCACTGACATGTAAAAACCATGAAATGTCAGACATTATTAGCTTCATGAGCTAAAAAAGGAACAGAGTAAATATACTTCTGGATAACTGAATTATTTTTGTGAATAACAGTTTTTGATTTTTTTTTCTTTTTCCTTGCATAGGTCATTGACATCCTCATATATTAGTAACTTAAGAAAATTATGTTCATTGAATACCAGTCCCTGCCACCTTAGGCAAGCAAACACGTCTTCTTTTCAAATTATTACAGAGTTTAAAAAGAACATCACACAGCTTTCCAAGTAATTTAATACTACTCTGTGTTCATTTGTATCAGTTCAATAGAGGAAATCAACTTAATCAAAGAATAATGCCAGGTGACATTTTTTGGTCACAAAATCCCTGGAACAGATAACATTTTCTAAGCCTTACTAAAAGAAAGATGTATTGGGCAGTGTCATCTTATGACAAGGTCTCTTCTGATTTCACAAGTCTCAGCCTTTTAGTCAGTGCATTTTAGACCTTCAGTAAGCAACAGCCAACATGGATTAGCCAAGAGCAAATCATGCCAAACCAGTTTAATTCTTCCCAGGACAACATAACAGGCCTTACAGACAAAAAGGAAGTAATATATTTGAGTTTTCTATTTGGCTTCAGTAATGTTTTTTACAATTTTTTTTTTGTGTAAACATCACATGTGTACTAAAGAAAGTTGTTTAAGTGCATTTATGGTAAGTGGATTGCAAAACTAATTGGAAATATACAGTCAGAGAATGTTAATGGTTCACTGTCCAAATGGAAGGATCCATCAAATTAAATTGTTTATGGTGCTGTCCCAGGACAGCTGCTTTTCAGTATTTGACTTTATGACCTGAAGTCAATATGACTATTAGCTTTTCATGTTGACATCAAAGTAGGATAAATTTCAAATATATTTGCAGACAGAAATAGCATTTGGAGGGATTTTTAGACACTGAAAGAATGAATACGAGAATGAAATTTTACGTGACTCTACAAGTTAGATGAAATACACAAAGTTTAGGCAGAAATAACTGCTAAAACAGCAAACAACCCACTAGCCAGAAGTTCTGCAGAACTAGAAGTGGGGTGCAGTACATAATAAATACTCATGAGTTCTCATTGTCATTGGTAAAAAAAAATAGCAAGATAATAAAACTCTAAATTAGTGTGTCTGGGAAAGTTTGGATGTACTACTGTGGAAGTGTGTAGGAATAGATGAACAAAGCTGTAGATATTATTTCTCTGAAGCAGAAAGATGGAACACCTATTTTAAGTCCTTTCCAGCTTTAAATCTC
Source organism: Acanthornis magna (assembly GCA_036785705.1). Taxonomy (NCBI): domain Eukaryota; kingdom Metazoa; phylum Chordata; class Aves; order Passeriformes; family Acanthizidae; genus Acanthornis; species Acanthornis magna. The sequence goes on along the minus strand of JAWUZG010000090.1, from coordinate 27,974,816 downwards.
CATGAAAGCTAATTTTAATGTACTTTTGTTTGTCTGTGTAAGAGGGAGGCAGAGACCATGCTGCTGTGAATCTCTGTTCTGCTCTGTGTGATATGGTTGACTTCATGGGTACAATTCTGATTTACATAATTTCAGGATCTTGTCCCAAATATGGAAAAATTGTTGATTGAAAAAAATATATCTATTTCTAAAAGTGAATCCAGTTTCATACAGAGATAAATGCCAGAGAGCCAAAAGAAAAAAAAACAAACCCAAAGCATGAATTAAACAGACATCTTTGAAACACTGCGTAAATAACATATCATATTCTTAATAATAATATAAAATTAATTTCATATTATCTGAGTATACATGAATATTGAAACAAATTTCATTTAAGGAGAATAAATTAGTGGATTTATCAGCTCATTTCAACTTCATAGATTTTTTTGTTAATATTTGACCTTGCCAAATAAATTATGGTTGTACCTCAGTCTCTGAGTAGCTGAATATCTGATTCTTTTCTTAAAAATAAATTCCAAAAGTTTTAAAGCACACGTTTCTACCATTGCTTGTTTTTAATTTCAGATGGTTTGCAAATATTTTCCATAAAACTGAAAAAATAAGTATCTTTAGTGATGGCAATTTTTTAGTTCCATTAAGTCATATTTGAATTTAATTTCCTCTAAGTCATAGACCAAATAAGTTCCTGATACCATTGCACTGCAACACAATTTCCCAGCCTACTGATCCAGTTCTAGAAATGTGATGAACACAGATCCTTCTATACACAAATAGCACCAAGCAAAAAAAGAAGTGTCAAGTAAAGTGAGTGATGTTTTAGAAACGCTATTTTATAAATTAATACTGTATTCAATTAGTGGGGGATTTTAATATTTACATATCTGCTCATATAATTTATTTTAATATTTTATGGCATAGGCTTTATGGCTTTTTAGTTTCAACATTTTAGCAACTTTTAACTTGAAATCTAGTTTAAGTTTGCACCCTTTCTCAAAATAAAGAAATCCACTTAAAACATGCATAAAAAATGGCATTTGCTACAAAATTGAGGTACTGCAATTTAGGTATCTACAGTAGATGTCTACCTAGGTCTACATGTACAGATCTGCCTATGAACTAGCTCAACAATCTCCCCTTATTATACTAAAACCAAGTCAGTCACTTGGTTAACTAAATGTTTTCAATATAATTATGAAATTGAGGAAGATATTGGGGCTTGGTTGTTTAAGATAGATATCTAATGCTGACTGGGATGCACCCAGCCTCCAGTGCTGGCAGGTATTACACAGAAATGAAAGAAAATTCTTTTCTTGGAATAGAATCTAGAGATTCAATAGATACCCATGTGTCATCTCATATCTAGACATCTGTGTCAAGATACATGTCTCAAACCCTTTCTGCACCGTCATCTAAACTGCTCTGAGCATCTGGCACTGTCTCAGACCATGTTTACGGTTTTGCTTATGGTATTTGAGATGTAGACTCATATGAAATGCTTGGAAGGGCATGAGTTTCCTTACTTTCTGTATCTCTGTGATTCTAAAGGGTATTTCAAATGGTGCTAGACATTTACATTTAGGGGAAAATGAATGAAGCCTTTAAACAGAGGATTATTCACTATTTTATATAAAAATATTTGCACAGAATCAGCTACATTTCAACATCTTGATTTCAAAGTAAATGCTACCAGAGATGTTATTTTTAAAATTAAATATACTGTCTAGGCTTTGAGGAAACTAGTCATACAAGTGAAGGGACATGGAGGCAATGTTTTCTGGAGATAAAGTTAAATATAATTAGATCTCATGGTGAAACTGGAGCAAGAGGAGTCAAATGCACTAATAATATCATCACAGAACAAAATTTCATTTCAAATGCACCGTGATCCATTTTCAGTTGTTCCATACCAAAAAGGGGTGTCTGCAATGCTGAATAAAAGATGGCCAGTGAATAAACCTGAGGGAATAAACCATCACACTAAAGAACTGATATTATCTTGTTGAATGTTTTGGAATGCTCCAACTTTCTTTCTTAATGACGAAACCTTACCACGATGTATCCACCTCTTGTGGGACCCCTCCCACAAGACAGGAAGCATATGATCCCAGTAGACTTGGTCTTCTACATCAAAACAGTCTTGTATCACGAACTTCTGCAGCCTCAGTGTCCCTAACTACTGCCTCCTGCCCCCTGGTCAGACAACACTACTCTCCATTTTCAAGCTATTAAAAAAGCCATCTGAGTTTCAGCACAGTACTCACACCATTTCAGACATGTTTGATTAAAAAAATACAACAAACAAACAACAAAAAGCAGCAAAAAATATCTTGGAGCCATGAGGCACAGCATGGTGCCAGCATAAACTTGGAGCCAAAGTCTGTGTGTGGTGGTCGCACCAGTCTGCTGTAGAAGAATAAATCCCAAAACATAGCAGAAACTAAACTTTCTGCACAGTTGGTCCTTAAGGCTAGAGATAATTTCCCCAAACTGTTGATTTCCTGAAAAGTGTCTTTTAGAAACCCCCATTCCTTCCACTTAAGACTGGAGACTTCTACATTTTCTAAGATGTTACTTTTCTTCTGGTAAAGTTCCCTGAATCTGTGCTGCTTTATAAGAATCTGTATAATTTCCAACATAATACACCAACTGGCAAAGTGTCTAATACCATTCACCAAGATACTCTCATGAAGGTGTTGCCCTGACTGTCTTAACCGTGGTGTGTGATTTGAATTTTTTTTTCAAAACGTGGGCTTGTCATTTGAAAAACTAAAAAAAAAACAACAAACAAAACAAAAGTATGGCGTGGAATATTACCTGAAGACAATGTCTCCAGACCCAACTTCCTGCTCTTTGTGATGTGGGGAAAATTCCTCTTTATGTGTGCTTTTCCTGCTTGACTTAACTCCTTTGTCACTGGGCTTTTTTAACCATAATGCTTTGAGTTACTTGTGGTGATGAAATGCCTTAAATTTGATCATTATAAGATTTTATATTTTATTAAATATTTACTGCAGTAAGAAGACAGTTATATGGTAACTTGCTTGTTGTCATGATCCTAGAGGAGACTAAGATTTTATTCTAATACTGTAAGCAAACTTAAGAAGATATAATGAAAAAGAGTGAGACAGTCCCACTTCAGGACTGCTTATCATACAGTGAAGTAAGGGTATCTCTGCTGGAAGAACTCATTGTGCCTGTTCAATACTTAAAGAAGGCTTAAAAGTAAGACAGTGAGAGACAGTTTACTAAGACTTATATTCAGAGAGTAGAAACAGACTCATATAGGTTGGAAAAGGCTTTTATGCTCACTGAGTCCAACCCGTACCCTAGCACTGCCAGTTCACCACTAAATGGTGACAATAGGCACCACATCTACATCTCTTTTATGTATCTCCAGGGATAGTGACTCAGCCACTTCTCTGAGCTGTTTGTTCTAAAGCTTGACAAGCTTTTTGGCAAATAATTTTTTTTTTAATATCCAATCTAAACATCCCCTGGTGTGACTGGAGGCTATTTCTTCTTGTCTGTCACTTATTACTTGGAAAAAGACACCCTCACCTCACTACAGCCTCCTCTCAGGTAGCTGTAGAAAGCTAAAAGGTTCCCCTGACCTTTCTTTTCTCCAGGCTAAACAAGCAGCTGCCTCAGCCACTCCTCATCAGACTTGCACTCCTTCACCAGCTCTGCTGCCCTTCTCTGAACACACTCCAGCACCTCAATGCTTTTCTTGTACTGAGGGGCCCAAAAATAAACAGAGAATTCAAGGTGTGGTGCTGAGCACAGGGGCACAATCCCTGCCCTGGTCCTGCTGGCCACAATATTGCTGATACAGTCCAGGACACCATTGGCCTTCTTGGCCACCTGGGCACTGCTGGCTCATGTTGAGCTGGCTGTCAAACAGCACCCCTACCCAGGTCAGTTTCTGCTGGGCTGCTTTCCAGACACTCTTTCTCCATCCTGTAGCTTTTTGTGGGATTTTTGTGAGGCAAGTGTAAGACCCAAGCTTTTTGAACCTCATCCAATTGGCCTTGGCCCATTGATCCAGCCTGTCCTACCCTCAGGTAGATATACACTTCCACCGAAGTTAGTGTCATCTGCCAGCTGACTGAGGGGGCACTTGATCCCCAGGATAAGACAAGAGGTAATGGTCTAGCACAATCACCCTGCAATGAGCATAAACGTATTCCACCAGATCAGGTTGCTCAGAAGCCCATCCAACCTGACGTTGAATGTTTCCAGGAATGGAGCATCCATCACTTCTCTGGGCAATCTGTTCTAGTGTTTCACTAGGGTCATTGTAAAAACCTTCCTTACTTCTAATCTAAAATTACCATCCTTCAGTGTAAAACTATCACCTCTTGTATTTTCATAACAGGAACTGATAAAAAGTTTTCCCCATCTTTCTTATAGGCCCTCTTCAAGTATTGAAAGGCCATAAGAAGGTTGAATCCCTCAGCCTTCTTACCCATTGTTATCAGTTTACCAGTCCTGCTTATGGGAGGGAAGCTTTGTTTGACTTTCATAGAGGTAGTGACTATAACAACAAAAAGCCTTGGTTCCCTTATCTAATTTCATTGTGAACTCATGGTGCAGTCTTATTAAAAAATGGCTGAAATGAGGTGTCTGTGAAGAGAAGGGGAAAAAAATTGGGAAAATATGTTTGCAGGTAAATAAAAGTGTCTTTCTTTGGATACTGAGCATTCAGGATTCACTAAACGATTGCACTCCCTCTTGATTAAGCAAGAGAGTAAAGTGGGAGTCTCTGGGCACGTTGCAAGATGCACTTGTTCCGCTGGCTTCTCTTGGCAGCAGGAGGTTGATTTGAAAGCATAAAAAATGCTGACCATGAATATTCATTTACTTTATAAATCAACTTGCTTGACTATACTTACATCTGAGTTCATGTCTCACAAGCATTTTAATAGATAAGTTTACTTAAAAGAAGTTTGTCGAAATTGTGGATTGTTCTTGACTGTTTCAGGAATGATGTCAGAAGCTGAGCTTTGTATCTGTAATTTTAATCTTTAAAGCGGAACACTAACCAAGAACTCTACCGTATAGCTGATATATTGAAGGAAAAATTATTGAATGCTAAACGCTTGTCAACAGAATGGGGTCAAGGAAGTGATTAATCCAAAGAAATATTTTACAATAAAAAGGATCAAGATATTTATAAATTTGCTGCTATATAGAGATATAGTGGAGAGAGTACTGTGAGTTGCTAGAAAGCAAAGAAACAAATAATAAGACAAATATTACATTTTTACATCATTTTATATCTACTCTTTAAAGTAGTTTTACTGCCAATAGGATCGATTCAATGTAGAGCTATAGTAAATGGTGAATTTGACATGAATTTTTCAAATGAATACTGGAGATATACAAAACAAGATGGGTGAGGGTAGTTCATTGAATGTAGGAAAACTGTTTTGCTCTTATTAAGTACAAAGTCTTCTATTAAACCTATACATCTTTAAAAATAATAATATGAACTAAAATTATTTAGAAAACCTAATATCTAAACAGATTCTTTTCCTGTTTCATAGCTCCATAAGATCTAAGGCAATTGAATAAACAGCTTCATTCAAATCTTTATCTTGCATATCGAGACTCGGCTTGTTTACTCTTACAAAATATAGACAGCACAGAACAGACAGGAAGACACAGTATTGACTATACATCTATGGTCCACAGTATTTCAAAAACATTCCTGTGCCTGTATTTCCATTGTAACAAAAACTACTGAAGCAAAAAGAGGGGTGGAAAAAAGACAAAAAACCAAAGAAACAGAACTTCTCAAATACGGGAAATTAGATGAAACTGCGTTTCATTACATTGATAAATTAAGCATGAAGAGCTATTGTTTTAATTACTGCATGGAAAAACAGAAATTAGCCCAGAAAACACAACAGAGTAGAGACTTGCAGAGATAACACATGTTATATCTCCTTCAGGCCCAAGTATTCAGTTAATTGAGAGAGGCGAAAGTTTCTACCTCTTAATAAAGACTGCAAAAAATTAATCATTTACATTGTTTGTAGGGTGGTGAACACGTCTGGGCTTTTTCAGAAAAACATAGAATGAGATTCTCAAAAACAGTTACCATGGAGATGGAAAATCAAAGAAAAATAATTATTACTTGGGGAACAACCCAAATTTGCATTTTTCATTGTAGTAAAACTCATAAAAGCATTTAAAAGGTGTTCTTCCTTCAAAAATCTCTATCTTATAATTTCTAAAGCATCAGTGAGGAAGCAGATACCCGAAAGTTTTAATATTCTTTATTTTTCTCATGAAGGAGAAATTTACTAGGCATAAAAGTAGAAACCATATAGTTTGTACCAGTTTCTCCACTAAAGGTAGTTTCTCTGTCAAAAGTCCAGGGATGAGGTTGTCTGCTGTTCTATCAAGAAAAAAAGAGAGCAGAGAACTGATTTGCAGAGCAGAGAGAGAGAGCAGAGGACTCATCTTGGAGTCCAGTTTTCCTAGATGCAAATTTTGTTTTGAGCTCCTGCAGAGTTCCCTGGAACCACATTAACCAGGTATTACAAACTGGAAAAGATACTGGCTCATTACTCATTTCAGAAAATGCTCAGCTTATGTGGAAACTAATCACCCACTTAACTGAGCTCAGAGAACTGCTGAGATTCATAAAATCGTTTCTCAACTTTTTGTAAATACAGTCTACTTTTGATGCTTATGTCTTTGTATGATCCTCCAGAAAGTAATCTTCCCCTCTCTAGCAGCTCATGCTTAAACCCAAACTCAAGCCAAATCATTCCTATAATGTTTGAAGCTATGAAAAACAACCCAATAACCATTAAACTGAGATGGGGAAGAGAGTGTTAATTACTGATAAATGCCAGTAATTTATTAGATTGCAGGCATGGTTTCTGTAAGCTAACAGTAACAGAAGATGTTTGTTTCTGTTCTGGAGAATCTGAGCTCCTGTTTTATCAAAGAGGTTAAATATTTCTGTATATATGTGCTTTTTTCTGTCAATTTTCAACTTTTTTTGAGAATAAATTACCTAAACTTTGTCAATCACATCATTGCTATGTTAGTTGTAGAACCTGTCAGCTACTGTCTGTTCCTTTGCAGATCTTTTCTTATCTTTAACCAGCATTTATTAAATATGTATCTAAATTTTGTGCCTGTAAATACATAAAATATTATTTATTTTTTGGAAACTTTTCATCCCTGTCTGTAACTGTCACCAACAGATGATGGAAGACCTTACAGAATTCCAACAAGCTTATATTTTACATTTCTATCATTAAACATCCCTATGAAACTGATGTGAGATTAAATTGCCCATATCCAGATGAAAAAGTTTTGTACTATTTTTACACTAAATATAAATTGAATTCTCTCTTATGTTTTTTCTTCTTTTTTCCAGTATGTAACTTAGAAAAGCATTTAAAGGAAAACTGTGGAAGAAAGTAGAAGAAAGATAAATTTGAGTGATGCTAAAAGCAGCATGTACAACTTACTTTATTTATTACATTTTCTACTGCTGAAATTCTTCTAATGCCTATTCAGCTGCCTGAATCAAACTCCTCTGTTTGTAACCATTATTTTTTTTTTTTTTAAAGTTTTCTGTTCAAGTCCTGAGGTACAGATCATCACTAACTGCCACCTTCAGGCATTCTTAGTTCAAACCTCTTATTATGCTGTCAAAGTTCAGATGACAGAATGGGAGCGGAACTGAACGTTGTGAGTGACACCTATTTGTTTCAGACCAGAAACAGCCCCGGGGTTATCCTTAGTTAACCCAGTCACATTAGAACAGCACCTGTGAAATTTTTCAAGACCTTGTTTGAAACAAAATGCAGGGATGTAAGAGGCCTTATAGCAGAGATTCCTATTGTTTCAACAAATTAGAACCTTGTTTGACTGTTTAGTTTTCCCTGGAAGGCTGTCCATAGCATGTCAGCTTCACAGATGTCATGATATTCTTTCTGCTTGTCTTTAGGTTACCTTAGCAGTAACACGTGGATAACTGCATGTAAGTGAATTAAAGGTTTTTTCCTATCTTCTGTTCAGTGTTTTGCTTGCATCCTACACAATTTCCATAATGTTCTCCAGAAGACACATCACTGAGATGATAAACGTCAATTTTTCTATTTGTTTATCCTATCTGATTCACTTCTAATCCAATTTCTTTGAGATGAGAAAACTGGAATTATTTTTCTCTACATATACTGATTGCTTGACCTATTAAAAAAGAGTAAATAACAGATACAGGCATGGCCTTTCTCATTCCTCTTCTACTTGCCAAAAATATTCTGGAATCCTTAAGATCAAAAGCTTCTCTTTGAAAATATAATTTTAGCTATCCATTCAGCTATTATCACCATTTGTACAAGCTTGGGATATGTTTTTTGTCAAAGAATGACAAACCCTTTTATTATTATGCTCAAACAGACTCAACTCCGAAACGGTTTCCTGTGAGTCAGCTTGCACTGGCTCTCTTCCTAATCTGTGCCATAAAGATGTCATTACAACTAATTGATTTTACGAATAAATTAAAATCTTCTTCTGTGGTATATCCTAATTCTACCACCTATGGGTTGCATCTGCAGCCAAAATTATCTCAAAAACTAGTTATGAAGAACAGGGTGATATTCAGTCTCACAAAATCAACTATCAAATTGTTCCAGCTGCAGCATTTGACCCTGCTCTAACTGCCATACCAGACTCGGTTTCCAAGTTCAAATGAAGTTAACACTACTGCAAAAGTCTTTCTGTGCTAAGCCTTTATTCTGATAGAAGTGGGCTCAAGCCATACACAAAGATTTGTTTCATGATAACGTCTATCAAGAAAGAAAAAAGAAAAACAGCAGAAACAAAATCCTTGCATAAAAATCTGGGGATTTATTCAAACTCACTATGGAAGTGGGTTCCTATATAAAATCTGAATATCTGAATTTTAACTTGACAGTTTCTTGCATGCAAATTGGCTCTTTTTGATCACCAGTTCTGTCCCTTGTGTGAGTTTAAAGAGGTATCTTTTATTTTTAATTAAAAACAGAGCTAAGGAAGGAAAATTAGAAGGCTAATTCCCTTTTTTTTATTCGTTTATATTCTTTCCCATGCACATTGACTAAAATGTGTAATATTGCTCCAAAGAATGCATAGTTGCAGAACTGTTACTGAAGATGCTTCTTAAAGAAATACACGTAAACTGAGTGTGAGGAATTAATTTGATGTGAAAATGTACATTACTGATCATTATTTTATGTAAATAAGGAAGGACAGTTCAGTGATTAAGGCTCTGAATAACTGAGGATAAGGGGCTTATATTTTCTTCTTTATTAAAATCAATTTTTTTGTGATCTTCAGGTCCTCAGAGGAATGTGTGAGGGTTGTTTTAAAAAACCCTCCTCCGTTACTTATCTGAACTTTTTATATGATTAAGTACCTCTAAGATTCTGAGTGCAAGGCTTTCAGGATGTATATAGATTTTGCAGGAAGGCATATCCATACCTGGGAAGATTACAGCCATATGAGCAGAACATTCACTAGAGTGGGTGCAGTCGGGAACACGGTACCACAACTGGGTTACCAGCTGGTATTTCCACATCATGCTGGGGGACTCTAATCATACATGTTTGCTTGGAGACAGAGCTGACATTTTGATGAAACAGAACGTAGTAACTCTCTAAATACCTGTTTGCCATGTGTGAAATGGTAACAGTAAAACTTATGAATTCAAAAGGCTGTTTCAGTGATGAGAAGCATAAAGAGTTTTGAGAATAAATTATATTTCATGCAAAAGATACCATATAAATATTTGAATGCAGGACTGTATAGGAAATGAAGCCCATAAAAGGTGAATGAATTTTGTGTCATAAGTAGCCTCATAAACCTGATTCTGTTAGTGCCTGAACTTTTGTCCACAGGAAAGTAACTCTCATCAAACCTATAATGTGATGGCATCCCTTTTGTGTCTTGTGTGTGCTGAAGAAGCTCACAATATAAGCACAATGAAGAATTTGTATCAGTAAATAATATTTATACTGGTCTGTTAGCATTATAATAAAGAAATTACTAATTTACTAATAACTATTCTAATAAATTCAAAGAGTATTCTAATAAATATAGTATTCTAATGAATATAATTCTTGGTATTCTAGTATTTGCTAACATTTAGAAACTAAATTACTATTGCAGCTAATTCTCATCAATAGTGTAGGTAAAATTATTACAGGTAGATTATCTACCTTTTTCTCTGATGTTATGTTTAACCTTCCATTTCCCCAGTGGGTTCTAAGACCGATGTTTTCCATTTTCCTTGAAAAAAGCCAAGAGCTGTTTGGGCAAATCATTGGTCCAATTAATTTTACAGGAGGAATATAATGTGGTTTTGGGGAGATGTGGCGTTCTTTTTCTCCGGGTTTTTGGGGATATTTTCATGTGTTTTCTAACAGCACCTCCTTAATTGGTCCTTGATTCCACTTTCAGTCAGATCTCCTCTGTGTGGTACATTTTCCATATGTTGAGTACTTATTTTTTGTTTCCTGTTTTTATCCATAAAACCAGCTGTACAGCTGGCCACCAATTGCCCACTGCTGCAGCATTTATAGCCCTGGGCCTCTGGTATCATCCTGTGCTTCTGCTCTCAAGCTCTATGCCACCTTCCCATGCCCCTACTCCTCTGTGTTGCATTTGCATCACAGGTTCATCACAGTTGAACAAATTCTGCATCTGCATTTGCTCATCACAGCTCACTCTGCACACCGTGGCACAGCAAGTCCAGGCAAAAATGTAGGAAGCCCTAATTCTGAGGTTGGTCACCTTAAAGCAGATCTGCGTGACTAAGTGTGGCATAAAGACCACTCAGCCTCACCTGACTGAATTTAGATCATGGTACTCTAAAACACATACTTCAACTACAAAAATTTGGTATTTTATGTATGGACAGCATCCTGGATAGATAACTCGTTGCCGTGTATGCAATTATTTCAAGTCTAAATTGTCTGCTGAGATCAGTGGCAAAATTATGCTAAAATCAGTGGGACATGTGCCATCATACACCCCATTTGGAGTAAAATACCTCCTTGTTATTCAGAATGAGAATCACTACTATTCTGCTCTTGTGAAGTTCCACTCCGGAGCCTGAAAATGTTACTTCAGCCTGCACCTTAGAATGCAAGAATTTTTGTGGTCCTTGCTATGTCCCCCGATGCCTCTCTGTAGATGGATGATTTTCATCAATTACAATGGCTATAATTTTTGTAAAAATCCTTTGGGATTCTTTTTCATTCCGTTTATGCTTTTACAGCTGTCTCTGCTGATTTGAAATGCAAAGAATTAATTTGGGTGCTCATATTAATATGTTAATTCATAACTCAATTTCACAACAGAGCATTAGCCTCCATGGCCACCTCTGTATATATGGGCTTATAAAAACTCCACAGAACAGTTCTTACTGTTTTTAGTACTGAATGCAGTATGCCATAATACCTTTTATTTTTCATTTAAATTGAAGTAATGAAAATAAGCCTAGATACCATTAGCTGATGAGTTTTTAGAGTAGATGGCATAAATTACACCTCAAATCAATTTTACTAGCAATTTGTTACTCTTCAGACAGAAATAGAGGTCTTCACTCATTTTATGTCATAATATGCATTTCTGTTTGACCTATAATGTGAAAATGTTTTCTCGAAAACAGCAGAGTGCAGAGATAGACAGACACTTTTTATTAATACAGTGTTTTTCTCTTACAAGTCTTTGCATAAATTTTCATAACCAAAATAATTTGCCTTTTTTTCCCTGCAATTATCTTCTATCATTTTGTGAATTACTTGAGAGTGGTTAATTCATAAGTAACAAAGCTAACATTTTTTAATGCAGGAATGATTTTATCGAAGAAGCCCGAGCTCAGTTCCTAGCACAGATACCTATTCAAACAGACTTTTTTTTTAGAAAAAAAAAAAAAAATAAAATCCAGAAATCATCATGGCAGCATGATTATCTATTTTTTTCTCAGCAAAAAAACCTATGTTTACCCACACACAGTAATTTAGATATTCACTTGCTGTTATGCTGGCATTTTCCAAAAAAAGTATTTTATTTTTTCTAGAATACCATAACAAGATTATTTTTCATTTCCTAAGCCTCCGTTATATTATAGAAATTGTCAACTACTGAAGTATGTCTCATTTAGTATTAGCTGTTCTTAGGGTATTGAGTAACTGGCATGGCTGTGACATAAAACAGCAGAGGATGTGTATCTGCACACTTATGTTACTCTTCTGTTTTAAATTAGTTCTTGAAAATTGCCATCTAAGGCTGATATAGAAAATGTATTTCTGATAATCATTCAATTCCAGCATATTCCTAAACAGAGAAATGAGAAGATCTCAGTGCAAAATATAGCTGCGTGACTAAGTACTGACTTTGCTTGTCACCTCTAGAAGTTATTATACTTTTTGACACAGTTTTGCCACTGCTTTTACAAGTTAGTTTGAAGTCAGATCCCAAGTTGAGAGGGGAAAAATAAGGAAGGAGGTACATAATCTTCAAAATCATTTCACAGAAGGATAATTGTGTTGTTCGTATCTGTAGGCATTTATGGCAGTAACAGTCATCTGCCTGAAGGGCTGAAAGCTCCAGTTCTCTCCTTTTCTCGTCCCCTTTAAGTTCAATTACTTCACCATTTGTATACCTAATTAGTTTTGACTGATACGTATCTTAACAACTCGTACTATTTAGTGCCAGTTCTTATACTTAGTTTCCTATCTCAAATTATGTAAGTCTCATTGCTTTTGCAGTCTGTTCTAGTTAAGAGACTGATCTAAGCAACAGAGAAATATCCATGAATAAATATCTTTTTCCTGGGTTGAGGCATTTGAATCTTTTCCATCTGCTGTTGTAGATATGCTTCTGTCACCAGCCTAAGTGCCTGAGGACAACAGAGGAGAAAAGATTTAGTTAAAGAAAGCTTTGTATGTTAAAGTCAGTCCTCATGATACTTTTATCACTTCGGTGCTGCCTTGGAAGTCAAGAGATAAGGGCCGTGTGGGTAAGAAATATATAACAATAGAAAGGTGAGCATGCAGAGGGGCTAAATACTTTCAGAGCACTTCAGAAGCATCTCTAATGAAGACACAGTATGGATTAAAATCACTGACAGGGCAAATCTGAGTGTGCTAGAGCTCCACCAAGTATGAAATTGGCCCCTGCCCTGCCACTGCAGCACAGCTGCACAGTTGCACAGCAAATAGACTTATCAAATCTGTGCCAAATGCTGCAATTCCCAACTGTCAAGTGTTGCAAAGCCTTCGTTCAGACAAAAACATTACTTTCTGTGTTTCTCTCTGTAAAAAATCCATATGGACTTTGACATTGGACTCACTAATACCAGTATTATGATATTTCTGGGAAACTTTTATGAAGGGCAAAAGAAAGAGATACCGAAATGTGTTCCTTCAGATTACAGGGGATTAGGATGATTTGTATTAAAAAGTGACAAGCAATACATAAATACCTTTTACAAGATTTTAATAACCCATATAAATCTGTAATGCTGAAACTGATGGCCCCATTTTATAAGCTTATGTTGTGATTTTAAGCCCAGCTGGAGATGAAACACCTCACAATTGCTCACTCAGCCCCTCCTCTTCCCCTCCACACCAATGGAATGAGGAGGAGAATTGAAGCAAATCTTGTATGTTGAGATAAGCACAGTTTAATAATTGAAAATAAAGTAAAACACAATAATAATAATAAAGGATAATAATAATAATAATAATGTTAATAAAAAGGAAAAAAAACCAAGTGATGCACAATGCAATTGCTCACCACCCACTGACTGATGCCAGACCCCACTTCCCAAACTCAGACTGGATCCCTTTCCAGGTAAATCCTCCCAGTTTATACACTGGGCAGGACATTCTGTGGTGTGGAATATCCCTTTGATCAGTTCCGGTCACCTGTCTTGGCTACGCTCCCTCCCAGGTCTTCTTTGTTTTTTTGTTTGTTTTTCTTTGCATACTTCCTCACAGGCAGAGCATGGGATGAGGGAAAAAAGTCCTTGATATAGGATAAACATGACTTAGCAAAAACAAAAGACATCTGTGTGTTGCCAACACCATTCTCAGTCTGAATTCAAAACACCACACTGAGAGGAAATTAACTCTACTCTAGCTGAAACCAGGACAGCTTAGTACACAACCTTTCATATGTACTTTGAGATTATCTAGAAAAGGATCATGCTACTCTTTTCTTCAGTGCATTGAGTACGTAAATAAAATAACTCAGAGAAGCTACGTTCCCTGTTCAACTGAAATAAATATGCATGCTATGAGACTATAAAAAAGAACTTTTTCAGTTTTACCTCTGAGTTTTTGATATTATTTAGAGTTGGCTTGGCACAAGCAAGGTAGAAGTGCAGAGAAAAAAAAAAAAAAAAACGTTACTGAAATCATTACAAAATGGCACCATCCCATTTATGATTTGCACATTTGTGCTTTCAGGCAAGGATGCAGGTTGGTCATTCAACTTGTTTTAAAACGACTCATGATAACTAATGGTTACAGTGAGTAGGTATTTACAGTAACTACTAAAGACTCACAACTAAAAGATTGTAACTTCACCGAAATAATGGCAAATATTATCTTATAAAATATTCCTATTTGAAGCACCTTAAACAAACAAGGAATATGACAGTTTCCACAGGGAGCCTTAAATATCCTAAATTCTTCCAACTTCTAGACATTTCATTTTGCTATGGACATGGTTTTAATGTTCCTGATCTCCCTGAAGCCAGGTAAGGTTTGATATTCTTTCCCAGTGACTTATGAAGATTAAAGTATTAGCAATGATTCATTCTGATATTAACCATCAGAGAACATTTTTTATTTTCTCCACTTGGTTAATCATGAAGAAATAGTTATATGTATAATAACCTAATCAATAACCAACAAGTGCAAGACATTTATTAGTTACTCAATTTCTCGTCCTTCTGATTGGTCCTGTAAATGTAATGTTGAATTACAATTTGCCATTTAATAATATTCCTTATTATTAGTTTAAAAAAGTTAAAATTCCTTTTACATTCTTAACTGTTCCTGATCTGTAGCAACTGAAGACCTGCATTTTTTAAAATTAGAATTTCATACAACTAAATGATTTAAGTACAGAATTTTTCATTGTTGTTTTGTACTGAAACAATTTAAATAATTGGATAATCTCTATTTCAAATTACTAGTTAGACTGACAAGAAAATGAAAATTTTCTCTCAGGAACCAAATTTGCTCTGAGGGAAAAAACCCATTAATCATTTGTAAGATCAGGTCTTTATCAAACTCGAATAATAAATACCACAGGTATAGGTAATCATTATTTTAATAGTCAAAAACGAACTCCCCTGTCTCAGTAATTTAAGAATATACAAATGGATTAGGCAAGGTATTTTGCATGCATTCTTTCTCAGCTACGGAGCCTAAGTGAATCCATTGATTGGTTTATGAGAAGCTTATGCATACAAGATCAGCCACAACTGAGATGGCTTAAACTCAGCTTTAAGATCTTTTCCAGTTTACAGGTTCAAAAGGATAGAAGGGCAAACAAGAATTTCAACAACAACATCCTGCAAAATTAACCAATACTTTATTCCCAGCCTTTCTTTCAAGAACAATAGTCTGGTTTCTCTAGCTATTTATACCAATGTAAGTCTCTTTAGAGTTCATTTTTTAGGGTTATACATGAGAAAAAAAGAAAAACAGGCATGATGATAAGACTGAATTTGATATAAGGAAGTTTAAATTATAGTTTCTGGCAACTGCAGATCATATTCCTAGATATACTTAGGTCACAGGAGACACATATTTGCTGCTGTTCCTACTCAGACATAAAACTTAAGAAAAAGTTTAATCTCACAAGTATAATGTGAATGGAAAATAGATGGTTGTCACAGAAATAAATATAATCTTCATGTATTTCAGAAAATTATTATGTAAATTAGTTTTTTGTGGTCTTGCTTTATCAGGAGCACTGTAATTATGTTTTCATTTCCAAAATATCTTTTCCCTTGCTACTTCTTTCAAGACTTTAATTTTGTTTGTTTTGACATCCACTAGCAAGAAAAGTTGCAGAATCTGTTCACTTCTTTCTTTCAGAACACATATTCTAGAAAATTAGCCCTCAGGATGCAAACTGTCCAAATATCCTAAATGTTTTTTGTTATCATGGCTCGAGAAGGATATAGAAAGTCATCAGTTGTTATTTCAAGGCAAGAGCAGCTATTTCCAGGATTTGGCTCATAAGGCAGTGCATCTCCCAAACACATTTGTATTCTTGTCCTTTCCAAGTTCATCTTACTGCATCTTTTTGTCTGTCTCCCTGTAAGTCTTGCCTAATTAATGAGGGAATTTGGGAAGCAGTGCAGCTTATAGGCCACTATGCTCTGACTTCCTTAGATAGAAGGAATTCCAGAGAGTACTAATATGTCTTCCTATATCCTGTGCCTTCCAGACACACAGCAAAATAGTTCCCAGAGTATTGGAGGAATAAGATTTGAAAGTGGCAACCTAGCTGTGTTCCACCTTTTCAGAGCTATTTGACTGGATCATGCTGGAGGGAGATAAAAGCCTAAGCATATTACAACATAGAGATTTAGCAAACTGTAAGTTTGGCAAAATGGCTTTGAGGCAGCGAGGTTGGATATGACTGGTAAAAAGGGGCACAAGACCATTGAGAGAGAAGTTGAATGAAAGTGGATTAATTGGAATAACTCCAGTATTGTAGCAATATCTGATATTCTGATGGACTCTATGGAAATGAAGTGGGATGGACTGACGGAGAAGAGAGTAACTCATCTGCTAAGAGCTTGTGCCTTGTGTCTCATATACTGTCATCAGAGAGGTTGGATATTCCTATGTTACACTTTTTGTGATTTCATTTTACACCATAGATAAGATATGGTTTTTAAATCAAATCTGTCATATTTAACCTGTTTCCAGTAATTGGTTCAGCTTTAAAAAAATAATTAATTCAATACGTATTTTAAAATATTTCTTTTCATTATAGCCTAAGTCTCACAGGATCCCTAAAGAGTTTATGACTGACCCTTCATAAACATAGAGTAAGAAACTAGCCCCAATGCCACAAGCCTTACAATCATAGTGTGTTATATGCCATATCAGCAACACAGGGAAATATGGCCTGGAAAAAATCTTGGGTTTTGTTTGGTTGGTTGGTTTGCAAAAAATTGCATATAGACTGCTCATTCTTTTCAGAAAAAAACAATATAGAAGTTTGCTACACAGAAATAGCCAGGCATTTTCTGAAATTCTTCTTCCTATTTCTAAGTATAGTGACTATTAAAGCTACATAAAAGGTCAGTTACGTCCTCTAGCTCTACCTATTTGCTACAAGTTTTATAATGTGTATATAGAATAAAGACCAGGTTTACTGCTGCTTTTTTTCTCATCTTTGTAAGATAATGTCATTCTTGAAGATGTGGTAGCATTTTAAATTTTTTTTCAAATTACTTTTTCCTATTTCTTATTTAAGAATTGATTAAAATTGTTTTACTTTTTCCAGTTCCCACGTAATTTTAGTCTACATATAAGTCATAAGAAAAGTTTGTGATGTTTGAATAGTTTACTAAGTAGGAGAGATAGTTTGGGCATATACACATTTCCCAACAAAATTATTGCATTTAGAAAAATGAATTCCATTTGAAAAGAGTCCAGTGACCTGAGTGCTCCTTTTTTTCAACACAAAAGAGAGAACACTCCAAGGGTCAGTTCACTAATTAAAACTGAAATCAGTTCTTCAAATGAAAATTTGTTAGTAAAAGTTTTTGTCCGAATTTTTTCCTTTTTGATACATACTCAGTGATACATGTGGGATAATCTCAGCTGTTGGTTTTATGATCTTCCAATGGGCATTTAAGTATTTACATGTAAGCCTCTTACTTCCCTGTTACAAAGAGATGTACCAAACAAGAGAAGGAGTGAGTAGAGGATTTAGGTGAAAAGGGAAATGTAAGTGAGTCAGTGAGGATTTTAAAAAAGAAAAAAACAAAGTCACTTTTTTTCTGGACAAGAGAAGAGCAGAAAAATAGAGAAAAGCACTGGTGCCTTAGCTACCTATTTTGATTTATTATCTGTGGTTTTGTTAGTTTAGCAATCTCAGCTTGCCTTCATCTGTGACAATTTGGAATCTTTCATGGATTCTCATGAAAAAATAATATTTGCTTTTCCATTGCCATGTCCCGTTAGTGATTCACAATCACCCTGTGTTTAGACAATATGTCCTTTTTGTCATTTGATGTCTTCAGATGATGATTTCCAGAATGATAGCAGAAATTATACTTACTGTTCCTCAATTGTGTGACCAGCTATTTTGTACTATTTTACTCCACTCTCTCCCTAATATTTTAGCCCTTCTGAAGCACTGTTAAAACACCCCATAGAAGTCTTAGGATGTTCTCCAAATTTATTTTTTTACCTGTTTCCATTAGCAAATAAATTTAGTTCAGTATGCCTTTTTTTTTTTTTTTGTAAAGCAAATTCATTGATTTCTCTTTCCTTTCATGGTTTTATATAAACCAGATCCACATTCCCTTAAAAGAAAAATGAGTGCCTAGTTAACAGAGCTAGCGAAACTTAACAGTAAAGTCTGTACACATTAAAGCCGACAAGAAATTGAGATTTGGTTGTGTAAACACAGGTGCCTAAATAATACTTTGAGGCTTTACCATATCCACCACATCTTCAACTGTCACTCCAAGGAAACATGGATTTCCCATAGCTTCTATGCTATTGCAACCAGGTCCTCATGAATGTCTTGGGTGCCCTATGGCATCCAGAAAAGAATGAGGCATTTGAGTTCCACCCCCACGCAAGTACACCTGGAATGGATTATTTGAGCTTCAAAACAGCTGCCACCCTCCATGTGATGTTTCACTGATTACATTTCCGATATACAAATCAATGAGGTTTCCTTCATCTAATTAACCCAGAAAATCATCCAACTTATTAGATAAAAATATCAAGTTGTACTGGAGTAGTCGATTTTGCATAAGTCCATGCTGTATTTTAATTCATTTTACTTAGGCATATATGTGTTCAAATATGGCTAATATTAAAACTAGTGCTAAAGCCTACATGTTATTAAGGGCAGCTTGAGGAGACTTTAGATGTTCAGAGTCTCTAAACCTGCAGTACAGCCTCTTATTTGCCTTCTGCAACCAGAATTCCTGCTGCCAGAAAGTGTTTTCCAGATGGAAGATGTGGTCTGGACTTAATTAGAGATCATAAAAAAGGATGGCCAAAAGAGGCCTAAAGACCATCTGTCACAGCCTTGTCATTAGGAGTTTATAGGAAAGAGAGTGGCAGATCAAGGAAATATATTTTTTGTTCCACAGCTTTCATTTTTGTATTTAAATCAATCTCTGCAATAATGAAAAAGACAATTAGTTTCCATATTCAAAAGAATATCTGATTATTATGCTCTATCTCATTACATTTTCTACAGGTATGGTTATGTGTGATGTGCCTGTTTAGTGTAATTTGACCTCAATTTAAACCTATGTATTTAACTGAAAATTCTTTGAAGTCATCCAATACACTTACAAATATACCAAAAGGAGCAAAATTCTCTTTTTACATTCTGCTTTCTTACCATAAAACGGCTTATATTTCATTCTTATCTCTGTCTCAAATCATATTCTCCAAGATTAGAACACCGTGCTTGTGACATTGAAGGTAATAAGCATCTCCTCCTGCATTTCCTCATGAAAGACATTTTTTTCAAAGCTCTAGATAAATTAATGAGGGCATTTGTTCCAGTACTTCATATGCTGTATGCCTAGATCACTGATAGCAATTAAAATTTCAATTTGTTCCATGAATTTGAGGTAGTTTCTCATACAGGTTCTTAATAACCAGGCTTAACATTATAACATAACAGAAACTTTTGCTGCATTTCATGACAGCAATGAATTAGGTGTTTTCAGTCAAGGGTACTCTGCTGTGAAACAGGTTAGAGAAGAGAAAGCATTAAGGCAAAGTGTGTCTTATCTTCAAAACATGCTGCGAATTTCTTTTTTCTATACCATTCCCATTTTCATTAAAGTCGATGGACTTTGCCACAGTTTATAATTGTAACATAGGAATATTTACACCAGTGTGTGAATAAGACTGTCTTGTTTGGTGTCCTATGTGACGTGTGTCATGCCAGGCATGCAATGGAAAAATGCAAATGATTCATAGCCTGAATAATTAAGTCACAGCAAACACTTCATAAATTCTGTCAATAAAATTAACCAGAAATATATAGCAATCAGCCAAAATGCAAACATTTATCCCTCTGGATATTATGTATTATTTTAATGGAACATTTCCTTAGAGGCTGGCTTCAAATTCTGACTGGTTTTCAATCCATTTATTCAAATGAATGCTTGACAATGAAACAATGAAGATGTGTGACAACATGCTGAAGTGTTTCAGAGACAGAAATTTTAGTATTTCCTCGCTTTGTTACAGCAGACTGAGAAATTACTGAGATTTTTCTCCTAACTAACTGGAAGGGGGGCAAAAGTTCTATAAAACTTAATTTCTTTATTGCAAACAACTCTGTCCAAAAGTATGAGGGTTTATCTATTTCCCTTTCTAACATAACAGGGTAAGCTTTGTGATTATCTATATAAATGTTCAATTAGCCTTAATGATGTTTTATGGTGATTAGATTCACAGGCTGAAAATTATTATTGTTAGTGATACTCATGGGGAAAAATAAGGGGAAAATCAATTCTAACTTTGTATGCACAGTGAAAGACTCTGAACTAGCTTGTATTACAGAGGAAAGATATTTCAGAGTTATAATACATTATTCTATGAAAATAGAGTAATCATCTTAATGTTCAGAAGCAGTCAAACAAGCAAATTGAGTATTACAATTTATTAGGTAAGGAATGGAGAACTAATCAGAAAACAATACTGTGGCACTGTAGAATACACAATGTTCCTGGAAGAGGAATATTTGGTTTATTTTTGTTCCCCCTATCAGAAAAAAACCTCTAAAACAGAGCAAAACAAAATCTTGGAAAAGATAGAGGGAAAGGTAACATGATGACCAAAAATAAAAGATCTTATATAACTAGTAATTAAAATAATGCCCTTTTTGTTATCCCAGGAAAAACTTAGATAATTTTTATCATAATAAGGATTTCTCAAACCTCAAATGTCCAAGAAAGTTAGAACAAGTTTGCTGGGGCTTTGAGTGCTTATGGTTTTGGTTTTTTTGCTTTTTGGGTTCCTGGGTGGTTTTTTTTTGGTTTGGTTTGGTTTGGTTTGGTTTGGTTTGGTTTGGTTTGGTTTCTTTTGTTGTGTTTGGTTTGGGGTTTTGGGGGGTTTTTTGGGGGGGTTTTGGGGGTTTTTTGTTTTGGTTTTTTGTGGTTTTTTGGTTTTGTTAGTTTTTTTTTTTTGGGGGTGGGTTTTTTTTATTTTTGGTTGGTTGGTTTTGTTTGTTTTTTCTTTTTGGGGGTGGGGTTTTTTTTATTTTTGGTTGGTTGGTTTTGTTTGGTTTTTTTCAGTGTCTCTGAATGCAAAAAGTACAGGAGGCAGCAGATGAAATTGTCAGATGTCAATCTGAAAAACACTCTTCCACATAAAACACAGTTGAATGATGGAACTCACTTCAACAAGACATTGTGCATAAAAAATTATATGAAAGTTCAAGATCAATTATAAAAATTCATGGAAGAGCTACCAGTAGTTAATAAACACAGTTCAGCTCCTCATATCAGTCTCAGACAGACCACTCAGTAGAGTCCAGAAACACGCAACATAAAAATATTGCAAAACACTTACCTTGTTCTGATACTCTAAAAAACGTTATTTTTAGTAATTCTTGGTGGTAGAATTAGTCTGATCAGCATATGTGAGGATGTCATGTTATTGCAGGAGAAAGAGGATGAGAAGAAACAGTTTTACAAATATTATGTAATAATTGTATGTAATGTTATTTCTTTTACTTCAAAGGATTATATCATGACTATAACAATACTATTGATGATGATATTAAACTGGGAGGTGCTGTTGATACTCTCATGGAATAAGAGGCTTTGCAGAATGTTCTGGTTTATTGGAGCATTGGGCAACTATCAATGTCATGAAGTGACAATGACCAAATGCTGAATTTTATACCTGGAGGAACACCAGGAGCAAGTATAAAAGGTGAGAGGAGAGGTTGGAGAACAGACGTGCAGAAGTGATCTGGGAATGCTGATCAACAGCAGGCTCAGTATGAGCCAGCAGTGTACCCTGGCAACCAAGGGGACAAATCCCAGCCTGAGGTGCATCAAGCACAGCATAATCAGCTGGGCAAAAAAGTTGATTACCCTGCTGTGTTTAGCATTGGTGTGGTCTCACCTGGAGTACTGTGTGGGCCCCACAACTGAAGAAGAATATGAAGGTCCATGCATCCAGAAGAAGCAACAGAGCCAGTGAAAGAGCTTGAAGGAATGGCCTATGAGGAGTGGCTGTGGATTTTGGGCTTTCTACTTTGGAGAAAAGAAGGCTGAGGGGTGACCTCATTGCTCTTTACAGCTTTCTGAGGAGGCAAAGTGGAGTGGGAGGTGCTGAGGTCTTCTACCTGGGATCCAGTGACAGGATGCATGGATATGGTTCAAAGCACATCAGGGGATGTTTAGACTGGACTTTCGGAAGCATTTTTTTACCGAGAGCATGGTCAAACACTGAAACAGATTTCCTAGAGAGCTGATCGATGCCTCGAGCCAGTCAAGTGTTTAGGAGGAATTTGGGCAACGCACTTACCATTCTCTAATTTTTGGTCAGCCCTGAAATGGTCCGGCAGTTGGTCTAGATCATTACTGTAGGTTCCTTCCAACTGGAACTATTGTGCTCTATTCTATCCTACTCAATTCTATTCACCTTTGATCACACAGCTGCTAAAGTTGTCTTACTTAAACCATGAATTCTCCTACATACACCTTCATAAAATTATTACTGGTTTAAAAAATGCTTCTTAAATGCTGTATAGGAAACTTGTTCATATTAAGTGCTTTCAAGGTCTTGTCTTTCTCAGATTAATGTATGTAGCCTTAGAAACTTATATTGGAAGTCTGGGGGCTTATTTGTTGATTTATAGAAAGCAATAATAAAGTAAGTTGCAAAAATTGTCTTCAAATAGGAATATATAGTGCACAATTATAGCTTTTAAAAAGACTGTTCTCCCTCACCTCAGAGTTTTTATTCTTTCTTGACCCTCAAAATTGTCAATATATGCCAGTAGATGTTGTCCGTACTTTTTTTTGTACAGTCGCATCTGTTAAATTTTGTCTAATTTTGACTCAAGGACAGAGAAGTAACAGTGACTGTGCCTCAGCTCAAATCAAGTCAAAAGTCTCTGTTTCTAAAAGAGTGGAAAAAAAAAAAAGACCCAGCCATGAGTAAGATGAGTGAACAGTGATGTGTCCAGACAGGTGAATCATGGAGATGTATGTTCAGTGTTGGAGGTTAGGGAGGAGGAGCAGGAAATGTGACTGATTCCCAGACAGAGTATTCACAAACAGTGTGCAGGCATTGCAAGGAAACTCATGTGCCAACTTCTGCCTTCTACTACTGTATGTTAATAACCCTTCAGAGATGAAGAGTTGCAGAGATAAAAGCCCAGTCCCAAAACAAGTCTATGCAATTTAATTCCACAAGACAAACCTGAAGCTGACCTTGCCTAGCCCATGTCAGAGCTTTTCCCTTCAGACTTGATACTCGCTGTGTGCTTCAGACAACATTTGGTTTCAGAGCTAACTTACTCCATGAGACAGACGGACTGAGCATAAAACTGGCTCAAAATTTAAGCCTCCAGGTATACTGTTTCAGGCTACTGAAAGACTTTTTAATCACTCTAAAGCTGTAAAGCCAAAACCAGAATGTGATATTTCTAGGATGAAAACAGAGAAAAAAATATCTGATCAGACATTATGATTAAGAATTAGAAAAAACCTGAAAATAACAATAATATAAAGTAATTACTTATGGTACCTGCAGCAGTCTGTCTATGACTGATGCAATTTAATTGAGGATGAATCTCCAAAAATAAAAGCTGGTTTTGGTCTGATGTTTAAAAGACTCTCATATCTGTAACATAATTGGCATGCAATAGCATGTGTTTTCAAGTGATTGCTTAAATGTATAAGCTTCATTTTTCACTGATTTCTTTAAAAGTTTTAGTTATTTTGTGCTATAGAGAAACTATGTGGAGAGCAGAAAGTGCAAATATTACAGGACACAAGCTAATGCAATCTATGACAGTTGTAGTAAATGTGATTGCAAACCACTTGGCAATGTAAAACTTACAGTGAATTGTTTAACATAAACACCTGTGATGTTATTACAATAAACCTTCTTTTCAATGTCTTGTAGCATTTCCAGCATAAATCAACTAGGGTGAGTGAATTAAACAACACCAGAGGGATTTTCTATCAGAGGCAATGATAGAACTCATGAACTTACTGCTCTGTACTGGGGCTGCTAAGCTATAAATGTAAATTACGCTCTATGTTATCTCTTTGGACACTGAGCACTTTTCAAGTGGAATTTGAAAATAATTCTATTTAATAATTTTACCTCAATTTTGCTCTTTTTAACTCTAAAGGTATGTCACTTTTACAATCAGAAAAGTGATTAGTAACCAAGCTATCTCGAGTCCTGATAGCAAAAAAGCTGTCCTGATTCAAGGAAGTTTGCATGCATGATGTCCTGAAGTACACACACTTTTTCAGTTCTTCAGCTGGCAAGATAAATGCAACTCTAATATACTTGCATGTGTCACAGCTACCTCCTGTGAGAGGAGATTAATGAGAATGTTCAGGTACAGTTCATTAGGGAACAGTTTACTTAATACGGAAAAAATATTTGAATAACTTGTAAATCAGGCACAATGAAATGTCCCTCAACAAAACCATGGTGTGTCCTGTCTCTACTTGGCAAACTATCTTCCCTTCCAAACTAGCTGACTTGTTATCCCTGTGTCATCCCTCAAACAGGCTCAGCCAATGTCTGGGAGAATATTTCTTTCTTTCACAAGCCAAAGCAGCATCAAGGAGCTCATGGAGAGTTGTGCCTGAGATAATGCTTGGACACTCTGGTATTGTTCATTTAACTTGAACAGACATATCATACATGTCCTGGATGGCCGGATAGATCACCACCAGATCCTCTGGTAGCATTGTCCTGGCACTATTTAACCATGGCTTTTGGGTGTCCAGACCCACATCAGCACAGGCAGGAGAAGACAAGACAGTCAGAGCCAGGGGTACAAAGCAGAAGAGATTTGCAAGCAGAGCAGTGAGGAGATGGGTGAACACACTTGCGAGTGATATGGTGGAGTTTGGGCAGTGTTGATTGAAATAGAACTGAACTGTGCTGAGATGTGCTACAAATCTGGTAAATCACTGTTATTCAGTGGGAAAGTGTTTAGAAGGGGATTTTATGGCCAGCTTTGTCTCTGAACCAAATGTCACAGCTTTCCTTCACCAGCCCTGCCCTCTTCTGCTTTTCAGCACCTCTGCAGCAGCAAAGAGACAGAGAGCTGCTGCTGCCCCATTGAGCAGAGCTTTAGCTCGTTCCACTACCTAGTCCATACTATCTTTCTTAATGACAGTGTGGAAAGGAGAAATCCACATTTGGTCCATGACTTATGAAGAACCTTGGACATGCAGCAGCTTCTGCTGCACCAGAAGGAGGTTAGGGCAGCACAAATGCTCTCAAATGCCTTCAGAGCTGGGGAGAAGGGAGTCCTCCTGCAAATGGTGTAAACTGCTTCTCACTAAACTCAAGGAGGGCCAAGTATAAAGATGTTCTGTCCTCAAGTTCTGTTGAAGGTTTTTGAAAAACGTGTTACAAGAACTTCCAAGTAGTAAATTCTAGAAACTCACTATTTCATCGTAATATGCATTTTTACTCTTGCTGATCTTACGTGAGCTTTGCTTAAATTGGCAACGTCGCTCTACATAGGACGTGGTAAACAAATGTACATGTGTTTCTTACTCCTACAATATAAATCTACAAATTATCTTTTGTTTTCTTTTGGAGAAGGTATTTTCTGTTTGCTTTCTTGCTTGTTTGCTGGTTATATGTATATATATGCTGTGCTGTCATTATAAATTACTTACTTGGAATTCTGTATTCGCAAAAAGAAAATTTTTGTGACATCTTGAAATTTAAATCCAAATATAATTCTATTTTAATGAAAAATATTAATTAGGTAATAGGAACAAACTGATTTTTGGGCTTATCAAAACCTGTGCAACACTAGTCTTCTCTATTTCCAATTAATATGCAATCACAATAATTTGCTGAAGATATCAGCTGCAGTGGAAAACTTTTGTGTTAATGAATACATAGATGAAAGCTGATGTTCTGATGTGTAAACAAGTACTATTTTACCAGAAATTTCAAATTAAACAAGACAGTTTCTTTTGACATCAAATCTACTCCTGAAAAATATGAACTGAAATCCATGGAAACACCTGGATATGCATATGTGCCTTTAGGGATCAACAGATTTCACCTGTTGGAAGCATTTGCAGCAAATCTTTAAGAGAGTAGAACTGCCCTAAAATGGTATAGAAATTACATTAACATTTGAATAAAGACAACCTTAACCCCTTATTTCTACATGCAAACCAAGAAATATACTACAAAGTAAGACAAAGAGACACAGTCAGTAATAGGTTGCTTTGAAAGCACAAGATTTCTGAAAATATTCATAACAGAATATTGACTTTCTCAAATTTAGACCACTAATATTCCTCTGCAAGTTCCGTACAATTATCTTTATTTCTATGTTTTGGGAATGTAATAATTTTGTTGCATATTACCATATCTACCCATTGGCTCATTTACAGCACGATTAAATAGAGAAAAGTGAATAACTTATGAATACTCATAACACGATTTTATTTTTAAATCACTAAGGAATGTTACTGCTTAACAAAATTGCAACAGCCTGTCATAAGTGAACTTACATAATAAACCAGAAATTTAAATAATAAAACAAAATTTAAAAGTCTCCGTACTTCTAGAGGCAATCAGCTGCAAAAGTCCATGTAATAAAATAATTTTAAGATTATAAAAATAATGTAAAAAAACTAAAGTAAAACATTAAATGAAATGTTGAAACATTCTTAAACTAAAACATCAAAGATGTAACAGAAAATAAAATGTACATTAAAAATCAAGTATATTTCCAACATGTCCGTTTCAACAAAAGTGAAAACTTTATTTTGGAAAATCCTTGTAAAGACAAAGCATTCCGGATAATCAATATTCTGCTCTGCGAAAAGAAAAAGGCCTAGCTCTTGAAGACAGCTGAATATATGCTATCAAAGAAAGGAGATATTCACTTGTGGAAAAATCCTCCATGCAAAGAACTCTGGAACACACTCCAGCTTTCTCTTTCCATTAGTTCAAGACAAAACTGCCAGACCCTGCTAAGGCATTGATCAAGCGTGCACAAGGGAGATCCCTCTTTCTCCTAGTGGAACACTTTTTTTTCATCTGTAGCATTTTTGGATTGTTAAATTCTTGCAGTAAATAGTATAATGACTCCTGGGACCTTACAAAATTCCTAGAAATTCAGATCATGCAGCTACAGATTTATGCTTTAAAGTTTACTTTTCTTTGCCTTATTTCTTTAACTACTGTACATTACTGAACTAGAATACATACAGCAAGTTGATTTTGAAAAAACCCAAATTATCTAAACTTTTAATGCCTGTCTTTTTGTGTGTGATTTTTCAGTTTAAAGTAATGACAATAACGAGAACAGTGTTTTGGAATTAAAAAATTTCAGTTGTACTATATTTATCCTACTATAAGTGTTAATTTTTATTTTCTTTTCCTGTTGCAGCAAATACAGATGTTACAGAAAAATGGATTCCTATTAAAAAAGAAGGTATCTGTGCAACAGAAGAAAAACAGCATTTCATATTGTATTGTATTTTATTTTCTTTACATTATTCATGTTATTATTCCATTGCTTAAAATAATGACATTTCTGCTAGATATCAAAACACAGAGGTGATATAACCTGCATACAATGAGACACGAAAACAAATTAAATAAGATAATTTAATAATAGTACTATATTCTTCAGACTTACTTTGCCACAAGGTAGTAGATTAAATTATTCTGACTACAATACAAACTAGAGTGAAAGTAAAGAGTATAGATGAATAATAGTCTTCCATATCTTTTTACAAGCCTCCTGAGACAGAATGAATGTAATTTAGCGTGCAAAATTGCTTTGGCAATACACAGGAAAATGAGGAGAAAATAAGCCTTTATGTTCTGCTTTACAAACAGCAACTAACAAGTAGATGAATATTAAGTGATTTTCTTATAAATACTAAAATTATTACATTATTTTTTTTGCTAGCTCAGATGAAGGGAATTACTCACAAAGGAAGAAACCTAGCTTTAAACACTAGCATAAAGTTTCACCAAGAGCAAAACAAAATGACTGCAGACTGAAACTTCCAAGACCAATTCAGATTCACTTCAGTATCAAGATTCAGAGTTAGATGTAGAATATTCCACCTGCAAACAAAAGTAGGTAGCACATGTTTTCCAGAACAATTAAGTAGGTCAGTGAAAAGATAGCGTCGTTTCCAAGTTGTAGGATTAAAAAATAAAAACACAGAGCACAGATCAGGGAAATGGTGGTGAACAACTGAAATATTCATGTCAAGAAATACAGGTAAGGCCTGATCTCCTTTGGATCACTTCACTGAGCAGAAACCCACTGGTCACAGTCTTGATGATTTCTGACAGTCTAATAGGCTGGTCAGAATTCTCACATGCCAAGTGACAGGAAGATGGGGTGAAAGGTCTAATGGCAAGCTGACCTTAGAAGCAACTTCACAAGCAGGGAGCATGAGAGGACTATTATTTAGTGACCATAGAGTATACATTTTGGTATCTGGCATGCTAGTCCCACTAGTTGTGTTCTTGGGAATGGAAAATCTGTTCCAGAGCCCTCAATAACTGCTTATATAATATATAGTAACTGTTTATCATGGGCTGTGGATCTCATCAAGCTTGTAACTGCACTCAAAACCTAAAAGCACAGACTGCTTCCAAGAGACCCAAAGTGGTTATAATCTCTGTCGCATCCCAAAACTGTGTCGTGGTTTAGGACTGGTACTCCTGAATTTAGTGCTCCCACTGAGAATCTTCCAACCATGTTGTGTTTGCTTGTTCCCCCTCTCCTCTTCCCCCTCCCCTGCAGCTGGAGAGGAGAATTGGAGGCACGGAATGCAAAGGTCACAGGTTGAGATGAGAACAATTTATTGGAAACAACAAGATAAGAAAATAAACAGCAACAGTAACAATACTACTGACAGAGGGCACAAAAAATGAATGGCACTCACTCCACCACACTGGAAAATTATGTGATGTGCTATAGAATAACTTCCAGGTGGTATCGAATAACTTCCAGGTCCTGGTCTTCCCAGCTCCTGGTTACTGCAAAAATTAACCATCCTGGCCAGATCTAGGACAAATTGTTGTTTCTTTCGGCAGGAAGGAATCTCTCTGGGAACCACCCAATCCCAGTAAAAGGAATAGGTTTGCAAGAGGGAAGCAGGACTTTCTTCAACAGACTCAAAAGGTCTAAAAGCAGCACAACTAAATTGAGAGATTAATCCTTCCTCTCTTCACATCTCCCCCATGCCAGTAAGGCATCACACATACATAAGAAATTTTTTTAACTTTAAAGTTGCTGGTCCATATCAGATGTTCTACTATCAATGACTGAAAGTTCAATAATTTAATTTGCTGCAATAAAGGTGATAAGAGAAACAGTTTTAAACAGAAGGACAAATTCTGTATATTATGTCTTTTACAAAACTGTAGTCTTAGTTTACTGTTTAGAGTTCTAATACAGCACGACTTCTTTTCCTGGGTCTTTTCCTTCTGCATTTCTTCCTCACTCTTTTCAAGCTGTTCCTTAACTAATTGTACAACTTCACAGCTGTTTTGAAATCTACGTCCCTAGTTTTCATCAGATCATATTCTGTTTCTTAAATTTGCTTTTTTCTTGTCATTTTATGTCTCAACCTGCAATAAACAGAAAGCATAACCTTTTTCTATTATTTTTCTTTTTAACCTTTTTCTATTGTTATGTTCTCTTACAAGCAAAGTGTCAGCATCAAGTTAATTTCATTTAAAAATGTATTTGTTTTATTTAATATCAGGGGCACAAAATACACCCTTCAAATATCTTGATATCAGATAACAGACAGATTTAATTTTTTTTTTAAATTGCATCAACATTAAGCTTAGAGTAACAGCACATTGCTTCCTAAGCACTAATCAAGATAACTTTGGAGTATATGAAGCAAATAATGGCTGCTGAGCCCTTGTTAATGCCAAGGACTTCTCTAAGAATCTCTGATTTTATTCATTAGCGAGTGACTTGACATTAATTGGCACTGTGGGAATCAGAGGTAATAATTAATATAAGAAGTAATAACTAATACCTTGCATTTATATTTTGATTTGTAGTTTTACTGTGAAATTTTGAAAAGAAAAAAAAACCTGGCATAAAATAATCTAGCTATATATAGAAACTTGCATTTATCTATGATTAAACTGTGCAGTGGGCAAGCTATATAATTTAATCTGAAGAGAGAGTTTGTTTCTGAGGAGAAAGTGTTCTGGTTCATTCCATAGCTGGCTTTCAAAAATATTTCCTATGGGGCCCAAAACTACAGAGTCATGTACTTACAGAAGTACTTTATTATTTATCTGTACTCTAAAGATATACTGTCACTATATGTATCTTTATCAAATGAATCTAAGAGCTTTGGCCACAAAATATGGCCATCTGAACTGAGAAATCCATCAAAATTGTACTAGAACTCCAAAGTAAATAGAACTAATGTTGTGATGACTGCACCTCAGGTCTGTCAGTTGAAATTAATTTATGTGATTAGGTTTTAAATGCTATTCTTTTTAGTCTATATATTTTCTAAGACATTATATAAAGAAATACTCTAAAACAAATGACCAAGTATCTATACAAATACTTTTTTTATATATGACACCATTTTGTAGAAGGGTGGACAACAATTATATCAGAGGCTATGTGAGGACATTTTGTGGAAAATGACATCTGTGATGGATATTCCTCCCAGCTGTCTACACACAGTCATTCTGGAAAATACCAGTATGTCAGAAATCATGTAACCGGGAGAGGACAGGAAGGGGAAGCCAGGAAATAAGATCTTGCAGCCTTCATCAAACATAACTAGGCTAAAATTTGGTAAAATTCTCGAGTAAATCACTGCTGCCTGAAATATTCTCCATATTCTGTAACATCTATCAGAGAGCAGCCAGAATACTTTCTCTAGTTGGCAGTAAGGATCAGTCTATCAGGAGCTAATGCTGTTTTTTTTCCTTAAAATGAGGGATCTGGAAGTGTCACTATGCATATATACTCAAGGGCTCACAATGCTTCTTGTATGAATTCAAGCAAGCCACTAGCCTCTGAAGCCTTTTTCTTTCTTTTCCCTGAATCTAAATCTTCTCAGCAATAGATTGAATGCAGCCTGACAGACGTATTTCAGAATCCTTGTACATACCAACCAGAATTTAATTTTCTATGTTATAAACTATAAGAGACAAGAAATAGAAATGGAAATAGATAGAATTTTCTGTAATAGGGCAAAGTCATACCACGTTCTTACATTTATTGAAGGTAATCATTCTCCAACAGCTTGACTATAAACTGCATGACTAGAATTTCATGATCTAATAGGACTGAAATGGGCACAGTGCCTTTTCCATATGCAAATATGTATAAACCATTACCATTCACTTCTACAGAATATAATAAGGGAAATAGCTAGTGACAGAGAGTTTCCTTAACCAGAAATAGTTATATCAACTTATTCCTGGAAGTTTCCACTTCAGGAGAGGAGAGAGGAAAATAATTTGAGGAATAGTCTGAGTTTATACTTTCCAGCAATTAGGGCACTAGGTGGGAGAAACCTGGCATCCAAGCACTGCTCCAAAAAGTACTCATAAATGAACTTCAAGTTTCAGTGGGCAAATACAGAAGCAATCCTGGAACCAGAGTCTGGAAAGGTAGCACAGCTATATGAGAAGAAACGGAGATATACAGGTTATCTAACAGCAAGGTTGTGCTATTAAAAGAGTAAATAAAAAGCACAGAATCACAGATTGTGCTGAGTTGGAAGAGACCCACAAGGATCATCAAGTCCAACTCTGGGCCCTGCACAGGATACCCCAAGAATTGCATCATGTGTCAGAGAGCATTGTCCAAACACTCCCTGAACTGTGTCAGGCTTGGTGCTGTGACCACTACCCTGGGGTCCTGTTCCAGTACCCAGCCACCCTCTGGGTGAAGAACCTTTTCCTGATATCCAGTTTGAACCTCCCCTGACACAGCTTCAGGCCATTCCCTCAGGCCTGGTCACTGGTCACAAGAGTGAAGAGATCAGTGCCTGCCCCTCCTCTTCCCCTGACAAGGAAGTTGCAGTCTGCAGTGAGGTCTCCCCTAGGTCTCTGCTTTTCCAGGCTGAACAGACCAAGTGACCTCAGCTGCTCCTCATGTGGCTTCCCCTCAAGGCTCTTCACCATCCTCATTGCCTTCCTCTCTAATAGTATATATTTTTCTCACATTGTGGCACCCAAATCTGCCCCCAGCACTCAAGGTGAGGCTGCCCCAGTGCAGAGCAGGGCAGGACAATCCCCTCCCTTGCCCGGCTGGCGATGCTGTGCCTGATGCCCCCAGGACAGGCTTGTCCCTCCTGGCTGCCAGGGCACTGCTACCTTGTGTTCAACTTGCCATCAACCAGGACCCCCAGGTCTCTTCCAACAGTGCTGCTCTCCAGCATCTCATTCCCCAGCCTGTACACCTGTGTGGGTCATGAACATCTTGATGGATCATTCAGTCCAGCTTGTCTCTCCTCACACCTGCACTTGCACCGCATACCTAATGCTGCCGGTTCATGTAGGTCTTCCAGTAAGGCGTGGGGACTTACACAGAAGAGCTCCCAGTTCCTCAGTGCAGCTCAGGCATAGCAGGGAGAGAGGTTGAGAGATATTTGCCTGGAATACTGCCCTGTGCTTGCTTAAGAACACAGTGCTCCTAGAGATGGTTAATGTCAAACCATTTTTTAAAATTTATTTCTTTATTTTAGTTTGCAAGCTTTGCTGTCTTAGTTTTCTCTGAATTTGGATGCCTGATTCTTATTGTCTCTAGCCTTATGTGCTTTACTTGATCATGAGGTAGCTTTCACACAAATTAAATGGATTTATACTGTTTGAATTAATGATAAACTACAGGCTTTTGAAGCTTTAGAAGCCAATTTTCATTTACTATAACTGACTAGTGAAATTTGATTTCTGTAAGCATTTTAGAAAATTTCCTGAAATTGGAAGAGTGGTGGGAAAAAAAGGTGAGGAAGAGTTTCAGTTGAGTTTGGATAATAATAAAAAAGGTTGTGTCCTCTTTGACGGAAATGAAGTAAATTATTAAAATAAATGCAGCAATGTGGTAAGTTCTATCTCTGAGTATCTTAAAGAGATACACATATCTCCTATGGAAATGGAGTCTTTTAACTGAAGTTCCTGGCAATGCAAATTCTAGATAGAGAGAGATAGCCATGGGAGTTAAAAAAAAAAAAAAAAAAAAAAAGAGAGAAAGAAAGAGAAAAATTCCCAAACTTTTTTTTGAGCCAAAATTTGTGCAGGTTTCAGTTTGAAGAAATGGTAGTATATGAAGAAAGGACTTCTTCCTCAGCTGTAGACTGTATCCATAATTAAGACTCTCCTACTTGTTTGAAAATATCTTGTAGCACAGGAATGTATACTGTATTGCCGCATTTCTGTGGCTTACACTTCACTAAAGGACAGCACAGAATCACAGAAATGTCTGTGAAGGAAATGACCCCTAGAGAGCATTTTGTCCTACCCTCTCCTGAAAGCA
Source organism: Acanthornis magna (assembly GCA_036785705.1). Classification (NCBI taxonomy): domain Eukaryota; kingdom Metazoa; phylum Chordata; class Aves; order Passeriformes; family Acanthizidae; genus Acanthornis; species Acanthornis magna. The sequence continues at coordinate 27,940,808 of JAWUZG010000090.1, read as the reverse complement.
GATTTAGCTCAGGATGTTCAGGGCCCTGTGACTATGAACTATTGCTCTTAAAAAGGGTGCAGCTACTAAGTGAGATGTGAGTTATACTAAAGAGCAAGGAAAGCCGTGCTTTGCAGATGTACCATTGCTCACATATGTAGCCTACCGACTTATTAAAGACCCATTGCTATTAAAAAGACCAAAACCTTCTACACAGTTTGTTCTCTGCAATTGTTTTCTGTCCCAGTTGGACATAAATTGAATTTAAAGCTTTGATTTTCTGGAAAAAAAAAATTATCCTAATGAGATATATTTGAGCATAAATGTCGATATGTATGCAAATTGTATGCATTATCCCTAAGAGCAAACCCTTGCATTTTTTCATGTGCGTACAAAGTGGAATTAGTTTTTGACATACTTTTCCCAAGCATATTTATAAGAATTCTTTTTCTTTTACTTTACAAGTAATATAGGGAAATAAAATAATCTGAAAAAAAATCATTGGAAGAGTATGAAGAGGAGTAATAAATTTTATAGGTTGGAGTTTATAATGAGTATTTTACAGGAAAGTTATAGGAAAAGTATGGAAATATAGCTGTGCTTGCAAAACGCAAATGTTCACTATTTGATTGTTGAGCAGAAAGTTAATGTATGTTGTATCATAGTAAAATTCAAACTGCTTGTTTCTGGAGGGCAGAAAAGCAACAGAATAATCTTTATTTTAATGCGACTCTTATCAGAAGAGTAGTATGTTCCTTTAAAGTCAGAAAACTTAAAGACTAATAAACATTAAAATAAGTCTTGTTGTTTTCATCTCAGTAGGTTAACAAAGTCTTTTAAAATCTAATTTTCAAAACAACTTTAACATTGCTTCTATCCATATGCAAAAAACCTTGTTTTTTTTCTGACAGATTTTTCAGCCCTGACTTATAAGGAATAGTGGTGCAATTCCTAAAAATAACCATACCATTTTTCTGTGAACTTTTCAGTAGAAAAAATGCTGTGTAGTCTTAGGAAATTAAATTTCAGAAAAGTGCCCATTTCAGCTCAGAAAATATCTTTCATCCTCTCTAGACAATAGTTAAAGCCATCCAGCTGATGAGGAACTATAATCAAAAGTGGAAGTACTTTGTATAAAATTTCACAGATTGGGGTGGGGGAAGATAGGAAAAAAGAAAAGGAACAAGTATTAAGGATTATAGCCTTTGAGTTTAGCCAATGAAGACAGAGAGTATTCAGGACTTCAACCCACTTTTGAAAATTTCACCTTCTCTGTTATTCACAATTTTTTTCCAGCAAATTGATCTCAGAGTCAGAAATTAATTTTAAAAACTCTAACTCATCATTGTGGGAGTGAAATTACACAGCTGGTTTTGAATTTTGGTAGTAAACCACCATAAACCCCTCTTAATTAACTAAGTTGGAGTTATCTTTTCCATCATAGAAGCAGCACCAAATATAAAAAAAAAATATTGGTGACCTATAGAGTTTTTTAACTTCTTAGAGCAAGAATCTCTCTTTGAGCAACAGGAATTTTAAACAACTAGAGGTAAGTTAATAATTTCTTTCATTATCAGGCTGTCAATATTTGATGCATGTTTTCCCTATTCATTAATTTGCAAAAAGCATGTCTAATCATAGAGCTATAATGCACATTTCGACTGGTTTAAAGAATCCTTGAAAGGAAAAAAAAAAGAAAAAAAACTCTAAACAAATGGGATCTTTTGTAAGATAACCATGAAACACAAAGATATGTCCTTGATGTGCTCCACAGACATGAACAGTATTACAGTATGAGAATTAATGTCACACAACAGTTGTCAAACAAACAAGAGAGTTTATGGCAGCCAGAAAGCTCTGAAAGCTGCTGATATGAGAAAGACTGAAGAAAAGGGCACAGAGAACACATGGTGGGCTTTGTGTTCAGTGTCCTTTAGTTTTACACTGCCTGCTCAGCAAAACTCCTCAGAAGATCACTGCTCTGAACTGGGTCCTAACAAAACTGAACATTTCAGTTCAGGAGTTCCTTTGCTCCAGAAGATGCACTCTTAGAGGAAAATACACAGTCAGATGCACATCAGTGCTCTGGCCACAGTGGAGGGGCCTATAACTCATGTCTGTACAAATTGGGATAATAGGGTCGCATTCAGGTTAGCTTTCATAGACGCATGCCCTAGAGACTCACTTCAGCTTCCTTTACAGTCATCAGTCTTAAATATAAAACATTCCTTAGACCATTTCTCTACCCTTTATAATAGTAAACCTACCTTAAACACACTGAAATATTAAGACATTGAGGATGGGTTTTTTGGTTGCTTTTTGTTTGTTTTTGTTTGCCTGTTTGTTTTGTTACTTAAAAACTGTAATTTCAGAATCACTTTGCCGCCTTTTTGACCTCCAGACCACTCTTTTTTAAAGAGTAGGATTTCTGTAGGATGGTTGCTTGGTTTTCCCAACTTTTCACATTGAAAATTATTTGATCACTCACCAGTTCCTCTTATGTACTGTCATGCTCTCTCTCTATAAAGCATCCCTGTTGACAATATCTACTGTGCTAGAAATTGTTAGAAAGCTACTCAGCATAAAAAGACTTTCCTGTTTCACTTCAGCTTTTGTCTCCCCCTGCCTCTGACTCTCTCCATGTGGCTCATCTACTTGTTCAACCTTGTCAAAGGCTAGACTGTGAGTACTTCTGGGTACACTTTTTATTGCATGTCTGCTTTCTAGCTGCCACAAAGAGGTTTTTTATCTTGATTTGATCTTCCATTGCCATGTAATGATGAGGTGCGATGACAGAAGAATTCTGCAGCTGGCCACTTGTTCAAAAGAAGCCAAAATAATGTCTTCAGGGCTCTATGACAATTTGAAGAGAAATGTCCGTCATAGCCAGAGTTTACAGCCTGCAGATGTCCAACCTGAACAGATGGAATCCAGCAATGCATTATCTTGAAGCACAGGTTTAGCATAAAAAAAAAAAACCCACACCAAAAGCATTGTTATGGTGGTCTCTGTTACTTGTTCCTTCACATGTGTAGGGGTAAAATGCATTGTAAAAAATAATCTTTAATTAACAAGCATGCCAATTTAGGACATTCTATACATGTGAAATAAAAATACCAGTGAGGAACTATTTGAGGTTTGGCACAAAGCTTAGCCAGAGTTCTGCATTTTTTGCTCCAGTAAATCCATTCTCCATCCAGAAACCATTTCAATCATTCTCTCTGCATTTGCCTTCAGTAATTTTAACTCATTTAGGAGATACTATGGAAAGTTTTTCTTCAAATTTATTGCAAATAGAAAATAAATTAGCCACTGTAAAATCATGAGAACACTACTGGGTAGGCTAAGTAGTAATGTGTTTCAAGCTGAGCAAGCAGATGGCACTATTTTCATTCTTACTCATTTATTTTAAAGTATTTGATTCAATATTTATCAGAAAAAAAAATTTTGCTGAATTACTGAGGGTAAAAATAAAGCAGTCAAACATTTTAAGAAGTTTATAATTTTACATCAACATTTTAAGATATATATACAAAAAAGCTGGTTTAAAGCCAACAAAAATCCCCTAGTATTTGAAAAATGTCCTTGTGTAAAAGACAAAATTGTAGTCTCAAAATAAAACTTTTCTGCTAAATTAATTAAAATTCAGAATGCCACTTTCATATATGTGTTCACTTAAACAAAATTTGATGTGAAAATCAGAGGTTCTGTCCTAGGAGGTAATATTCTATAGCATACAAAGTCTACATTTATTCAGTCTCTCATACCCTAAATAGCAATTACTGAATATATATGTAAGCATGGAATGCTCACTACCAGTCGAGCACTGAGTATCCCAACCAATAAAATGTCTTCCTCAAATTTTAACAAAATCCTTCCAGATAGAAGCATAGTAAGAGAAGGCAAGTGAGCGCAACAAAACTGTCTCATCAACAAGCCCAGTTCACATTAGACTCAACAGAGACAATCAAAGACAGTCACCCAGCCCCACCACTGAGTGACAGAAAAATTCCTAAACCCTCTGCAGTCCTCTAAGTAACTTTTGGTTCTTTAGTCACACTTCTCCAAAGTTAATGGTTTAGTAACTAACCTTTGAATATGTAGAATGTCTCAAAGCTTCATATGTCTTGTATGTGACACCTACTCCACAGAGAGATTTCATTCATCTGCCTTACATTTCCAGTCCTAAGGAAAATACACAGAAAACTTTGTGTCCACTTGAGTTACTGTTTTTCAGCTTCATTTGAACAAAATCACGGAGTGGTCTTTTCAAAATTACTTGAACAACCTACTAACTACTAGGAAGTAACCATTTTTCATATAATATCAATATGTTCAGGTTGAGATTTGTAGGTCACAGGTAACTTAGCAATATACTTTTAAAATTATGGCGTATACTCATCATGACTCTAAAGGAGAGATCATCTGGTCATGCTGGTATCCCAGCTTAACAGCATTCGTAGAAGCACTAACTTAGAGAGATCCAATACTGCTTCTGGGAAAGTAATAGATACCAATTAGTTTTACAGTAATTTTAAATCCACTGTAGATAATTATAAAGGTGGAAGAAAATTTGTATTTCCACAATTAATTTCTGGGGCTGCAGGGGGAGAATGGGGGAATGGAGGAGGCTTAATTCTATTGTTAATGTGGAAGGGATGGTTCTCCTAGAGGTCAATATCACCTGCATGTCTGGTCACACTTGGCTGCATTATGAGGGGGATAGGACTCTTCTGGTTTTTACTTTTAAGAATTAAATGTTACATATTCATCTTAGTGCACAATGGGGTGCTTTAATTATTATTTTTGAATCTACAAGCAAAATACTTGTAATTGATTTATAATTTATGTAAAGTCAAATTTGCATACATACATACACATATATATAAATCTATGTATATAATCTTGATTTCTTATAGGTTTATTTTTCACTTAAAATTAATGACATATTAATGTCCTACAAGTCATTTGTCTTCTACAATGATAGCCCTTAATTATTAAAAATCTCCTTTAAATTTTCTACTGATACTCACTTCAGAGATTCAGATATGCAAAACCTCATTTGGGTGTCAATTCCACTGCAACTGGTGTCCTTATTTCCAAAGAATATCCATTTCAACTTTTTACTTTATTATGTCAAAATAGCATTAGATCCCAAACTGCATTATGAGCTTACATTAAAACTGAAACCAGATTTATTTTTTCTACTGTAGATCATTATGCATCAATACATTCCAGTCAAGAAACTTACTTTTTCTTTCCTTGTTTGATGTTTTTTTCTCAGTGCAGCCTGTCTTTCAAACACCTGAAAGAGATTTTGTTTCTTGATAAATACTTCAACTAATCTCGTTAGCTATCAGAAAAGCCAGGTCCTGCTGCTCTTTGAAATTTTTTGCACAATTCCAATTATACTATTCCCTGAAATCACCATATATCTAGCATATACTCTGGGCTTTTAAAAGTCAAAATATCACTATTTTGCAATTTTATCCAGTATTTCTACATGATCTACATGCAAGAACAGTTTCCTAGTTATATTTATACTTCATATTGTCTTCCTTCCATAATTCATTAGAAAATTCCCTTCATAATCATCTAGAAGTAATTTTTTATACCTGCTTTTTCAATGCTCTGTGTATACAACAAGCTAAGAATTAGTCTTTCGAGCTTGTGGCTCATTAAGAAAACCACACATATGTGCACATGTATATGTATGTATATGGGTATATGCAGTTTTTTTTATTTTTTTTCTCACAGGTCATGGAATAGTTCTGAACCAAAAACTTGCAGTTCACTAAATGAAAAGAAAGCAGGTAAGTTTTGACTATCACAAATTGCTAACACTGTCAACACACATATAGAATTATTTATAGGAAGCTTATATTATCTCTTATTCTGTCACATATGCCATTGCTTTTCCTAGTGCAATAAAGATAATAAAAATAGTAGTTTAGCTCTATGTGTTAATAAAACATAAATATTTAGTGCAAAATATTAAACCTACTTTAGTCTTCAGACATACAGGCAGTTGTTATCACTTTATATCTTGAATTATTCTGGAGTAAGGTTAACTCGTGTTTCTAGCTCCCTTCTTAGTCAGCAAAGAGGAATAAATGTATTGAAAGGACTATTCATACTATTTTGTAATAGGCACATAATCATAATTCATTCCCTGAAGTATCTCATCATGTTCATGAACTCTTTAAAAAAGACAAAGAATTAGAAGAAAAATATCTGCAAAATTGACAGTATTTTTTTTCAATTAGTCAAAATATGGTGCTAGAAAAGATTAGCACTGATACTTTCTGAATGTTCATTATAATAATTTATGATTACAGCAAATTTTTGCATATTGTAAATTATAGTTGAATGTAATAACTGTCATTTTTAAAAACTGTCCAAATGAGAAAATATATATTCGCAGGAAATAAAAACCAACAGAAGAAATCTCAACTTTTATAAATAATTAATACTGAAATAAGGATCTGTCTTATTGCACAAAGGGAATAGGATCTGCCTTCCTCAGGTTACACAATTTCTTCCAGGATCTTCTATCAGGATCTGAGGTTTGATAGTGGGAATCACATAGGACAAACTGGCCAGCGTGCTCATTCCCAGAAAAGAAAAACCTCTTTGTTCCAGGGGAAAAAACATGCCTGAAGACACTGGCTGCCTCTACACTCTTGAATGTGTCTGCTCCAAGAAGCCATTCCTGGCTCTAGGCTTGATGAATACTTTTTCCCCACACTATTCAGTGTAGGACAGCCTGTAGCTTTAGCTGGACTCCAGATTTTACAGCACTTGGTCTTAAGCTTTCTTTGGTATCTGAATCCTCAGACATTTTCCTATAATTTTCATTGCTGTGGTTTTATGAGTTCTCAGTGGTTGAAAATATGTGGTGACTGAGCCACAGCTCAGCTGTTGTTTCTTTTTTTAGAATGTGAAATGGCATTACATATTTCTTTCCAACCAACAACAACCAAGGGAAAGCTGACCCAAATGGGCGTCTCCTTTGAAAAGACTGCAAAAAACCATTATCATAAGACGTATTTTAATTAACACGATGAAATTATACCCTCTCTCAGGCATATATGTGTTACTATCTCTGCCTGTGTACAGAAATTGAAAAGAATCTTCTTTTCAATTGTAAGCATAAACAAAATGAAACAGAAGAAATATCACTCCACGGTTTTTTTTCTTTGTTGGTACTTTGAATGTTTATCCCAATATTTCAGAACTTCTTTTGATGATTATATACAGTATGGCTTTTCTCAAAATATATATAGTGAGCAGAGTGAAAATGTATTATCTGAGTCACAGTGCTTATTTAATTCTCTATGGTCAGAAAAAGTTCAAGCAGCACAAGTGTATGGATTTGCTGGTAGCAAGAAATGTTCAGTTTCCAACCTATCAGTTGCATTTTTCATCCTCAGAGGCAGAGGCGGAGGATTTTGAAGACAGATGCCACATGGGGATTTTCCTTTTATATTTTTAAAGCATCAAAAGTTGCTCATATAACTACAACGCTGGTTGTCTGCTTACAAAAGAATTTCTGCAAAAATGCTTTTTGTTATAACTGGTACTTTTCAAAGGATTGTTCTGTTTTTCTCAAGCCGAAGGTTTTTTTCTCATTAAACCTTCTATTGGGAAAGTCTCCAGTGCTACTAAATATGTTTGTCCCACTTAAACAGCAGCTCCTGTCTGACCCCTTGGGTCACAGCTTCAGCCTCTATGACACTGAAACCATGCTCCCCTTTTTCCCACGCATATCCACAATGTTTTCATTTATGAATAAGGTAGACGAAGATATCGTAAACCACTTTTTCTATAGAATCACAGAATAAGCTGAGTTGGAAGGGATCCACAACGATCATCCTGCAGAGGACCATCCCCAAGAGTCACACCACGTGTCAGAGAGCATTGTTGAAATGCTTCTGGAATTCTTTCAGGCTGGTGCTTTCCCTGGGGAGCTGCTCCAGTGGCCAACAATCCCCTAGGTGAAGAACCTTTTCCTGGTCTCCAACCTAAGCCTCCTGCAACACAACATCAGGCCATTCCCTTGGGTCCTGTCACTGGTCACCACAGAGAACTGACCGGTGCTTGGCCCTCCTCCTTGTGAGGAAGTCGTCTGCTGCAATGAAGTTTTCTCTCAATGCCCTGGTTTTTTGGATGTAGTAAAATATTTTGGATACCTACGCATATGACTTAAGCATCTTTTACGGAGGTAGGAATAGAGGACTTCAGCACCTATTTTAGGAAAGACTTAAATGAATGATAAAATCAAAGTTATCTTCATAGACATATTTAAGTGCTCTAAAGAGTGATTAAAAGTGGCACTACTGTTGTTTATGCATGTACAGAACAGGATTCATTCATTCGCATAACAAGTTCTATAGAAACTGAGTTGTTAGAAAGTGAACATAGCTATTCAAAATTATTTGAAAAGCTAGATTGTCTATTGCCTGAAGATTTGAAATTATTTTGACCTTTAAGCACAGCAAGTCTTAACATCAATTGTTTTAGATACTGGAATATTCCACAAATTTGTACTTCAGAATGTTGAAACTTAAAGTTTTGGCAGTTATGATCAAAGAGATCTTGGACACACGAAATGACTGTTTCCATTGTAAATTCCTCAGAATTCAAAACTCTTGATTCCAAAACTCATACTGTGTTTGTTTGCTTTGATTCTTTTGAAATCAAAATACCATTCAAACATACGGTTACAAGAGAATTTTTATTTCCCATTTTCCCTCTGGGTACTTTTAGCACAAAAAGCTTCTGCGAGCTCTCGTTCTCTCTTTAGAGGAAATCAGGGCCTCCACAGAGCTCAGGAAAATGTCCCTTATGAGTAAACACAGTGATAAGTCATGAAGCTGTTGCAGTCTGCTTGCACTGGGAAAAATGAGTGACGTAACTAGATGCTAGCACTTAACCACACAACAATCCATCCTTTGCTTGCCTTTCCTCTGTCATCCCCTCTCTTTACATGAACAAGAACAGGAACCCACAGGGACCTGTGCTTGAAGCAGTACATTATCCCATGGATAGTGGTGGGTGTGAGGGCCCTTGCCCACATCTCCTTTTGTAAAGCTCACAAGAGGCAGAGGATTGGGCAAAGAACACACCTTATGCATTACCATTTTTCTTTCTCTTAAGTCAGCAAAGAAAGAAACAAACAGGAGTTGACTGTGGGGACAGGAAGAAAAAAGGGAGATTTTCATTTCCACATGGAAATAATTTAGAAATAAGGATATTGTCTCTTTAAAGTCTAATATTTAAAGTCTAATATTTATAGTCTTACAGTATCTGTTGAATTGATGGGCATGTATGTACAGACTTGTTTATTTGTTATTTTTTGTCTTTCTTTTTAAAGGAATTGAATGTTTGAAGAAAGTTTTTTTTATAGTACTTAGATTATAAAGTAGATAACTAGTTTTAAATATCTACCTGTGATTAAACAAATTTGTTTAGCTGGTAATTCTTCTTTTGCTCTTAAGCCTTGAAATCCAAACATCTTTTGAATTTCCAGTGTTTATTGCATGTTGTTCTCCTGTGCAACATAAAAAACATCTGATTAAAAACACTGTTTCAAAGGATCCCACATCAAATAATCCCTATGCCTTATGACAGTGATATGACACTAGATTGGGAAGCACATTCTATCATAAAGCCTATATAGGAAAATATTTCGTTTTAAATATGTCTCATATTTGCAACCTCTTTTTGAAAGACTCCTTGAATCATATTCTTTAATACAACACTGGCAAATATAGACAATGCCAGCAAATAAAAATGAAATTCAACCAAAAAAAAAAAAAAAAAAAAAAAAAAATCAACACTGCCCAGACATATACTTCATTATGAAATCGGTAGACACAGACCATTCCAATAAACAAGAAATTTTACATATCTTCATGTATAGAATCCTATTTCAGAGAAAGAATATGTAATAACTGGATTCTCAAAAAAATACAGACAAAGGACAGACTGATTAAAGAGCCTTTGGGTATCATCCCCGCTATAATTGTATGCTCAGCTGCTTCACTAATTCCCATTGAATTTATTAGCCTTTGATGAAGTCACAAATGAACTCTCTATGAGAGATCTCTCTCACAGATCTCTGACTGTTCTCCTCTGACATCCTCTCACTGTCTATCCATCCCTTCATCAATTTTATGGGGAATCTATAACAACTTACTTAAAGTGTCTCAATTTAGAGTGGAGAAGTAGGTAGGGTTAATGAATATTCTAATGACTGCAGGTCATCAGGTACTTCCTTGGAAAGTTTGGCTACTCTTTAGAAAAGACTTTTTGCCATTGCTGTTGTTCTTTTCTTTAGGAGACCAACCAGTCAGCACACAAATATATCATTTCTGTTCTTGTTACAAAGGGCACCAGCACCTGAAACTGCCTGCATACTTTCAAAAGCCATTAAAAAGATAAAACAATAGCCCAAGCCCTTGTTTAAAGAAAGTATTCAGCAGCAAAATGACATATGTTTTTCTATAATATCATGGCTAATGACTGGGATTACAGATTGCAGGTGTAAGAGAGAAACTCCAATACAGCAATAAAAGCAATTAGATTATTCAGCTTTAAAAGTACTCAGACCACAAAGAAATAATGCAACAGAGTGCAGGTCCAAATCTGCAGAGACATTTTGGCATCAAGTTTCCATGGTTTTAAGAAGCAGATAAACACCCAAATATCTGTTAAATCATAGAACATGTAATAACATAGCTCTGTCTCATGGCAATAATTATTAAAATCCCATGCAGCCTTTACTTTAACAAATTCCAATGATAACAAATAGGAAATTTATTTTAATAAACTAAATAGAGACCTCATCAATCTGTAGGGGATAAGAGAATTCAATCCGCAGCAAAACCAGCTAATTTACCTGAAGAAAAAAAATCACAAACCAACACAGAGAAATGGCAACAGCCAAACCAGTATTCAATAAAAAGTGAAGGATTATAAAAAAGCAGTGGTGCCTACAGATCTTTCAGAGTATTGAAGAACTAATGCAGAATCAATGCACTGAGACAGGATGGACAAAGTTATCAGACCAGACTAGGACACATGATCCATATGCCAATGGAGAAACTGCATGTATGTCATTCTGCAGATATCTAGGTACTCTTATTCCATGACTACTTAGAAAAAATGGAGTCTTTTCTAGACATTGACAAAAGGATAGTAAGAATTATTAGGATTAGGAAAAGAAAAATAATGTCAAAGGCCAAAATATGAACAAGGTATATCACTAGCTATTGTCTGTATGTATTGGTGAATGTTATCTTCATGCACATGTTTGATTATGGATTTAATTCTGTGTTTCAGACAAAAGAAGACAGCTCTGCTTTGAGGATGGCAAAGTAGTATGGACTAGATATATGTACGAAACAAGAGAAAGTAGTGAAAAGATTGCATAGAATGATCTGAGACACTAAAACCAAATTATAAGGGATCAAATGGAGAATTTTTAATATGTTTATAGAAGAAATCATCAGCAGGTGTGATTTGCCAATTCTCCATTAATTTTAATGTTACATGCAGTGTCTATCAGTTTATACTGAATTTTCCCATGTGGCTTACAAGAATATCTGCCAAATCTCAACAGACTCGTAAGGTGAAACTCTAATATCATTAACAAAATAATATTAATCTGGTTTTGTCTGATCATTTAAACACCACCTATTGAAAAAAAACAAATTAATTCAACTGTTCTTCACTATGCATCTTAGGATGGGATGAGTAGACATTTGGAATTGCCTATCTCTGCACTGTCTATAAAGGATGTAAAGACAATTAATGTAGTAGTTTGCGTAGTTGACTTGAAATGAAAACCAATACTACAATGACAGGCAGGGATATGAGCACCAAGAAAAAGTACAGGAGTTTCTGCATTGTTTATCAGTTTCCTTGCTATTATTTCAGGAAATAGATCCCATTTTCTCAACACATCTTATCCACTTTCATTGGGAATATGCATTTCAACCTCAGCCTAGACTGTGGATTGTTTTCGGTCTAAAACAGCTTTATATGGTTTGTCATATACTTTAAGTTTTATAATTTCTCTCTAGGGACCATGACTTAAAACACTGTTTTCTACGTTATAGGTTGAGGAGGCTCTGAGTCACATAGAGAGAGATAACAATGACAGGAGAATGAAGCCATCCTCTTCCTTCCATTCACAAGATTGATGATTACATCACAGTGAGAGAAGTGCAACCCATGCTGTGGATAGAAAGACTTAACCCATGGAAATGATACATCTCATTTATTTTACACACATTTTTCCCCTCTTACAACCACACATTAAATTGGCTCAGCATTCATGTCTGCAATGTGGAGGACATGATAGTTTTTTACTTCATGAGATTATTTATATTTCTATTAATTAAGAATGATACTAGAAAGTGTTTTATTTATTTTCAGAAAATTAGAAGCCACTTTACATTTTATTTGGGCTGAAATTTGCCCAAACCTTGATTCTCAGCTCCTGAATAATTTTCTAATCGACACACTTCTTATTACCTTGATTATTTTCCCCTTTTTATTCCTTTTGCAGTATTCTGAGAGTCAATAATGTCCTAACTAGTTTACATTCTCCCTTTTGAAAAGTCCAAATTTCTATGCAGAAAATGCTGTTCTCTGCAGATAACAAAACCATTAAAAACATTCTGCTGTACCCAATCCACTACTGCTCTATGTGCAAGATGAATACTAAAAGCATCATTAGCAGCAGAGACAGAGAGTTACCAATCACTTATTGACAATTACGTAATTAATTAAGTAGCTGCTTCACATTAGCATTTTCAATCCAAGTGTATATTTTCTGTTAAGTACCTAAACCAAATATTTGTTGAACTGGAGGACCAACCTTAGTTGCTTCCTAACCAGAGAGCTGCAGTAAACAAGAAGTAAGCATTATGCAGCACATGGCTTCGGTCTGCATTCGTGACTCACAATCATGCTAAGCTTCTCGTACAGCGAAGGAACAGCACGTACTTTGCCATGCACAAGAGACTACTGTCTTCTTCCTCATGCTAATGCTTCTTTCTATTGTTATGGATAAAATTACACTCAAATTCTATTAAGAGTCAAAGATGTAAGAACAGAAATAAACACATATAACAAACAGCTACTCTTCTCAGAAGGAAAAAACCTAAATTTTTTATATATGTGTTTATTTCTGTTTCTTGAGACTCTACAAAATGTACTGCCTATTTAACTAAGCCTTCTATCTGCAGTGTTTTCTCTGGAAAACATGGGTAGCAAGGACATCCTAAAAGTTTTCAAAGGAAAAATTCCTCGTATAAAATCTTGTGCCAGTAAGATAAGCACCATATACTTCCCTCAAACTTCTTTCCTATTGACCTTACAAACAGATAGCAGAAATTCACAGTTGCCTCTTTTGTTTATATCCCAGCGTTGCTACTTCACTCTTCTGTAGCTTGAGAAAAACAGTGATTTGGGCGATGGTGTGTATGCTGCTACGGTGTAGTAGTACTTTGCAGATTGGTATTTCTAAAGTACTGTGAAGTGTAATGAACGTATTTTAACTTCTTTATATAGAAAGGCTCTGTAATATTGATTAGAAGGAAAATAGAACTTCATTATAACACATTTTTACACAACCAGCCCTAGAATTTCTCTCAACACAAGAACACAACCAGATACATCAACAATTGTCTAATTCTTCACTTTCAGTGCTGACTTGATATCAAGAAAAAGTTCCCTCTGTAATATACTGAAATGTTTCTCTGCAACATTGACAAGCTCCTGGAAAAAACTGCCTAAAGGCTCAAAGATTTAAAGTTTCTTGTCTAATAAACAATTTAAATAATCCTATTAATTTAGTAAATCAATACAAAACAAACAATGAAGACTCCTTTACATAACTTTAGATGGAAAGCTACTCTTTATGCTTCTTTAAGATAATACTATAATGTATTCTCCCTGTCAGACAGTTATGAATATACCTGTCTCTAAAAATCCCTACTGGCAAATGGAAGTCTAAAAGAAGGCAATGAATCTAAATATTCGTGATGGAGGACTTATCAAGGTAACTACACACCCAGGGAAGGGGGAAAGCTGATGTATTAAAAATGCCTCTACCGTTGCAACTTGGGGGAAAAGGTCTTTTAATCCAAGAGCAAGTTTTTAAAGTAAATAAAACCATTTATGTTCAAATCAGTGGTCATGTTGTCAATAAACATCACTCATGAAGGCCTACTTACCTCTAACTGCCCATCTCTCTTCCAGCCACCTCTCATTTCTTCCTCACATTTCCACACAATGTATTGCTGTGTCTGCAACAGATTCCCCTTCTTCATGCCTCTTGCTACACGCATTGTTCTCCTTAAGCTAAATTATATTCCTGGGCACAGGATGACATTAAAAGGAGATAGACTGGACAGCTCTGATCTCTTTTTTTCACCTCCTTCAGCCAATGAATGTCAAATTGTATATGCTTTTCTGTTTGACTTCTTTTCTCTTTTTGTTTTACTTTCACTTGGAAGTGCTCTCCAGGTCACAATGTCGGAAAATGAAGAGGATGAGATTGCAAGCATGCTAACTCCTCTGTATTGCACACTATCCTTCAAAATTCTCCATTCTCACAGAGCCTTCAGAAGGTACTCAGAGGTCACAGGTCTCACAAGCACCTTGTGTCCTGTGCACCATGCCACATGCACAGCCTGAGTGTCATGGAGTGGGAAATGGCAATGGGAGCCTTTGTTTAGTAAACTAAACATATCAACGTATTCTAAGATGTTTAGAGAGGTTTTCAGCTGATCACCATATGCGTCTCACTTGCAGGGAAGTATAGAGACAAGAACGCCCAGAAACTTTTGGCTGTATTGACTCAATTTTCAGTGGCTGCCCAAAATTCACTTTACGCCTCTAATGTATAGCTGTAATTAAGAGGAAGTGCTAGCTTTCCTCTTTTCAAGATAGCCTGGGTTTGTGAAAATAACATTCTCTGGCACTCAATCCTCTGCTGTGGTTTTGGAAAGGTATCCAGGCTTAGTGCCTTTGACGATCTTCACTGATTGGCTACTCAGACTTTAATGCCAAATGTACGGGCTGTACAAATCTGTAACACCGATCTCAATTATTTAAAAAAAAAAAAAAAAAGCACAAATCCTTTTGTAGTGTATCTTTTTTGCTTCAGATAATCCTCTTTGATGTTGGGCACTGGTACCACAGTGAAAGCATGTGCCACTAACATCTTTGCTATGACTGTGGATGCTCATATACAGTAAAAATCTTTAGATTCAGTTCTTGACAGGGACCATAATGGAAATAATTGTGACACTCTGTTGTGAGACAGATATTTATCCTTGTTCAGAGCAGCAGAGGATCTAATGCACCAGTAGAAACAAGGAGGGGAGGAAAATTGCACAGAGCTTTACCATAGAAAAAATCTGGAACCAGTCCTGGGAATCTAAAAAAGCTTCAGCAGTGTTGCATTGCAGAGAACAATTCTGAATTAGTATTTTGCAAAGGAAAAGGCTTATACGTAAAGGAACTGAAGATGGAAGATCCTAATGTAAAAGACTTAGTTTATGCCACTTCCACTTGTTTAGCTTATTCCCTTCAAGCCATTTCAGAGAGGACATGAGAACATACTCCCTTTGAAGAGTTTAGTCCTTCCAAAAAGCTGAAGTCAAAACGATTCACACCCTGTGCTGTGAAAACCATGACTGTTATGCTACTTTTATTTCTACCAGCTTATTTATTCTAAAAGCATCTCTCAAATATTAAAATGTCAACATCACAGGATGCACTGATAATGAAGGAATTACAAGCTACTTTCATGACAGGATTTGAGGGGGTCCAAGTCCCTCTTCTCATTTGTCAGCGTATCAATGGAAACATCTGTTAAACACTACTCCTCAGCCAAGTCCATCGTTGCTTGTATGAATGCTTTTTTTTTCCATTCCCCTGGAAAGCTAAACTGCCTTGTTAAGTCTCAGGTGAGCCAAGATAGCCTCTGCCTTTGCAGCAAACCAGAATGGAGTCATATTCTCTGAATCAAGCAGCTGCCTTAGTTGAAAGGCAGCAGCTTACACCATCACCAGACAGCTGAGTCGCTGGCTGAGACAGACTGAAGACAGATCTAGGAACGGTACAAGCAACCTCGCAGGCTGAAGACTGAGGTGCAAGGTGGCATTAAATCCTGAGAATGAAAGACCCATTCTGTCTGAACAGATTCTGGGACTTTGGTGTTATCATACTTTGTAAAGCAATATTCAGAGAGATTATATTCCTGATGCACTTCATACGATATCAGATGATAAAATAAGGTGTAGACAGTGAAGAATCAACATATTGAATCTGCTTTATTTGGGCAATAACCAAATAATTAGACACTTTTGAAACTTTTTTTTTAATGAAATAATGTGCAATAAAATAATTCAAAAGATGCTTTAACCTTAAGAGGTTTAAAAGGATCCAAGTTGCTGCTACAGGTTTAAAATATATCACCATTCATCATAAATCAGATTTCCAAGGGTGTGTAGCATTTAGAAACTTACTCAAGGCCAGCATTATAAATTCAGTACAAGAACATATTTGGGGGAAAAACACAATAGAAAACACAATAGAAATATTTTTCCCACTTCTGGGCTATATACATCAAGAGAAAAAGAAATTAGAAGTTTATCGCTGATAATGAAAGGAAACCATTGTATCAGTTAGCCTCTATCTGCTGTGAAGTCTATGATTTCCATATGCATATTTGCACATTTAATGGGTACCTAAGCAAAGCCTTCTTCTTTTAGCTGAATTTTTCAAGACTGTGCAATAATGGATGATTTTGGGCGTCTCTAAGAAGGGCAGGGGAAGAAACTAATGAGACATAACCTTTATTGTTTACAGATAACGTTTTCTGTATAAATACAGCTTCCTTTTTTCCCACAAAAATTGTAAAGGGAGCTTTAGTTTGCAGACTATGGTACATGGTAACTTCACTGGTACATATAAAACATAACAGCTCGTGTATGCCAAAAAAACACCCCAAACAAACCTAATTAAAAGTGCTGATCCTTAACAAGTCTTAATTCATCCAGTTTTCTTGGCAGCCTAGAGGTTTTCAGTGGCACTTACTCCATATGTTCTTTTGGAGAACATCTGAGGAGGGTAACTGGTGGAAATCTCAGGTGCAATTCTCTCATAACCCATAAATAAAATGTTATTTAAATATCACCTGAAGCCCAATTTTTAGCCATGTGCATTTTGGTCTATTATGATTATATTTCCTTGTTAGACCAAATTCTTGATTTAGTATTTATTTTGATAGAGCCTGCAGGGAAATTATTTTAATATCCAGATTTATTTTAAACCAGAAGAGAAAATATTTAAAATAAATACCCTGTAAATATAACAAAAGTTCTCTGTTTTTGTTGCTGACTTAAATTTGAAGTAAAATAAAATTAAAAAATTGCCATGTGTGCCCAATTACCTGCAAGCTAAGGCCTGCCCTTCTAAACAGTTCTGTGTAGATGAGTCCTGACATCTTTTAAGGAACTCTATTGATTTTGAGGAGGCGCAAACAAATGATCAAACATGCAATTCACTGAGGAAGGTATTAAGATAAAACTGTAAAAAATTCCATGGTAAGAATATTAGAAAGACAATCACAAGCATTTAAGGTATAACTGGTTTACTTACCCTAAAAACTACTAATCTTGTTATAGAGTTGTAGTTAATTGTAATTATTATGCACTGTTTAAATTGAAATTATTGTTATTCTATAAAGATCAGCAACTCGTGAAGAAATAACACTGCTTTATTACTTATTATTCTTAGTTAACTTCCAGCTTTCTGTTATCTCAAAAGTAAATTTACTTACCTGCTAATATAAGCCAGTTTTTACAACTTTTCATTTAAGTGCTTCCTAATAATTTTTCCTTTCTTTTGTTTGTATTTGCCCACCTTCAAAGAATCTGTACCAATATAATCAGTCTTATTTGACAACGTTTAAAGCAATTAACAAGATGCTTATCCTATAGATTTTATTGAGCATAAGAGAGAAAATGTGGCATTTAGAAGACATTTTAGATAATGTCCACTACATCCTCTTACAGTTTCACACCTTACTGAGCATGTCATAATTTCTTCTAATTTATATCAGAACATAGCTAAGAAAGGTGCCATTCAAAGGTCAAGTCAAGCTAAAAGCTTCAGAGACATTGAATATTTGAAGCACAAACTCAGATCTCTTTTATTCACTGTTTGTACTTCCTGTTTGCATCCCTTGGTACTCCTTCACCATTTTTAACAAAGTTTGCAAATTTTCATCATCCATTATTTTGATGGCATGACATTTAGTGTCTTTCCAGATCACCCATAAAGGCTTTAAATGCTAAATATACTAGGGGTGATTAATGACTCTTCCTCTGTACCATTCTACCTATCTGTAAGCATTACCCTTCAGCACTTGTCTTCATTTATAGTTCGTGGCTAGTTCTCTGTATACGTGAAACTAAGTTAACATTTTCTCTGTATGCACGAAAATCTGAGTTAACATTTTCAGCAATAAAGGTTGTCTTTATCTACTGTTCTCTCTTCTTTCATGAATGTTTTAAATGTGCTTTATTCTTGTAATTAATATATTGAGTGAATTTCTTTGTTACTGAATGTTGTTCTCACACCATAGTCATCGCTTCTTGAAATAACTTCCAAGGCTTAAATTAAACAGAATGTATCAAGATTTTGTGTATTGTAACAAGCATTCTTAATAAAGTCAGACTGCCTTTTACTTAGAAATCTATTGTGATGTTGAAGGGCATTTTAATTCTCTAGCAGAGTCTAGATATTACAATTTCTATGGGGTAAATAAAAATCTGAATCAATCACGATGTTCTGAATACCACGATGAGTACTGAGTGCAATTTCAGTTGAAAACTGTTCCATTTAGAGTTTACTTACCCTAAAAACTGCTTATTTGCTTATAGAATTGTAGTTAGCTATAATTATTATGCACTATTTAACTTTTAATATCCTTAAAGATCAGCAACTGACGAAGAAATTACACTGATTTACTAATTATGTGCTTTATGTGATTTATTAATTATGTGTCTTTTGCAATAGTTGAGTCAGGCGACAGATTTAAACTACTGTCATAGAAAAAAATGTGGCATATATTGGCAGATAATTTTCATGTTTTACCCTTAATTCTGAATTGTTCCATTTGGAGTTATAAAAGCATATGGGAGTTGTAACTTCCAAAGACAGATGTAAAACATATGTCTTTGCTCTGGCATTTCTTTGACAGTGTGTTTGCCATCCATTTCAATCCTGATATTTGGCTCTTGGGGAGAGTTAAGTGCAATCAAAATATTAATTTTGAATCTTATAAACATATATTGCAATCCTGCCACCTCATCGTAGCCACAACTGCAAGGCATGTCTTCTCAAAGCCTAATTGTGTTCTTTAATTACAGACATCTAAGAGAAATAATGGGTTCTAGAGATATGAACACCAGGATGGGCCCCAGTCTGTCAACTATCCCTCATTATAAATTACAAATTATTCCTAATTTATGCACTTCTGTGTGTCTTATGCAGACCTTTGCACCACAAGTCTTTGTTCTTATATATAGTGAGCCATACAACCAAAACTGTATTGTTGATATGGACACATGTAGGCTATGGAAAACAATAAAGTGTTTATTAATAAATAAAAGGTTACATGATCTTATTTTATTGTGGGATTTTGACATACTAAAATTCCACATGCTAAAGAAAAATTTGTAACCATTCTTTCTCAATTAATTTGCAAGTGTTGATGAAACAGTGCACAGATTCCAGCTCCTCAGATACCTTGTCTGTTTTTCGCAGTGAAAAATCTCAGGTCAATCAGTATGGAACATGCTTGAATGTTACCATGAATATTTGGTAAATATTTCATGCAGAAAATAAAACACATTGATATTTGTTATTGTTTGAGTTCTAAGGATATTATAGTCCCACTAAGCTTTTTTTTTCAGCTATAGCATAAATAATAAATTCAAAAACATAAAATGATGCATGTCGTGGCATTATCTTTGCAAAAATAACTGTAAATACATATATTATGTTTAGAATAAACACATTATTTTATAGTTTATAGATTGACATTTACTGAAGTTATAAAATCACTGAATAAGAAAACAAATTTTTCCTCTAAGGCGCTGCTCAGAGAAATTCATGCAAACCATGGAAAGTCTAATTGCTATACAAAAAGTTGGCTTTCTATGAAGAAAACTTGAAGCATACTATGTTATTATACCATAATATTTTTCCTGGGCATAAATTTAAGGTAATATTATTTGTGATACAAGAAGAAGTTGAAAAGTTTAATTATGTGTTGAAGTATGTGATCTATTGTCAACACACACTTATAGCATATTAGATAAATTTCAAGCCAACAGAATCTTAGGGTAATAAGGTAGTTGCCATTATAGTGTTATTTCAGGATTCAGGTATTGAATTGACAAAGCTAAAAGGATAAATCCCTACTAATGGCTCTTCTCCAGAATGTATTTAACCAGTCTCCAAGGACAACAGGCAAGAGATGGGGTTGCAGCCCTTCCATGAACTTTATTGCATTTAGTCCTTGAATTCCCTTCTGACCCTTTTGTTATTTAACAGTGCAGAAATATCCATATTACAAAAGAGGGAAGGCAAGTGCTTAGTATGCACCTTAAACTCAGCTTGGAAGCCCAAATACAGATCTGTGCCAGAAAATAATTCTGATCTTGTGCTTGAGTTTCATAAAGCTATTGGCAAAAGATCCCTTAAGGATATGAAGTACTGATACTGCACATCATTGGAAGCACTGTCAGTTTATCTAAGCTGAGTGCTGAGGCACATTCATCTTATCAAAGTCCTTTTGGGATCCAGGAAAAAAAGGATATCCTTATGCCTAGACACCATAAAAGACTCAATTGATACATGTGTCCCTACCAGTATAGATGGGGTGCCCATCTTCTACAGAACAATGCTCTAGTTAGGCCATTTGCTCTGAATTTTAGGCGCAATTGAACCTAAGGAGATTTACCTCTACGACATTGTCTTCCCAAAATGGTGTTCTAGCCGCAAAAAACCCAGAGCCCCAAAACACTAAAAACGTCTCCTGGGTCAGAATGGTCTGTTCTCCTGAAATTATACTACATTTCTGCTAAGATTGAAAATGTGTGGATACAGAATAAGTGAACTTGCCTTGTTATCCTAGTGGATATACAGTGATTTGAAATACTTCCTTACTGTATTATATTTTATTCTATTATTTTATTTCTAGGAAAATGCCCTCCTGCATGAAAAAAACATATGAAATTAAAGAACACGGGTCATCCCAATGCTCTTCTGTCTCAAATTCTTTTCTGGGGCTGTGAACAAACACTGATGAAAAATCAGAGCTCAGTCTTGAAAATAATTCATATTTTTGAAATAAATGTAAATGCATACTTTCCCAGATTCCAGTCTGGGAAAGTGCAAGTAAAAGCAGTCAGCTTTCTAGTATTTAATATTTGAATGTTCCATGGGCCATTGAATAGATTACCCACAAAAAGTGCTCAAATAAACTCTGTTTAACAAATTTTTTAAAGTGTTTGTAATTTGCAGAAAACAGCTGCATCTTAGAAAAATACCACCAAGGCATTTCACTTCAAGAAAAATAGTTAAGAAAGCTCTAGAAGTGCATCATAACACTGATAATGCAGCTGTGTAGAGGTGGAATTTTAAATCACTCTTGTACTCTGATTATATCTGGGTCTGGTTTGACTTCTGATGTAAAATAGAGCTGCTTTAGGGTTATTATAATCAGTATTAACAATTAAGTAATGCAACCTCCAATTCTTCCCTCTTTGTGGAACTTGTCAGGCTATAGCAGTACACCTCCACGGGTACATCCAGCGTCTCATTTAAAATCCCTGACAAGAGGAAGGTAGGTGTTGCACGGGAAAAGCTGTTTTGATTTTACGTATTCACAAAGGGGAAATTCTGAGGTAAGTAGGTAAAGAACTACTGCAGCAATGCAAGGCAGAGGAGAACATGTGAGGTCCTGGATGGGTATTCTTCAGGGAAATCTTTTGGACATCTTTGAAGCATGAATGTTTATTAATTTCAGGTAGCTTGGGGTTTTGTCCAAATCCAAGAATGAAATAAGGACTGTGATTTTCTCTGTCTCGTAATCAGACCCAAATTAAAACATTTACAAGTGCATTAAGAAAGATCAAACAAAATTGACTACACTTGGTTTTTGAGCCAAGGAAAAATAAGCCTTCTGCTTTTAATCTCTGTCTTCTGATAAATCTTCCATAGAGAACAAGTACTAATAGTCTGAACTGTCTAACCTTCCAGTGATGGGTATGTAGTACATGAGTAGTAAATTACCCAGCTCTAAGAAGTCTCCAGTGTGAAAGTGTTTACTTCTCTTCTAGCAAAGGTACTTCAGAGAAAAGGCGCCTGATCTCAGTAATGTCTATTTGGGGTTGTACAACAATATGGCTTGATAGTTACAAATGGGTTTTGCTTTAATTCAAGGAAATATTTTATTCTTATTCAGCTAAATCGGGACCTTGCTGACAAATGACGTGTGATGATATGCAAGTGCTTCTGAATAGGCATCATTGAAAAGTTAGAGCTAAATCCATCTTACAATGACCAGTGATTCTAATGAAGTCTTTTAGTATGATCAAGAGAAGTCTAAAATTGATCTGAGAAATGTTCTCATCATACACACAAAGAACACAAAAATTCAAAGACTGATTCTATAATTAGAGAAACACCCCAAAAGAAAAATAGAAAGACTGAGTGAAAAATGAGCTATTGAACTAAAGCACATAAGAGATCTTTGAAAAGAACTTAGTAAGTTTCTAAACACAGCCTGCACTCAGAAGTAATGAAAACATACACTAACTGAGATGATTGAACATTAAAAGATGAGCCTTCTGGTTTTTTCTCTAGGGTTTAGATACCACAGATCCAGTCTTTAACAACTATTCTTTCTGTATTAAGTGGAATTAATAAATCTCCACCAACTTAACCAAGGTGTCTTCAAAGAAGATTTCAGGTTTCATAACCATCATTGCTTGAAGGTTAGCTACGGTTATACTAATTAAAGCAGAGCCAGAAATTGATGCAAGTGCAATTGAATGACTCAGGCCAGCTTAGTGCTTGCTCCACCTATCCATGATCTTGGTAGGAAATAGCCACTTGGAAGGATCCAAGGCAGTTGTGGATCAGGGGACTAGTACTCAAGGTCTATTTCCATCCTATTTTCATTTGGCAGTGAATATTTATTCTCAAATATGCCCAGGAATCTTTCCCAATGTCTGGGGAAGTAGTCCTGATACAATAAAGTTGGCACAAAATTGTACAGCAGTAAAGAAAAATAGTGCACATCCAGTACACATCTAGTACACACTGGGGAGGGAAACCTCAGGCCATCCATCATACCAGTTTGATCCCAGGGACAGCAAGAGATGCGCAGAGCCTGGAGAGGAATAAAAGGTCATCAGGAGAGCACCCAGAGAGCTGCACAAAGGAATTCCAGCCACTCCAGCTGGTGAGCTGGTTTCATAGGGAGCCCAACATAAATGACTCTATGCAAATGCATGTAGTGTGAGAAACAAAAAAGAGGAGTTAAAGAAGTGTGTACATCCAGCTCACTACTCTGGCCTTTGTGAGAACACACCTTGGCATATTCAGGGACCTGCTTATTAGAGTATCGTGGGGTAAAGACCTGGAGGGAAGGGTGGCACAAGAAAGCTGGTTAATATTCAGGGATCACCTCCTCCAAGCTCAGCAGTGATGCATTCCAATGAAGAGCAAGTCACGCAAAAATACCAAGGGGGTTGTGCAGAGAAGCAAGGAGCTCCTGGACTCAAACACAAAAGGGAAGCAGTGACAGGCAGCCTTGGAAGAATGTGGACTTTTATGAGTGCATGTAGTGAAAGTGGATTTAAACGAGATAATAGGAAGAAATTGTTTACTGTGAGGGTGGTGAGACAAAGGAATAAGTTGCCGAGAGAAGTGGTGGATGTCCTATCCCTGGAAGTGTTAAAAGCCAGGCTGGATGGGGCTCTGAGCAGCCTGGTCTAGTGGAAGGTGTCCCTGTTTATGGCAATGGGGTTGGAACAACATGATCTTTAGAGTTCGTTCTGAACCAAACCATTCTATGATTCAATGATCTTTAGAAGAATCCCAAGCACTGGGTTAAAGCATACTTTAGTATGTTTGAGTGCTTAAGGTCACTTAGTGTCAAACAAGTAGGGAATTTATTTAAGAAATACCTTTTCAGAAAGTTTCACTTTGGTAAAACATGTTGAAAAGGAAAAGCAATAACTTTCTGATAGTACAGACATGAGTGGAAACCCAGAAGATTCCTGTTCAATTTTTGTTCCCTGGAAACTCATTTGAACTCAGAGAGCCTATTCTTCTCACAGTCTGATTGCACATGCTAACCACCAAGTTTTATATATCCCCTTCTTTCTATTTCTTCCTGGTTCCATGGTTATTTAAATATATAAACAATGTTGAGGAGCTTTCCTGGAAGAAATGAGCAGATTTCTATTTTGAATAGTGCATGCCCAAAGGTTTCAGATTCCTTCTCTAGATTAGTCAGAGTAAGAACCTGAAACCAGATTGTATCTGTCCATGGCAAGTTCCTTACCACCTGGCCCTGCTGCCCACATCCCATTAACGCACACTGGGGGATCTTTTTTTCATGGACATTTTTCAGACACATACCATTTGTGTAGTGATATGGAATAAATCCTAGCTTATTGCTTTGACTTTTCCAACGAATTTGTAGGTTTGCTATTAGGCCAGGACTTATTGTGGTAGCCATGACACGTTCGTGACACTTTCCTAGTGGATAATTATCCACCATCTGTGAGGTTTATCTCATATTAACCTCCAAGCTATATAGACAACTCAAAGATTTTTCCTAACTTCAGTAGTGAGGATGCTCTTGATTATGAGCAGCTCAGAAGTTGTTTCTGGTTGGTTTTTATAGTGAATCTGTTGCCTGTCTGAGCACAGACAGATTAATAGCCCTAAAACCCTTCATGAATTCACACAATAAATATATCATGAATAGTACATGCCTGTCTTTACTACTCAAGCAAGGAAAACACTTTTGCAGAGTATGAAAGGAAGTTAATTTCCGGAAACCTGTCTAAAATAATCTTGACAATAGCAGTAGTATTTGCACTGAAACAAATTATCAGATGTGAATATCTGTATTGTGAGGCTCTAATAGTTCTCATCTGGCGCTCTGCTTCTTGCTACTTCATTATGACAAAGCAGCCCAAAATTAGAGAAAATTTGGCTCTGTTCATAAGCTTCCATTTCACAGCTTTCAGCGTCTAGCACAGAATGCTCTTCCAGGGACAAACAACAGGACAGGATTTATCTGACAGACTTAAGGTTAATTTAATTCATGATAGGTCACAGCTGACTGGGGTATTTACAAGATCAGAAAAGCATGAAAGGATTTCAAAGTCTCATTAGTCCATACTGTTCTTTCCATGCTGCTCTCAAAATCAACATAGCTGGAGCAGATGATCAAGGTTTTCTTCTTAATATTTGGGGTGGCGGGAACAAAACCACAAAGCAACGCTTGTCCAAAGCTGCTAGTTTTGTTCGTCTGACTGAAATGCTACACATCCATTAGCCGTATTCAGATATTGAAAACCTGCTCATGAGAGTGTCTTAAAAGGCTTATTAGTTTGGGTCGTTGACTCAGCTGAAAACATAGTGATTCACATCCTTGTAATTATCTTTTGCAGACAAAACTAAACAAGCTGAACTGCACACTTCTGAATGAATTAAATGAATTAAAGACCAATATTAAATGAGTGCTTATTTAAAATAGTGTTTCCTTTGGAACTGAAGAGAATGAGTGGGATCTATTGCAGCTAATATTAAGCATCTACAATGTAAAAGATATGAAGGTTACTTCTTAGAAGAATTCCCAGCAAATGTTTCTGTTGTATCCCTAAGGCTCTGCATTTGGCTTTTCTCTTTAAATGGGATATGCTTTCTGAATTTACAAATGGGCCCAAGTTTTGAGAATTTTACAGTTAATTACCCTCTTTACACTCACACTTTTGCTCATACATGCCCGTATAACAATCAGTTCCTCCTTGCATTAGCCTTAATATTTTCTCAACACGACCCAGCATTGTGCACTCGCAGCCCAGAAAACCAACTGTGTCTTGGGCTGCATCAAGAGCACTGTGGCCAAAAGGGCCTCTCTGCTCTGCTGAGACCCCACCTGAGTATTCTGTTCAGCTCTGGGGCTCCCAACGTCAGAATAACATGGTCCTGCTGAAAGTGAGCCTAGAGGAGGGCCATGCAGATAATTCTCTAGAGAGCTGGAGCACCTCTCCTTACAAAGACAGTCTGAGAGAGGTGGAGCTGTTCAGCCTGGAGAGGAGAAGGCTCCAGGCCTTATAGCACCTTCCAGTGCATGAAGGGGGCTAAAAGAGAGAGGGAGACGAACTTCCTATGAGGGCATGTAGTGATGGAACAAGGGGGAATGGTTTTAATCTGAAAGAGAATGGGTTTAGATCAGATACTAGGAAAATATATTTTACTGTGAGGGTGGTGAAAACTGGCACAGGATGCCCAGAGAAGCTGTGGATACCCCATCCCCGGAAATTTTCAATACCAGTTTGGATGGTGCTTTGAACAGCTTGGTCTGGTGGAAGGTGTTCCTGCCCATGGCAGGGGGCATGGAACTAGGTGATCTATAAGGTCCTTTCAACCCATAGTATTCTGTGATTCTGTGATTTTATAAATTATACTTAACTTTTAGCAAATAAGATCATGAGTAATATTACAATAGCAATACAATTGGACACTGTTCACCCAAACTTGCCAGTCTGATAGAAATCCTTTATCGAATACAAAAATAAAATCAGAAAAAAAATCTTGTTTAGATTTCTCTCATCCTAAATAAAACTACTTCAATGCAAGGAGGATAAAGAGCTAATATTCACCTACTCAGGAAATGAAGTTTGACACTAAAAGAAGAAACAAAATAGGATTTAACTCAAGAAACCTAGGAAAGCTGGATATGTTCCTGAGTGCATGCTTCTAAGTCCTTAACAGACTTTTTCACACCTGGAAAAGTGTCATGTCGCCCTATGGTCCTGTATGACCATACAGGAGAGGAAAGGGCAGAGATACATTTATACTGAACCCACTGACCTGCAGTTTAAACATCCGCTGTAGGATGAGATTAATTCTAGTCTTTTGCTATGTTTTTACTGTTGAATAAAAGTCTTGGTACTAATCCTAAGTGACATCAAGTAATCCATATCAATACTTCCTAGGGTTTATTGCTTGTATAGCAGAGTGGTGCAGGAGAGATAGAAGTTCAAGGCAAAGACAGAAAACAAGTTAAAATTTTTGGGCTGATTAGTACTCAGTCTTCCTCCTGGAACTTTTTCTAAATCAGCTGTATGAAAAAAATGTTCTATATGTACCTGTTTCTTTCCACTGACTTGTATAGAAGAAGTGAAGGATACAGATATCCAGAAACAGTTACTTACTTACTTACATCCTACATATTCAGCGAAATGAGATAAGTTTCTGCTTTACACTGCTACCATCTGTGTTATCGGCTCATGGAGGCACCAGAAATATCTCTACACTGAGTGCAGTATTCAGTGGAGTAGGGGATAGTCTCATTATTTTCATTTCAAGATAAAAGAGTATGCATGAGAGGAGAGGTTTAATTGCCAATCCACTCTTTTTCCACCATGAGGGAGTCTGACTTTTATATAATCATCTCTTGAGTAATTCTAGGTCTAAGGAAATTAGCTGCTACTGAAACGCTACCATTATTTCAAAAGAAATCACAACAGTTGATTAAGTAAGTATATGTCTTCACAAATGAGCAAAAATTGTCTCAGGGCTCTTTTAGAAGAGATTAATGTGAATAGAAAGTGAACTGATAGTACATTTAAAAGACTGGGAAGATATAAATTGTTTATTACAAATTCATCTTTCTTTTCATACTCATTTAATACTGTGTTCATTAGTATTGTGGAATACAAACTGCTAAAAATTCTGCAAAGCACGACGTAAAAACAGTAGTTTAACACAATTGCATAGGAAAAAGAAATTAATCTCTGACTGTATGTTTCTTCTTTTATTAGTTAGAGTTATAAACTGGGAATTCACAAAACTGTTTGCTCTTCAGCTGCCAATGTATTTGCTCAGGAATTTGTTGGCAAGGTATGTCCCACAACAGAATACCACGTATCACAGAAATTACGTGTTGATCTTCTGCATAAATGATATAACTACCTTCTCTTGGATAAGTCTTGCCTGCACCACTGTGAACTCCTCACCAGCACAGCTTATATAGAGCAGAGTTCAGTTCTTTCCTATTCTTGTAGCTTAATCCTGGTAGTCAGTTCACTTGCACACAGCAAATCGCTCACTTCTGGCCAGTGGGTTGGAGGAGAGAATCAGAAGGGTGAAAGTCCAAAAATGTATGAGTTGAGATTCAAGCCCAGGTCTGGGCACCAAACCGAGGTGCAGTGTAGGGTTACCTGTCTCCAGCCCTGGCTGTGTTACCACCTCCTCCTGCTCTTGACTGGATCCCTTGGCTGCACCTTGGACCTGGTTCATCACCTGCCTTGTTGGGGGCTGCCTATGGATGCTGTAACCAGCCCTGGTCTCTGCCCACAATGCTCAAACCCCATGGGACAATCTCAGTTTGTCCTCCCTTGTCAGGGAACCCCACTTCTGCAGATCCCTGTCAGATTCACAGGGAAGAAAGAAGATCACGTAACCCAATTAAGTTATTCAGTAATTCACTGGCCATTGTTTTTAGATGTTTATCCAGCGCTACATAGAAGTGCAAGTTTCTGAAGCAGCTGAAGCAATTCTGATCAGGACTCAGCTCTGTACTTCCTGGACCATGATACTTTTTAGGTAAAATACAATTTGGTATGGGTTGAAATCTACTGTGCCAGAGTCTGCAGTGAGTATCCAGCAGAACTAGCCAATGAGTTGGGGGCCCATGGAAGGGGTAAGGAGAGACCAGAATCCAGGCAAGGATGTTGGGGCAGGGCAGGCAGAGGGGCTGTATTGGTTCTTAAGGAATCTGAGTGTGTGCTTGTGACCCCGGGGAGTGTGTTGTGTGTGCTGCACTTGTGACCTTCTGCCTCTGCCAGCCAAAGACCTTGGTTTTCTGTTCGTCTCTTTCCATAAGTATTCCTATGATTCTTCCAGAAGTTCCTATAGAGATAGCACCTACAGTGGTCTGTAAGTGTATCTCCATCCCTAATGCAAATCCCTCTATAAGTCCTTTTCCTACAATGTATATCATAAAGGCATCCCTAAAATCTAATAAAAAAATTACCAAGAATTGTTCATTGTTCACACAAGAAATAATTATAACACCTTCATGTCAATTTTTCTGATCAAGCAGTTACTCCTTATGTAGTCTGATATGAGGCTAATCTCTACTTTGGTTGCTAGAAAAAAATCTAACACATTTTAAGTCCTCTCAGATTTTAATTAACAGCAATGAACACCATCAATCACACTTGTCACATTTATCAAACAGTGCAATGAAGTACTCAGTTTCAGATCACTTAAGCTGTTTTCTAAAATAAAAGAAATGCAAACTATTTAATGGTAGTGTCAAAAGAGCCTTTAAAATGGTGCAGGGGAGAGAGAGAATTCTAGTAAGAAATGCAAGTGTTTTGATTGAAACATCAATAAGATGAAGAAGCAAAATGACAATATTAAAATTAAATGTTTGAGTAAATAATCTATAGATATCCCCAAAAGCCTTAAAATTATGTGACATCAGTTATGAGAGTATTTGTCCTGCTGAAGTTTGCACATCAAGACATTATTTGTCTGATCTGATAATCCCTACATGCTCCCTCCTTCGTAACAAGTAAAATGCTTTCATCTTGGGTAGGAATTGTAATTTTTTCTTCAATAATTCAGATGACTGAACTTCACCTGTTTATTGCTTGAATATTCATGTCTGAAGAGTATTTGTTTACCTTTAGAGACACTGTAGATATGATTTTACAGTAAGCTGCAAGTGCCAGTAAATCAAGAACCTGTATAAATAATGCTAGTATTCTCATTTTCAGTTAAGACAAGAAGTGCTTTGTAACCAGTACCTAGGCAATACTTGTGGTACACGACATAAATTACAATCTTGTTAATATATATAAGTTATACGCTTTTCCTAACTTGTAGCAGCATTTTTTAAAAAAGAATAAAGCTAGAAACAGCTCAGCTTTACCTAGGAGAGAAGGCTTTTTTTTTCATTTGAATAGTAATGAGACACCATAATTTTTTCTTGAATATTTGATTGCTTTTTGTTGCCCTTTGAGATTCTGATTTTTATTTGCCACTTACATACATCAATACACAATGATGGGCAGAATAAATTATATTTGGTTAAAAATTCCTAGTACCTTTGATCTATTACTGTATGTATTAACTGTATAGCCTCACATTAGTAACACAATAAAGCAGAAAAGACACCTTCAAAATTCCTTTTACCCTCCAGTTTTTACAGGCAACATCAAAGTGTGCACTTTGTGTCAGACATCCTTCACAACTTGTTCAAATTTCTGATCATTGTACGGTAAGATATAATGTAACTGGTTGTGCCAAAATTGTTTTTTGCAATTGGGACAGTAGTGGAGAGAATAATTCTTGAAAACACATGCATAGATATAATTCTCCATAGGTATACCAGTGATGGCAAAGATCAGGCACTGATGAACAGAAAGAAATTAAATTCAGATTGTTTGCTTGAATATGCAGCCCTTGATCCTCTGCCTAAACCTAGAGATTTGAGAGCATCTACTGCAAGACTGAGCAGACATTTTAGGGGAGAAAGAAAAGAAGTGTATCCAGAAATCTATAACAGGTCTTGCCTGACCTAATGCAGAAATCTACTTTAGACAATTTGTATCACAAAAGTCCTTTATTCTTTCCACAAACTATACAAGAAGTACAGAAAAATTGCTCGAAACCAGGTATTTATATTGCAGACATCTAAAGTGGGTGCCATCAACCTGACCTCAGGCATCCAAACAACATACTGCTTGTTCTCTGGGCATTTTAAGAAAACCTCAAATTCTCAGACTATGACTATATAAATGGATTAATAGAAATTCTCATTCATAGTGACTTTTTCACTCTTTCAGGAGTCAGATCACCTCAAACTCATTGTGAATGACTCCATAATATGAGCTGTAGCACTTAGAAGAGCGGGCAGTTTCCACCCTAAAGATTTGGAAGTCAGTGTGGAGTCTTTATATGGTAAACTACTGGTTGCTTAAGGAAAAGTTCTTCTGCATAAACAACAGTAATTCTCAGACTTTTTGAGCTGATTTAAGAATATTGCATAAATGTAAATTATTAAGTGGTATTTCCAATGATAAAGAGTACCACTGATGATCTAATTAAAGTTTACAGTCAATTTTGCAGTTAATTATAACCTGTCTGAACATTTTTCTTTTGTATTTCTTCAAAAATAGCCTTTTCTGGATGCATAAATAATAATGCATGTGTATATGGATATATATTATTTATGTGCACACATATACATGCATGTTATTTTCACTTGTCTTCCCAACTGAACAATTTTGGCTGTTTAGGAAATCAGAAAAAATGAATCCTATCTATTGTCTAAGTTATTGAGAACAAAAATACAACTCCTGCCCAACACAAGAGAATCTTTTCTTTTTCATTCAGAATTTAATTCCTATGTGCAGACATTACATGAATATGTTGTACACATATCAAATCACTTAGAGGTTTTTAAATATCATTAGCAAAGATTAATTGTTTTGTGACTCAGAAAAAGAGAGGCAGTGTGGAAAAGACCTTTGAAAAGTGTCAATAACTTTGTCAGTAAATCAAAGGCCAAAGGCTGGTAGTGCTTCAAACCTGTAGACCAGAAAAATAAGCATTAATGGAAAAGGTCCACAACTAAAATATTTTCTCACACAGTTGTTTGTGTGATTGTTGGTCTTTTCTACTGATATTTCTGTTTCTTTGCTGCTAAACAAGGACTGAAAGTTTTATTTGTACATCCCATTAGATACTATCTCCAGATACCTCTCAAAACACTGTGCCTTCAGAAACACATTATTCCAAGTTTTCAGTCCTACTGGGGTTTTACATTCTAGATGAAACTCACTTGAAAGCAACGTAAGAATACTAAGCTTGTTAATTTGTGATTCTGACAATTGCTGATTATAATTCAGGAGAATTATAACGTTCAGTTCTGTTCTGTAAAGGTGGGCTGTGGTCTCAACAGCTAGTAAAATAGTGTAGATTGGGACTGGTGATCAGAGGAAACACCTTTATACAAGTTTGTCTTATCTATCTATCTATCTATCTATCTATCTATCTATCTATCTATCTATCTATCTATCTATCTCCTGGATTTTTCACTTTGGCTTCAACTAACAGAAGCAGTAAACTCTGACTTATCTGAAAGCTTTACCCGGAAGATTCCTTCTTAAATGAATCATTCAGGTGCTCACACAATGTGAGCCTTATCATCAGGCCGGAAATTTCATTCCATGAATCATATTAAACTGTTTGAGTAAAAGGAATATAATGCATAACATTTCCAGGTACTCAAAGTAGCTATGCTTCTTCACATGAGATAGCTACTAATGATTGCTTAGGAGCAAAAACTAGGCCAGCTGTTATTCATACTAATTGCTAACATCATTCCAAACAACAAATATATTTGAGTAAAGAGTAATGGTTTGCTGGAAAAATCATGTATGTGAGAACACGTGAAGTTTCCCTCACAATAGTATTTCATATGGTTTCTCAAGGCTGTACACTGTACCAGCAGAGTATTAAGATTGTTTTTTTATGTTGACCTTTTGAATTTGAGTAACAGACTTCTCCTCCTCCTCCTCCTCAAAAACAATAAAAAACAAAACAAAACAAAACAAAAAAAAAAAAAAAAAAAAAAAAACAAAAAAAAAAACCAGAATAAAAAAAGAAACAAAGGAAAAAAAAGGTACCAGCTGCCAACGCAGCTCACATCATATATAAATATATAATTTGGGCATATTTTTTCATATATAGAATACACCAACCCCGTCCCGTAAATACAAAAACACTTTTGCTATAACTCTGAGCTAATTTTATCTCTCATCTAGAAAAGATTTCCCTTTCCTACAATTTGTTTATTCTGAGTTTGTCTTAAGGGACAGTCCATGGAATTAATGTGCCGTGCAATAACTAGCTGACTGCATGATCTAATTAACACTAACTTGTTATTTCCTTCCTTCTATTTTTGTCATGGTCATTCCTGGTCTTTCCACTCACTGCAGATAAACTCTAACTCCTCAGAGCAGGATATGTGCCATCTTCAGTGCTCATGATTCACCTATTACATACAGCTGCCAAACCTTGTAGGACTTTTGTTTCTTTAACCATTGAATTATTAATAAAAACATATCATCAGCTCTCATTGATTTGAGTAGTGATAACTAAATAAATTCCAACTAAATATCAAATCAAAATAATCAGGCACAAGAAGGAAGTAAAAAGAAAAAAGAGACATTCATTCATCTTTACCTTGGAAGCCCAAAATCTCCTTATAAACAGAAGGAACTAATGCTGTAGATACAGTATAAAGCTTTGTTGCTTTTTTTTCTTTTTTGTGGCAAATGATGCATTTGTTCCTACTGTGGTTAGTCTATCAGAAGAAACCAAATATAAGTGCATCAGTACTGGAAGAGCTCAGTTAATTCATTGATAACCAAATGCAGAAGACAGAAAACATTGAGTGTTATAATTTTCCAATGGGCATTTTTATAGAAAAAGTAATTGTATGGATATTAAATATTCACACTGCATTGTTCTGAAAAATTGCCCAAGCTAAATTTGTCCCCCACCAAATTTCTATTTTCTAACATTACAACTCAGTCCGAGAAATATTTAGGTTTGATTTGTTCTTTTGATGTTAATGCAGGCTATAAGAAAACCATCTCAAAGAATCATCAAGTTTGTTTTCCAGTCTTGCTACAAGATGACCACTCTATTGAGACTGTGGTGACTTCACTGTGACTATTCAATGAGTCTGTAATGCTTCACAGTGAAGCTTTTTACGTTATGCTAATCAGCATTCATTATTTGCAATTAAAAACATGTGCTTTTATCATTTCACAAACATTTGATTGTGACAGCTAATTCAATGATGGCTTTGTCTTCAGTTTAAAAGAAGTGTAAACCAATTGAATCACAGTTACTGTGATGACATAAAATTACTATTACAGATATCGACAATCATCCTATTGCAACGCTAAGGGATCCATGTAGGTTGTACTTGTAAGGGGGTTTATATCCTGGCACAGTAATGTCATACAGCTCTGTTAATCCACAAACTCTGGTATCTTATATCTAAGTGGTCTCCGTAGTGATCAGTCATGTCAATGTTAAACTTTTTATAGTTTTTAGAAGAGAAGCACTTATTCATCTTACGAATGACATCATTATCCTTTGAGAACATGAAAAAGCTTTATTAAATAATTCCTATATTTTATTTAAAATTCATTAGGCTTTTAAAATATTTCTTTGCTAGGACAATTCATATATGAGATTCTATTTTCTTTATATATATTTGTAGGCATTTATAGATATATAGACATTTATAATTTTTTTCTGTATTTCTATTTCATTCATAACACTAAAGCTTAGGCAGAAAACATCATTTTCTGGTGTTCTTCTTCACTGTCAGAGGGTGATGTCAGAATGTTTCTAAAATGCTCAACATTGACATAAGCTCTATTATATTCCTCTTCATCTCTTTGTATTTATGTGAATGTAATGATGCCTACAAGGTATTCTAAATTTCGACTTTGTCTGTCAGCTATTTCAAGTAACCTGTTAATTTTCAAAAGATTACCTTCTGCTTCATTGGATTTGAAGCCTACAATCTCCTTTCTTTCTAGTGTATTGCAAAGATACTAGCATGGCTGAAAATCAGTGGAATAAACAATGTAGCTTATTCCAATCACTGGAAGAGGCTGCAGGTGGGCATAGTTTACAGACCAAGGAAATTCCCTATTTCCACATGCAGTGTTTGTGTAGTCAGTATCACACCAATCTGTACTTAGGTAAATAAAACTCAGCACAAATACAAACATTTGCTTTCATTTATGGATACTTCTAATGTTGAAACTGGTATGCGTAAGTTCAAATAAAAAGCCTATTATTTTGAAAAGGTGGATGTTTATACACATCGTTTTAGTCAGATATGTCAGAAAAGAAAAAGCATGTCCTTAGCTAATGAGTTTTTCAGTTTCATTTTAAAGGTGGGGCAATCATCTGTGAGCTATAACAAGCTGTTAGGTGATTACCTGATTGACCCCAAAATTCCAGAATCTTAATAAAAATAGTCTGTTGTGGCAGCACTGAAAGACCTATTCTCCCTCAAAAAAAAAAATCAGAATCTCCTTCATTCTTTTCATATATTTATGTAACAAATTGTTTATTTTCCTAAGGAAAATAAATTAATAAGTCACATATTGAGACTCTGGAAAGTGTTTGTTTTGAGGTGGCCATAAGCTGCTAGCCACAAGACTTTCCTAAACTTCAGTCAATATTTAAGAATAAGTGCCAACTGGTAATTAACAAGTTTCATCAGTATAAATGTTCTTTCAATTAGTTTGTTAAATAGTACCAATATTGGCTTTGAGCAATCTAATATAGTTTCAATGATTCTCTGAAAACACTGTGTCCAACAGGATACTTCATGGATTCTAAAAGCAGTGGAAAAATTGACCATCTTTTTTCATTGACATATATGTGTATCATAACGGGTCTTCCAAGATCTTTAATAATATTGAATTTGTACATATAGCTTACAAGAATAATTTTTTGTTAAATTGTTTTCTAAAGATGAAAATACAGTGAAAGAATGAAGAAAGAATAGAGAAAAGCATGGGGAAGGGTTAATATATTGGTGTAAGAAAATATAAGCCACACCATGGTTGCCCAGGCCAAATTATTAAATGAGAGAATTTGAGAAATGCACAGCTTAGGAAAGACATGGATTTATTTACTAAGTGCTATTGATTAAAAAAAGCATTTTCTTCCAAAAAGAGATCTCAGAAATATTATTTAATTAATCAAAAATGTTTGCATTTCTGCAACTTTCCCAAATTTCTCTCAGCTAGTAGCTAATCAAATGCAAAAATTACACCTGTAGCTGTCTGTAGTACTTTATTCCATCATTTCAGTTGATGATTCATGCTTTCATGACCTCCATGCTGGATGAACAGGCTTCAGAACTAGCATGGGTCTCTCATCATAATAGAGTGAAATGGCTTTCTTCATCATCACAGTTGTCTCTGGCAAATAATTACAGGAGTCTTCTACTCAGTTCTCTTCATTTGCACCAAACCATGAGTCAAAGTCAAAGTCTTACCATCATTCTCTAAGGAAATTCAGTCCTATGTAACTTACAAAAGATCTTTCATTACAATAATCCTCCTTTAGATTCTAAAAAAAATCTAAAGACTTCACTTAATATAATTAATACAACAGATATTGTAGCCATGAGGAAGAAAGAAGAAGATAGAAAAGAGGGATCAAATAGTCCACTCACTACTTCAGAGAAAAGAAAAATCAAACTACACCATAGGGAAAAATTTAAAACTTAGATGGCAATAAGGAGCTACTGTGAAAAAAAATCTGAAGATCCTGTCAGAGGAAGAAATACCTACTACTAGTAGCTTTTCTACAGAGACAGTGCAATGGTAGTGGCACTGCCCAAGAGCAGATGATTGCTGCATGGAGACTTCTTTAAGCCTGAAAAATGTCACTGGCAGCAGATTTTCTAACTGCATTGTGCAGGTTTGTGCATGATTGTTTTATTTTGTTAATGGTTGATCTGAAAGGAAGGGGTTTGATTTTATGAGGGTAAATTTTAATAAGTTAAGGATATTGGTTAGGATATTATGATGAGATTTCTGGTGGGTTTCTGGAGGCCTTGTACCCTCTCTTTGAGCCGTTTCTGGGTAGAGTGAAGAATGGACAGTGTAAGATCTGTGTACATGAACTCTACCCCACAATTTTGGGAGCTGGCTTTTTCAATCTTTCCTGTATTACACATCAGAAAGTATTTTCATTGACTGGACATGCCTGCCTGTCTGTGACACTGTCAGAGCACAAAGTTCACAATTTAGTCTGACTGTTGTGCCTTCAGCAGAAACAGTGGTTTGGAAAGCTCTTAACAAAATGTGTCCTTTCTGATTTTCCAGGAAAAAATTAGTGACTGCCAGAAGCTCTCATTGCAGTGCCTGATGTTAAAAATATTACTTTTTGCCTTAAATTAAATGTGGGAAAGGAACCTCTACTCAAGAACAGGCAGGAATGAACAGAACACTGTGCACAGAAAAGATAAAGGAGATGGAAAGAAAAGGAGTCAACAGCAGGAATGAAATGAGAGCATTTTATCAGCCCACAGCTACCCACCCAGAGTAGTCAAGTTAAAAGGCAACATTCAGGCACACCATCAACTCATCCAAACATAGTCCCTCAAGCGTAAAGAATAATTTTCCATTTGGCCTGTGGGAAGGGAGCTGTTGCTAAAAAGCAAGCAATTCTTTTGAAAATCTATGTAAATGCACTTTAGGTAACTAACTTAGGAAAGAGGAGTCTGGGTTTGAAAATTATCTGCAGGCATCTATAGAAGGTGGTGTCTCTTAGTTAAATTAAACTATTTCTAATTTATTTTTCTGTCAGCTTGGATGCTGTTTTAGAACAACAGTCATATATCTAGCCACCTTCTTGTCACTAAACAAACAATGGTGATTTGGGTCGTTTTATTTTTAACTAAATGGTGGCAGAATGGAGCAAGTGTTATCAAGCCCAATGTCATCTGTCCATTTCAACTCAATTTTATAGTAGAAAACATTTTTAGCTCCCAGTGAAACCCCTTCCATACCACTCTCTGTTCGTTTAAAAACAAAGACAAACAGAGACATGTTTAGCCTACCAAAAGAAAAAAAAATGCTGAGAAGAAATCTCCTTGATACAAGAAGCTCAACACAAGTATGAGGCAAAAGAGCCATAAAATGAAAGTAAGATCACAAGACTAAATACACTACTACTGGTCACTTATACCTGTGATAGTTGCAAGATTTATTAACCTTGAAACCATTTTGGGGAAAAAAAAAAAGCCTAATATGAGGGGCATAGAGTCTATAAAATATAGTCCTTACAGTTTATAAAATACAGTTGTCTGTGGTGTCTGGGGATTGGAGTCGAGTCACTTAGGTCTCTTCCAAACCTTTCTTCTTGAGGAATCACTTTGCTAGAACACAAAGGCCCCAAACCTAAATAGGACCATGTTCGCATTCCCTAGCCATACCCTGGTTTCCCTAGTCTTGCACAAAGAATGCATATTCTTTCCAGATAAGCCAGAACCTTTAAATACTTTTTTAATACTATATTTTTTCTTGCTTGTTCTTTTCACCTGTGGAAACAATGGCTCAGATGCAAGAAATTCACAGGACCATCCTTATAAACAGTACCACGCATTGGTATATATTCTCTGTTCCCAAGGGAAAAAAAATATTTGAGCTAATATAACTAACAATATGCTTGGAAAAGGAGTATATTTGACATTAAATAAATTCAGAAACGAACATTTTCTTTTTTTCCCCCCTCACAAATAAACTCCAAATTTGGTTTACTGGATGAGTGAAAAACAGATGGGATATTTGTCACCACTAAAAAATGCCTCTGCCACTGACTCTTGTTTTCATTAGTGTGAGCAAGTTCAGGGAATTTTGTAGGCTTTTTGGAATTGCCTTAACCATGTTTGTGAAACCGAGGGAAGGATTTTCCTTTTGGTCTCATTTGTTAGTTACTCATTCTTTACTTTCTGGGAGTCAAGTACTACACATCTTTCTTCTTTCTATTTAACATAATTTTTTTTTTTTATTTTTAAAAAGGATCTCTTAATCAATTATCTCTTTTTTAAGTCGTAATCAAAACTCCAAGAATTCTCCTGCCTGGAAGAATTAAATCTCAGGTTACAAAGAATAATTAGCTCAATTTTGTCACACGTATGTGAGATCCTAAAGCATCAATTACCTTCTGTCTCCTGAAATATGTTGAAACATCACACATAGAAGTTGCCATTAACACCTCCTGCTGTTGCTGTGAATTGCTTCAGCCCCATCATATGCAGTAT
This sequence comes from Acanthornis magna, assembly GCA_036785705.1. Taxonomy (NCBI): domain Eukaryota; kingdom Metazoa; phylum Chordata; class Aves; order Passeriformes; family Acanthizidae; genus Acanthornis; species Acanthornis magna. Next base: position 27,901,588 of record JAWUZG010000090.1, on the reverse strand, counting down.
GCTAAAGCTTTGAATTGAGAGCCAGATGAACACTACAAGCTTTGAAGACAGCTGCAGAACCCTTGTCTTCAGGCAGTACCCTCACTGCTATGTACCATTTACTTCAGAATATGAACTTTAGTGATTACATTTCTTGGATACTGAGAGAGATGGCCTGTTATATCCAAAAAAAATGTAGGTTTCTCCTTAGACTATGATAAGCTTTCACTTGAGGAGAAAGAAAGTCTGTTTCTTTCCGGAAACATAAAATAACAATAATTCCCCAAAATATACCCCTTCTATATTAATACAAATTAATACCTTACTACCACAAAATTTATTAATAAGAACAAACACTATACATGCAAGCCAGGATCAGATAGTCACCAAAATCCTGATAAGATGAATATGAAAATACACATATACATATGCACATGCCTGCACATTATCAATCATTCCAGAGCTGCCACAGTACTGGAAGCTAGGCTCAGAATTTCCTGCAAAATACAAGGCAAGTATTCGCTGATATTACTTGTGTCAGCTTCACTGGTTACAGGAGTGGATTTTTTTACTTCAACAACAATCACATAACAGATGAGTGTGTATATGAGAGTGCGTGCGTGAAAAGCACAATCCTGTTCCTGCTGTGTCATGTACCATATGAAACCATCTAAATACAACAGTAATACATCTTTTTATTTAGAAACAAAGAAAAATTGTCTTTCTTTGCACTGGTGCATAGAACAGTGATGCTGAAAGTTGTGCAGAATTAGCCATCTTTTCTCAAAACATTGATGCTCCAACTCATACAGTTCTAAACTTCCAAGACAAATCCTATATATTTTCTAATCCTTTCCTTGCCATGTTTCCTCTTCCAAACATTGCTGCTAATACATGACTATATTAGTGTTTGACTGTGTCAAAATCTCTGATGCAAATATAAAAATAGGACTCTCTTCCTGTGTCTGATACTATATTAAAAGTTGCTTCAGGAAAGTTGACAGGAAAAGGGAGATTCCTACTAGCTGATTCACAAGAAGACTCAGCTCTGTCCTGAAGAAACAGATGGTTCCAATTAACTCTTTGCATGTATGATTAAATACACAAGGGCTCTTACATTTTTCTAAATCTAAAAGACTATTATAATAGAGTTTTCCACAAAATCTAGAGGCCGAAAGCAGCTCTAGATATTTTTAGAATGGGAAAAAAATTATGGTGTAGGATATTCCTCTCATTTTACTTCTTGAAAATATCTCATAGACATATTTTGATGTGGAGTACATTTTCGCACAATGCAGCCAATAAGGAATAAAATTTCTTTGTAACGGTCATCCACTGTAAAACTGCCCAGACACCAACTTAGACACAACTATGTCCAAGGTGACATTGGCCAAAAACACTGAACATCAGAGCCTGAAAGATATCTGGGCTCTTAGCTGACATTTCAGAGGGATTTTAGAGCCTTTATAATTGTAAGCATCTGGACATTAATGACTTAGAGATTCAATTTTCAAAAGTAACTTAAGTAATTAAAAGACCAGGTTGAATTGAATTGTAATTAGTCTTGGGTTCTAAAGGGCCATATTTTTGAAGATGCTCAAATATTTTGAATTGTGGCTCATTGATTAATGAGATTTCTAAGGGAAAAGAGGTGTAAGTATATATGAATATACTGTAATAACAATTTAATTTTCACTTCTGAAAATAAACCTATGTTCCTATATTAATAGAACACTTTTGAAAATATTATTAGCAAGCTAGTCAAAAATTGTGTTGTTGAGCAATATAAACCTGTCCTCTGCAGCTTCAGAATACTGATTCTTTAACCTTTGTACTCAAATACTCTATTTATATTTTTCTTACGACATCAAAATGGTTTAAAATTCCAAAAGGAAACCACCACTTTAAAAGAAAACTGTGTGGGACTGGTAAAGTGCACAGTACTATACAGGGAGCTGGTGAAGCGTAATTGCAATTACTTGTAAAATTCTTTGTGATTCAGTTAAAAGGGGCTACAGAATTGCACATGATGATGATGTTGTTGACAATGATCATTATTGATTCTGAGAGCTACTTGTGTTTTCATATAAATTGCACTATTTACAAGCTGTCCCAATAGATTTCCTCTCTTCTATTCCAGCAAATTTTGTGATAAAAGCTACATGTGCCATAGGGCTCCAAACTCACTCAGCTACTGTCTAAAGTAAAAGGCACGCAGTCCCCAGTGAAGTCAGAGGCAAAACTAAATGTGCCATTTTATTTAAGCTGATAAAGACCAGAAAACATTTTTTTTTTGCTGCCCACAGAATTTACGTCATTTTCATGACAAGACAACACCTGCTTTTTCATCCTACAAATGACTGAATCATTTAAATGTTCATTAACCATTGAGATGTTCAGTAGACCACTGAGATTTGTATTGCAATGGCTTCATCAAGAATCACATAATCACAAAATGGGTAAGGTTGGAAGGGACAACTGGGGGTCATCTGGTCCAACCTCCCACCTCAAGCAAAGTCATCCCAGAGCTCACAGCACAGGATTGCATTCAGACAGTTCTTGAATATCTCCAGTGAGGGAGAGTCCACACCCTCTCTGGACAATCTGTTCCAATGTGTGGTCACCTGCACAGTAAAGAAGTTTTTCCTCATTTTCAGGTGGAACTTCCTGTGCCTCAGTTTCTGCCCATTGCCTCTTGTCCTGCTGCTAGGCACCACTGAGAAGAGTCTGGCTACATCCTCTGATGCCTCCTTTCAGATACTGATAGATATTGACATGGTGCCCCCCTGAACAGGCCCAGCTCTCTCTGCCTTTCCTCATAGGAGAGATGCTCCAGTCCCCTCATCATCTTTGTAGCTCTCCACTGGACCTATTTCAAGATCTCCATGTCTCTCTTGTACCAAGGAGCGCAGAACTGGACACTCCAGCAGTCCAGATGCACCTCACCAGGGCTGAGTAGAGGGACAGGATTGCCTCCCTCAACCTGCTGGCAATGCTCTTCCTAATGCAGCCCGGGTTTTGGGTCAAAGACAAAAATTAGTTTTTACATATTTTTACACTGTTTTCCACATGAATTATCTGTCATCTTACTGTAAGGTTCGAAAAATAGTAAATAGCAATAGCAAAAGTAGATGTGCATTAAAGAATCAAAGCTTCTTTAATGCTCAAAAGAACTTTAGATTTTATCTTTATTTTCATTTACCTAATGATATGCATTGCTTCAGGTATGATACCATTTTCTGGAAAACCAGAGGACAGGCTTATAAATCAAGAAAAATACCCAAAACATTTGCCTTTGAAACTCCATAGATAAATGTTAGGTGAAGATATGCTCAGTTGACTGTGGCCCACAGCCTCAAGAAAAATGTGAAGAGTGGCTATAGAAAACTGGAGTAACTTCTGATAAAGAAACTACAGAAAGGGCTAATACTGCAAAGAGATTCAGCATATTTCTCCTTTACTCAATTCCCTGCAATATTTAGTAATTTTTTGAAGCAGAGCAAGTCACAGTTGCGACAAGCGCAAGGTGTCCAAGGACCAGGAGGAGCAAAGCAAATGCAATGCCCCCCACCCCAGCTGAAGTCTCACATCTAAGCCTCGTTGGGATTTGCCATCTAGGAGAGCCTCATCCTCTGCTGCTGAACCACCTGCTACTCTGCAAGAGCAGCAAGTACAGATGAAAAACCGATGGAAGGAAAACCTCCTTATATTGAAGAATCAATGATTTGCGTACTTGCCTGGAAAAGAGGATATTCTGCATTAAATTTCTCCTCCTGCTGCTAGGAATTTGTTCACTACTGTAACCAGAAGGCAATAGGTGCTCAGAGTGAGGCTGAGATTTTTATGGTCTAAACAAATAGTCATCAAATCAGACAGAAAATTATCTACAATCTTGTTTCTTGGGCATTGAGTTGAGCAAAGAGGAAGTTTATACTTACCTATTCTATTCCACACTTTTCCGTTTCAGAATAATTTTTTCCATTTTTCCCCCACTTTTTTTTTTTCTTTCTTTCATTATGCTGTCCAGTGAGGGTCAGCTTTCAGAGGAGAAACAGAACATACCTTAATATCAAATAACATTTTAAGTTACTATCTCAATTGCATGAAGCAGGAAACGAGTGAAAAGGTGTACTGGCACCCATCTTTCTCAAATTTCTCTTCTGTTTCAATACTAGATTTTAAACTCAGTGGAAAGAGAAGAAACTGATTTAAAAATAAATGCGTTACTCCCTTGCAATATTCTGAAAGAAAGGGACAGAAAGGATGCCAAGAAAGAATGTAAAATTTTCTTATGAATGTATAAAAAATTAGGTACTTTTTAAATAGACATTGAATTCTGCGATTATTCTAGGGATAATGCAGGCATTTTCCTAGCACTTCTCACTGAGAAATGCAGCTTGAACACCTAAAAGTCTTTTGTACCCTTTCAATGGTAGACGGCTCAGAGGTCAAGCTGTAGAACCCACCTGGTGACTAAAAGCATGAAACACATTTTTTAAAGGGTACCATAGCACTCAGCACTGTGCCTGAGTCCCATTTATAGATCCAGTCCTACATTGTCAACGTTGCATTTTTCTTTGAGTAGGAAAGCAGACACTGAAATCATAGAATAAAGATAATACATTATCTATTTAAAGTAAATGGAAATCATGTAGATTGACTGAAATTCAGCTTTTGACTGAGAGAAGAGTCCTCAGCCTACAAATCATGGGTTCTCCAGGGCAAAATGAGAAGCTGCCTTTGATTGCCTGTGCTCAAGGGCTATTTAATGTGAACTGTGGGAAATAGTCTACATTGCAGTACATTGAAATGGAAAATATACATAAAGACAAGCCCCTTGTCACTGAAAGACAAAAGAACAAAGGCAATTATTATTAAATTACCATGATAGCATGATAAAGATTGAGTTCTGCAAGCAAGAAAGAGATTAGAAAATGTAAAATAGAGGACAATACAGAACTCTCAGCACATTACCTGATGTTGTGCAATGAATCAAGCAAGAAAAAACATTTTGTAAAACAAAATGTATAAATACAATAAAATTTTGTCCCCAAGTATACCCAGCATTCACATTTTTTCTAATTCATAGATCTCTATCAAACTGGGTCATTATAGTTCATATGATATTCACAGCTATTATTCTGAGCTATAATGGCAACAAACACCAAAGTATTCAATGCACTGGAATTTTCTATTCAGTGATCCAGCTAAAAGTACCTTGAGTCCTGAGTGGTTCACTAAATTATATACTATACTATTCACTATTGAAGGTGGCTTTGCAAACAGCATCTACCATGGAAAGCATAATTTTCAGTATTATCTACATACAGACCTCTCCAGGCTGAAGTGTTGGTGCTGCAAATGGATGGAGAAAATTCTCAAACGATAAAAAAGAATAGTAGCAAATGCTAACAATAACAATAAAACTATTGCATAAGTAAAAGTACTTTTATAAAATGAAATCAAAGTAAACAAATACTGTTGACAATTTTTTTACTCCCAAAATATACATAAATATTAACATGTTTTATCAATACCTTAGTTAAACTGACTCTGACATGAAAAAATAATAATTCTTAGGAAGCATTCATTAAAAGGCTTTTCAGTGCCTGAGAATAATATGAACTAGAATGACTGTGCTGGTTTTGGCTAGGGTAGAGTTGACTTTTTTCACAGAGGCTGGTATGGGGCTGTGTTTTGGATTTGTGCTGAACACAGGGTTGATAATATAGAGATTTTGTTATTGCTGAGCAGGGCTTACACAGAGCCAAGGCCTTTTCTGCTTTTTGTAATGCCCCACTGGCAAGGAAGTCAGGGGTGCCTGGAAGGTTGAGAGGGACACAGCAGGGACAAGTGACCCAAAGTGACCAAAGGAAGAAGAGGGGAACATTTGGAGTGATGACGTTTGTGTTCCCAAGACATGGTTATGCGAGATGGAGCTCTGCTGTCCCAGGGATGGCTGAACCCCTGCCTGCCCATGGGAAATGCTGAATTAATTCCTAGTTTTGCTTTGCCTGTGTGTGCGCCTTTTGGGTTCCCTATTAAACTGCTTCTATCTCAAACTGTGATTTTTCTGGCTTTTGCACTTCTGATTCTCTCTCCAATCCCTCTGGTGGGACAGTGAGCAAATGGCTACATGGGGCTTGATGGCTAGCTCAGGTTAACCCACAGCACTAGCTAAAACAAACTTTAAGAACTGGAGAATAAAAATACAAGAACAAAAGTGTCGAATTATCTATAAGTAATCTAAAAAAAGGCTGAAACTCAAAAGGAACTACATTTAGAAAAAGGAAAAATAGAAATATATAGGTATCCATTTGAAGTATCAAAGTATATTAATGTAAAACATTATTCTTTTTAGAAACTGGTACAATAAAAATTTATGTCCTTAAATGAGGAGCAGGGGAAAAAAAATTGGAAAACAAAAGAATAAAATAAGAAGAAATAGATGAAGGAGAGAGGAAAGAGGCAAATAGCAAAAAGAAAAGGAACCAAAAAAAAAAAAAAAAAAAGAATAGGCAAATAGACAACAGACTTGACAACATAAGTAACTGCTACTAAATAAAATAACCTTTATGTCTGTATGATCATTAAATATCACCCATACACCCTATCCTGAAAAATAAGCATGGCATCAGTTTATCTCATTGAAGGTGAATATTTGCTTCCTAGAGCTACCTCTGTGGTACAACTTGATATGTGCAGGATGTGCTCAGGAAAGAGCCTCACCATGCTTCTACATGGGTTACCACAAACTTTCAACTGATATTTTGCCAGAAGAGTTCAATGAGAGTGTTTATCACTGTATTCATCAAAATAGCCAATACCACAGCAAGAAAAGTCTGTAAATCCAGGCTACTTTGCCACAGGCTGGGATCATCCAGCAGTATGAACTAACACATTATGATGAAGATTTATGAGGAAAACATTATGCAATGCATTTCTGGACTCTTTAAGAAACATTATTACAAAATTCAGAAGTGCAAAAAAAGGAAGAGTGTGAATTTCAATCTCTGCATTGAAATATGGCTAGAGATTTGGGAAAAGAAAAAAGACTGTTCAAACCAAATCTATGCTACTGTAACCAATCATTAACTGTAGCAAATTGGAATGATGTCATTATCTTTATTCTTCCTTGCTGAGAGCACTGGTAGAAGGAATGTCTGGATTACTGAATTTTGATAGAAATCAAACTAAAAAGTCCTGTTTCTGTTCATTTAAATGTAAAGCATCACATACATCTGGCTTCATATTTGACAGGTGTATCCCTTAGCCTAGTTCAAGTAAAAGCAATTCTAAGAAATTCTTTGTGTGTTTTTAAAAGCTCACTTATGCATTTGATTTCAGTATTTTAGCGCATGTTAAAATGAGCTATTTTACAGAGGTAGTGGAGGGAGTTATAACTGTTTCCACTGAAGTAATTATGAAGTTTTCATAGTCTTCTTGTCACAAAAAATAGTCTTCAAAGTACATGTAGAAGAGTACATGAAATGAAATTAGTACCCTAATGAAAATAACAAAAAAATAACTGTAATGAAAAGTAGCATCATGGGACACTAGTTCATTCTTTTGACTCAACTTTAATGCCAGAAAAAAATAACTTTATGTATTTATATCTTGTGATTTAATAATCCATGCATTGTTAGTTAAGCCACTAAATCGACAGTGTTCAAATGGGCAGCACTGGCATAAATTATTTTATCACTTATTTCTGCCATTGTGGACTCATGAATTTGGCTAAATTCAAAGCCATCTAATTGGAAAGAGCATCCTTGTCTTGACACCCTAATGGTTTTTCATATGATACATCTTGCAGAGTTTGAAAATAATTGAGGGATAAGCCATAGGCCATACAGCTCAAAGGGCAAATGGAGAAGTCAAGACTGTATCAGCCCAAATGCAAAGTGAAGGAGGGGAAGAGAGAAGAACTTTGGTTATATGGAAATTGTCACATCTTTGAGGAGATTTCAGAATTTAGGTAAGGAACATTATCACTTAGTTTTTGGTAGCTGCTGCAGCATCCTGAATAAATAATAACTTTTCATTTTGGGCAAGCTCTTCTCTGCCATTGAAATCTGTTGCTGTCATAATGTGTCCAAAGGAAGACAAAACAGGTGCAAAAATACGAAGCCAAAGGTGAAATGAATAATTATGAGTAGGGTAACCTGATAAGCCAGAATGAGGATAATTAACAGAATCCCTTTATAACAGTGTGCAGCCATGGATTCACCACTTGGAAGAAACATATTCAGAGTAAGGGGAAGAAGCACAACTCATAGAAAGAAGGGGTGGAGAAAAATAAGCTGATCGATAATGACAAGGTTTGCCTTCTAATTTGTGTCTAGATACCAATACCACAAATGCTTAAGAGTTGGGCAAATCATCTTTATGGTCAAACAAGAGAAACACAGATGCTGTACACAGTAGAATATTATTAACTGTCTTTATAAATATTAAAGAATGTGTATTTTTCTTTAACTTATCAGGCTTTTAGCCTTTTAGCTGCATTATACCCACTGCACAAATACCATAAGAAAACAGATGTGGAATGCAATGAAAAAACAATGGGATGCTAGGTGAGTCGAAATATTAGTACTTAGCCATTGACTCATCATCTCACTAAGTACATCTCATGAAGTACATTGTTGAACACATGTTGCATGTTCAGTAAAAAGATTTAAAATCAACTCATTTGTTGGAATTTCTGCTAAGATTTACAACGATATGTGAGACAGTAAATTTACTCACTTTGATTAACATGCAGAATAAAAATATTAAAAAATAATATAAGCATGTTCAGATAAGGACTGACAAAATACTGTGGATATTAAAAATTTATATTTTACTTTAATAAACTGAATTAATCATAGAACAGTCTGTTATATAAATATAAATAATATTTGCTTGACGTTTTACAAGTGAAATCTGAGGTCAGGAATCGTGAGCAATTTCTGTCACCTTTTTTAAGCAAAATAATGTTCACCCTAGAGACACATAAAAAAGGTAAAAGACATTTCATTAAAGTGATCACAGGTATGATCACTTTAACTTAGAGATGGGTTTTTTAAGATGGATAGATCCTCTGCTCCAAGCTGTCTGAGTAAAGTGCAAGTAGTCAAACCAATTTTGAATCATAACCTCCAAAGCTATTTTTGTCTTGGATGTCTATAAATAAACACACCGGTATGGTGAGAAGTCATGATCTTTCTCTGAAAGTCACAGTATTTTCCTACACATAACTCAAGGTTTTCAAAAAAGTTTAATTTACTAGTGTGTGCAGGTAGTCTAAGTTTATCCACCAGAGTCCTTTCCCTCAGTGCAAAGAGGAATAGATTTCTCCTTCTGGTGTGCAGCATGAGTGGAACAGATAAATATGTTGTTTATCTTCATATTTCTTTTCAAGAAACATTATATATGAGGCTTTACATTATCCTGAAAATGAATTATGCATGTGAAAATATGGCATATCCCTCAGTCAGACAATTTCAAATGTCTAATCTGCCTCTTCTACCATCACATGCTGTGATCAAAAATAATCTTGTTTTTCTGAAGTTGCTTTGTTTTGGGGTTTTTCCTATTATCCCTGTGAAGGAATTACTTTAACTTTCTCCCTAACAAATACTATTTGCTAGTATTTGTTAGGGATGAAAGTAATAACACAATGAAGTTACATTTAAATCACCGAAGATTAACCGAAGCAGCATGAGGCCAAGGGAAGGTGCTGTCTCTTCAGAAAGCAAGACAACAGCTTGGGAAAGCAGAAGGATTTGCAGGGTTTGGATTTGTATATTTTTTAAATTTTTTATACAAGTAAGTGCACCAAATGTCAGAAATTAGTAATATAAAGATGTCGTTTAGTGCCTGTCTTTCTCTGCTTGACTTCTGTGTTAATTATGATGTTTATTTCATACTGGAGATTGTCTTTATGGATGAGGGAATATTGAAGCTGGTCAGCTTCAGCCAGCTCATACTACAGCAAGATATTAAGTTGTCTCTTTTCAGATGGGGCATTTCAACATAGCAAATTCTTTAGCTCACCTGACACCAAACACCATTCTTTCTCCTGAAGCTTCCTAGGTAGGTCCAGAGCACTTTGCAACACAGCATAGCATGCTGGCAAAGACGGCAGCCTGTTTAGTTGTGTGCAGCAAGTGAAGTTAATTGGCCTCCTCTTATTTGTAATGAGGGAAGTTTCTCTGCTGGTTTCCCAACATATGAAGTTTCCATCTCTGTATATGGAGGCCTGTGGAATAGCACATATGCTGCTTTGAGTCAGCTTAGAACCACTCCTCCTCCCACATGCCCACAGTCTTCTGAAGAGGAAGTGAACTGAGTGCCTCCATCTGTGCTGATAAGTACAGAAGGACCACGGAACAATCCATGTTCTATCCCTCATCATGCAGCACCAATTCTGTATTAACTAGCACTGGCAACATCAGAGTTATCGTTTCGGTTCCAGTACTCCAAATGAGAGCCAAGATGTTGATTGGGACATGCAGTGTTAAGTTCACTCCCTGATTCTCTTGGGAACCCAGTACCACCCAGCTCTGAGACAAAATGCACAGCCATGTGAGGTTCATGAGCCTGGTTTGCACACTAAGATTCTGGCAGTGGGAGTCTACAATGGTAAATTCCATTAAAAGCTGCCAAAGGTTCTGCTATGCATGACAGAGCCAATGCCAGTCACCTCCAAGACAGATCCACTGCTGGCTAAGGCCACGCCCATCAGTGATGGTGGTAATACCACTGGGATAACAGATTTAATGAGGGGAAAAGCCTGCACAACAGCAGCTTCAGAAGGAGTGAAAATGCGCAGAAACCATGGTTACTGCAGAAGGGGGAGGAGGCGCTCCAGACTCTGGAGCAGAGATTCTCCTGCAAGCTCTGGTGCAGACCATGGTGAGTCTGGCTGTGTCCTTGCAGCCCATGGAAGGGACCCACTCTGCAGCAGTTTGGGAAGAACTGCAGCCTGTGGGAGAGACTCACACTGGAGAAGTTCATGGAGGTTCCTGTGGAAGGGACCCCATGATGGAGCAGGGGGAAAGGGGTGAGGAGTCCTCCCACTGAGGATGAAGGAGCAGCAGAGACAGCATGTCATGAATTCACTGCAGCCCCCATTTCCCATGCCCTGTGCTACTGGAGAGGAGCAGGTGGAGAATTCAGGAGTGAAGTTGAGACCAGGAGGAAGAAAGGAGTGGGGGGAAGATGTTTTAAGATTTAGTTTTTATATTTCATTATCCTAGTCTGATTTGTTTGGTCATATATTAAATTAATTTTCTCCAAGTTGAGTTTGTTTTGCCTATGATGTTAATTAGTGAGTGATCTCTCCCTGTCTTTATCTTGATCCACAAACCTTTTGTTATAATTCTTTTTCCTCTGTCCAGCTGAGGAGGGGAGAGATAGAGCAGTTTTGATGGGCACCTGCCGTCTAGACAAGGTAAACTCACCATAGTTGCTTAGGTCTTGTCAAGAAATGTAATAATTAGGTATCTGCCCAGACCACGTGTGAAGAATACACGGGCTACCCATGTATTAGGGTATGGAAATGGGTTAGGAAACTCAGAAAGGAATCTAATCTGACAAGTGCACTGAGAAGCAACTCACCTAAATTCTGCATATAATGTGGAACCAGAGTTAAGACCTTGCTAGCTCCTAAGCATTCTGCCTTATACATCCTCATTACACTCCTACAAAGTTTCTCTTGGATTAAATAGTTGTCTCAGAAGGAATTCTGGATAGTACATTCCCTAGCAAAGCTGTAAAATCATTTTACAAAAATGGATTGACAGCTCATCTGCTATTACCAGAGTCTTAAAAAAAAAAAAAAAAAAAAGTTGTTTCCTATTCCATGATCCCTCAGGTAAAGTTGAGGCCTCTTTGCTGAGTCAAGGACTCTTTTGAGACTTCAATGTCCAGTCATGGCAATCTGTAGCTTTAAGCAAACCAAGGCAGTTGTAACACATATTTGGTGAGTAAAATTGTGTGATAATTCTCTCAAGCATGCTTTAGATACTTCACAGAGACCATGATAATTTTAAGTGACTCCCTGACCAACAAACAAGTTGTTTTGAATCCTACTCTCTGGCATGAAATTCTTCTCAAGTACAGTAAATAGAGGAAAAACATCCATTCTAAGTTGTTGGGAGGTCTTGATGCTATACAATTCTCCCTGTAGCTTTCACTTTAAAATTACAACCTTGAAACCTGCTATGAGTACAAATTACTGAAGAAAAAAGTTCATGAACTTGAACTCCTTTTATAAATTCTAAAAATAGCTTCTGAAGAGTGCAAAGCCACTGATGTTACGAAGTTCAGTGACCTGTAATAACTATTATTATTTCCATTGACCCATAGTAACGATTGACCTGCACTGGAACTAGCAACATTCAATAGCACATTTTCAATTTTCTTTAGTGTTCCATTTTCCAAGACACACACACACACACAAATATCAGTCTGCATCAGACAAGCCAGATTTTAATCTGGTTATGCTTTTGGTGCCAATGAAGCTATAATCATAAAACCAGAAGGTAATGGATGAATGTCTAATAACTAAATACAAATCAATAGAAAATTGTGAAGAAAAAACAAAGATAATTTTATGTCTTTGAAAAAAAAAACCCCAGATCAATATTCATTATACTATGATATGTGGGAAAAACTGTGTTTATGTTTATAAAAGCTAGTATCAGGTTGTGCTGAAAGGTGAGAGATGGATGATATTATTGCAGAAGGTCAAGCATGGCAATCTAGATTTGAGGAGGAAGTTTGCTCACTAAAAATTAGTAACATATACATATATGCTGGGTATGTATATGGCATACATATCAGATATTTTAACATTTAAGGATGTTAATACATCCACACAATGGTTTCAACATCAAAAGAATTCGTATTTAACACAGTGGCAACCATCTTTTTTCAGAAGCTGATCTTTCTACTTTCTGCAGCAAAAGAGTAGAGGTAATCCTTAAAGTTTCAGACTGATCAGAATGAGATCTGACTTAATATTAGAAAGGGGGGAAAAATGATTCTTTTCAATAGTTCACTTAGCAAGTCTCTCTTCTCCTGTGTCGATCTTCCCATTACTTAATATTTTTAAAGGGCATATAAATCATTTACTATCAAATGAAGGATTAATTCAAGAAAAGTATTCTATTTTCAATGACCCTATGTAGAAAACTACCTTGAATAATATGCAGACAATACAACAGAGATGTTTTAGTTTTTCTGTCTTTGCAGCATGATGCACACAATTCAAATCAGAATGTACTCTGTTTTCGTTACTGTAGGGTTCCTTGGATTGTTAATTTTTGCTCTGCTTTAAGATCTTCTCAGTCAATTTACCTTCAATCCATATTCTATACATAGAGGTACTATTTATGCACATATCAATTTTTGTAGAGATGTACCAGAAGTGCAATCTACCATGTAAAAGCTATTCCAGCTAGCAGTTCTATGCTCTTGTTCATTGGGTAGACAATTGAAATTGAGCTTTTATATCCCTAAGGAATAGGAAAAACACTAACATGTTGGTTATGCTGTTAACACTGTCACATTAGATGGTACATTGCTAAAATAAAAATTGAAATAGAAATTTGCATTAATTGCTATTTTCTTCACAATCCCATATTACCATAAATAAAGAGGTTTTACCCTTGCATAAAGGCTGCTCATTTTCCAGCAAATTATGCATTTTCATCTTTCAACAAAACAAATAAATTGTTTTTTTCCCTGAAGAAACTCACTGTATGAAGAAGTAAAACACTAGATAATTTTATTCTATGCTGAAGGAAATGCCTTTTGACTTTTATTGAACTGCTTGCTGAGTTTCTGATTTCTTGAACCAAATGGTTATTACGTGGATTCCTAGAGATGTGCAGAACTAGGAACAGAAAAGTCATTAAACTCTACTTTCAATATTTCAGTGCTGCTTAAACAGAAATAATCTCAAATTTGTCAAATGAAAATGTTATCTTATTGTGGATAAAAAACTTCAAACATCATCTTCCTACAAATTATTTTCTTCACTTACCTGAGCTACATTGTGTAAGAATGAAGAAAAAGTGGTGTCTGGCAAATAAAGTTAATACTTAAAAAAATAATTTATATAACAAATTTCACTTTCTGCAATTCTGTTAGGGATAGATCACCTTTTTTTTCTCTATCAGATGTAATTATTGTATATTATTTTTGGAGGCAGCATCTGTAAATATTTCCTGATTGGTAATTTGTGAGAAGCGAGGTGCTAGTGTCCTACATTTAGGCTTTTTTGATTTAACAGTGGTCTCAAAGTAGATTGCTAATTATTTTAAGATTATGGTTTAAAGTCCCATCTGCAATGTAACTCCTGTGGCTGCACACTCAGCATTCTCTTTTTCTATAATCTACTTCTAAAAAGGCAAAATTTAAATATCTATATCTGACATTCTCACTCTAGCCCGAATTTTTAGTTGAAAGAGAAATGAAAAACAATTTGTCTCCCTTGTTTTAGACACCTCTGCCTTTCACTTACATACCCTGGAAATGGCCATATGTCAGGAGAAAAAAGAAGAAAGGCCTAGACTGGATGCCTGATTTTGAGACAGCAAAGTCAGAGAAAGCAAATCCCACCATTTCTAATGAATAACACTCTCTTTTCACTACATATGAAAGTTGAACGAGACAGAAGTATGGTTTTGATCTAACCGAAGGCTTTTACAAACTCAAGAAAATTGGTATTTGAATGAACCTCAGAAAAGGTTTGGCTCCAACCATTTGTTCAGCTCTGCCAAGTGAAACCAGGGCCTCTGCAGAGAAAACACTATTGTCTCTTATCTCAGTATGGGAGCTGAGTGATCAGTGACAACATGAACAATAAAGCTCCTATCAGCTGCGAGATTTCTGAAGCATACAGCCAGAATGTTTTCCTATTATCTAAAAAGTAGCTTACGCATTAAGTTGTTTGCTTCCACTATCTTCATTTCATCACAGACATAAAAATGTGTTAAATCCCACTGGGAGTTCGTCAATTCACTTGTCTAAATAAAAGACACAATTCGGCTCAAATCCCACAATACTCAGTAATTATCCTGAATTCAGTAAAAAACTTTTTGGGTTATTTAAGAATTTTGGTGAGCAAGGAATAAGTCAGCATTAGGGAATTAGGGCTAACAGCTTCATTAGGAAATTTTTTACCTGAATACAGACTGAGGGGAGATGACAGAATCTGATTCCTGGAAAATTCATATAATAATTTATTGTCAAGGAAGCAAATGTCCATCCTGCATGGCCAAAGAGCTCAGGTTAAGCTATGACATATTGTATGTTTTTCAGAACAGACCGAGGCAGTTCAACTGATAAGGAAAAACACATACAACTGTCTGTTTCAGAGGAACTAAGAAAGGCTGGAATATCATTGGAGCTGCTGCAATCATAGGAAAAAGGCTCTGCATCACTGCACTATATCCACTCTCTAACCATTTCCATCACAGAAAACTGAATGGGATTGCAGGCTGGTGGTAGTTGGCTTAAAGGAACTATCTGTCACACGTCTTGGCTTCTTGGCTACCTGGCATATCACAGGGCTTCTTCAGTGCATTGTCCTCCATTGCTGTGAGCAGTGCTCTCCCCTCAGAGGTGGCTTCTGGCACTGAAAGTTTGTCACTTCAGCTCAGAAGCCATGGCTTAATGTCAATGAGGAGTCAATTAAGAAATATCTTCATATTCATGACACTCTCATAACTTGCAGACATTATGTACACAGTGAGCTGGCAGAAGCTGGAATGCTGTCCCTGAACTAATGTGATAAGGACTGTAATGAAAGGCTTATGGTACTAATAATTTTTAGCAGTGTCATATTAGTACTGTAGCTCAGCCTGTGCTTTGGCCTGTACTAAACAAGAGCTGTTTCATTATTATTTTAAGCCTTACACAAGAAGTCAGTGAAAGCAAATGTTAATATGCTGCGTAACACAGTATAAAAAACTCTGGTAAGAAGATGTGCTGGAATATAATTTGAGTTAAAGCCTTCCTCTTACATTTTTAGAAAATTATGCTTAGTTAATACATTTTAAATTAGGTTTTCTTTTGAAAATAAAGTTGTGATCAGACTAAAAATATATTGAAGGTAATCTTTCTCACTGGTGGACTATATTGGCATTTTTCCAGGTAAAAAGAAAAGTACAAAATGCATGGAGATGTATACAAAACATCATAACCGAAGAACTCCTATGAAACCTCAAAAGAATCTGAGGGATAAGTTGGTCAAATGTGTCAAATGCTTGGTTTAGAGACTGCAGGAGGCTTTTTGTTTCCCAAGTCTCTTTTCTCTGCCAGTGTTTAGCTGCTCTGATTTGTGATACTTCAACACAGCAGTCCCCAGTAGGCGCTAAGCTAACCCGACGGGAAAATCTCATCCAACTTTGTCAACCTTCCTATCAAACCCTGCTTTGCCTGGTGGGGTATTCCTTGGTAAGTTAAGAAACTGTTTCACATGTTAGCTACTTTCTTGTGAGGTTGTCATGACTGCAAGAGTTTTGTTCATGAAAAACTGCTGACCAGAACCTTGCAGGTTCACCTTGAAAGAGCTTGCAAGAACCAGCCCTTTGAAAGGGTTACTGGAGATTAGAGTGATATAAACCCCAAAAAGCCACCCACTTTCCAGCTTGACTGTTGCTTTATTCAAGCTGGACCCAGAGATTTCTGCTGTCTTACAGTGACACAAGGGAAAGTAGTGCCAAGGCCCTTCTCCTGCTTTGTACTGAGAACAGAATGTTCATGCTAGGTCTGATCTACAGTGACACGGAATGATCACAGCTTTCAGTAAAGCGTGAGTACCAGATGCTCAGTACTTCTGCAAGGAAGGTCACTATCTAATATTCATAGAGTCTTTCACACTGTAATCCACTATCCTGCACAGGAAGCTCAGAACATACGGCATTTTCCTTACTAAGCAGCAAAACTATAAAAAGTGTATATTGCAAACAGTCAAAAGGATCTCCTTTACTTGCCCTGTATCTCCTGCAGTTTCAAATCTTCAGAGAAGTATCAGTCTGTTAGTCACGTGCCTTTCTCAGTTTTCCTGTGACTAGAAATCAATACTCACGCCAGGGCTTTCACTGCAAAATGTGACTCTTTGCCCACTGAAAAGCACCTATCTCAAAGCATCACACTGACTAGAGTCTTACAAAGTTTGTCATCTGAATCAGTTGAATTTCACTGATGGGGAAATCTCACGCCACAGTCCTCCTCTCTACAGAGAGCAACAGAGAGCTTTTTGCTAGATTGCAGAGGCAACATGTACCTGCATCCCCATCTCTTGTAAAAGTTGGCCACAGTTGCCCACCATGTCAAAAGATACTATTTGACATTCTCTTTCCCAAGTTCCTGAATTAATCATTCGGGAAGGCTCCCATCTGCCACTGGAACTCTGCCCACAAAACCAAGGCATTTCAACTGAGTATCAATACCTGATACGTCCTTTATTTAGCATAAAGTAAAATAAATATTTTACAATAGCAATACTGTACTTCTTCTGATGCATTTATCAATAACTATGACACTTCTTGGAGGGCTTGTCACTAAGTCTCAGACTTGTGGTTTGTAACACACTTGAGGCAATCAGGAATCCCACAGAAATGCTCCTACTTGTTCCTTCTTAATCACTAATTTCAACACAAATCCCGAATGAAGGGTTAGTCAGATTTTATGTAGTAAAATGCAAGTTAAAAAGATATGTTTAACTATATGTGATTGAATGAAACTAAGCTTATAAATTACTAACATCTTTGTCCCAGAAAGCATAACTCAATATAGAAATATAATTAAATCAATTCAATGTTTTCCCTCAACTTTGGAAGGGGATCTCCCCAAAAATAATGCCAGGAGTGAATGAACCAATTTGGTATCTTTTCTATACTGCTGTTTCTCTTGCATCCCTCATCCCATATCCCACACACAGCTGGAGTACTTCTCCTTAAACAGGCTGGAGTACTTCTTTACCAGGAGATTTATTGGACACATTCGTCTTTAAGGAACCTTTAAGACTTACTAGATGTTTCTAATGTCTAACAAAATAATATATTATAGAGGTACCAGATGCTCCAGAAAACTTTTAATTCTGCTGTCACACCTGTGCTTTAATAAAATAAAAGTCATCAAGTATAATGAAAACCTGAATACTATGACAGTAGAGCCATCATTTACTCTATCAGCAGCCCAAGGGAAATGCATTGACTGTAATGGTATGAAAAATGGTATGGGAATAGGTCAGCAATTCCAAGAGCATAAGAGGAAGAAATATCGTAAGAGGAAACTGCGACATTAGAGAAACAAAAACCAAAAGTTAAAGGTATAATTTTATAGGGACTTCAGACTCATTCATGAGAAGACTACTGACTCATTAAAACTAAAATTATCAGTCTATGAAATTCAACCTCCACATAAATCAGTGTCAAAATCTGACTGAAATCCAAATGAGTCAATATTTCTGTTGAAATTAATAAAATTAGAGCAGATGTGAGTCAACTAAAAGCATCTGCCATGCATGTCCAGTCAAACTAACTTAAACAGCATTGAGTTTATGGGCACCTTTAACACCAAACAGTGTGCAGAATAGTGCACATGGATGAGAATTTAGTAAAGGACTTGGGTAGTTTGATTTCTTTCTTAAATTATACATGTTTGCTCTGAACTGTATACACTGCATTGTCTCTTCTATTTGTGCTAGAAATGAATGGCAAAGATATAAACAATTTATAAGGGCGGTACATACTGAGTGGTTTCAAAACCCGAGAGATTAGTGAATAATAAATAAAGCAAAGCCTTTTGTTAGTACTGTAATGTTTCACTGTTTAGGTCACATATGATTATTGTGCTAATGTCATTTTTGGGGTGGAATGGTTATTAACATCACAGTATATTTCCAAGAGTTTCACTGAATAAAGCAGAGCCTGATTCCGCTGCCACTGACTTTAGCAAGTATAGGGTAAAGCTCTAATTCAGACAAACAATATTGCACTCTTTCTATTTTAAGGATAGACAATACAGGACAAAGGAATTAATATGATTTGTTTACAGCCCCAGAGAAAGTCAGTCTTGGAATTTTTTGTTTCTGTTCTCTTCTACTTTATTCTATTCTGTTCAGGTTTTGCCACTGCCCTCATCCTCACAACATCGGAGAACATCCCAAGAGTTGCTAGATAATATGTTCTGTATTTTTCACTAATTATTTGCTTTTGAAAAATGCAACTTTACAAAAGACTCAGGCCTGAAGTTGGTTTTGGATTGGGATTCTAATTACAGGGGTTTTTGCTTCTTTGCTTTGGATTGGATATGGAGTTTGTCTCATGGAGCTGTAAAAGGGAAGAGTAATTTTTGTTTTGACTGAAGGAAAATGTTTTGCTGTCCTCTATGTTTTTAGTGCCTCAGCTGAGATCAAATGTCTGCACATTGTGCTTGCCATGGAACATGCAGGCACTTAAGGTGGTCTTCAGGCCACGTGATTTAGGGAGTTCAGAGTCCCACACAAACTTTTCTTCTGTGAAGGGCAGCTCCACTGTGCTTGACGAATGCAGCTGCCTACAAGAGTCAAGAGTACCTGCGCTCTCAGCAGTAGCCTGGAACCAGACCATTGAAAACTTTAAGGCTAAAGACAGACATCTAAAATTCCATTTGAGATGTTGCAGGCTGCATATGTAATTTTGGGGGGTCAGCAATCCTTTTGATAGTCCAGCATGTTAAAGAAATGCATCATTGGTCTTGCATTATCTAAAGTTTCCTGAGTTCTGGTAATTTCATGTCTGGTTCTATGGTAGGCTTGTAGTCTAGCCAAGTGACTGGAGACTATAAAATGAAAACACATAATTTGCTGCCACAGAGGACCTTTGAGTTTTTAGCCAGCAGCAAATTGCAGTTCCTGCTCTAATTCAGCAGGACACGCTCTTTCCACCAATCAAATGCTCACGAACTCCTCAAAACATGACTTTCATTTCGTGCAGGCACAAGCTGCTCAATATTCACCAAGGCTCAGCAATGCCAATGCAGCTGCTAATTCTCGATTTGCCTGCTGACACTCACGCCTCAACACAGAATCACAGAATGATCTGGGTTGGAAGCAACCTTAAAGATCGTCTCGTTCCAACCCCCTGGTCAAGGGCAGGGGCGCCACCCACTAGATCGGGTTGCTAAAGGCCCCATCCAATCTGGCCTTGGACACTTCCCAAGGATGGGGCATCCACAGCTTCTCTGGGCAACCTGTTCCCGTCCCTCCCTACCCTCGGAATAAAGAATTTCTTCCTTAACGTCTAATTTAAATCTCTCCTCTTTTAGTTTAAAACTGCTCCCCTTGTCCGATGACTGTCGGCCCGCGTAAAAAGTCGCTCTCCATCTTTCCACAGACGAACAACAAGCGGAGTTTATTTTGATTTTTAATATCTTTTTCCCACCTTAGTTTCCAGACGGGACTACCTTCTTTCCCTGGTCCCAGCGCTGCCCGGGCGCACACACACACTCCCATATACATCCCCGCTCTCCTCTGTGCCGCGCCGCTGGGCTCAGAGCAGCGGCCGCTCCCCCCCTGCCCGCGGCGCTGCCGCAGCCTCCGCGGACGCGCCCCCGCGTCTCGCCCGCCCCCTCCCAGCCGTGCCCGTGACTGTTCCCCGCTCCGGCCCTTCTTGCGGCGGCGGCGGCGGCGGCGGAGGGGGAGTGTCCTGGGCGGTGCGCACAACCCAGCCCAGCCCAGCGCGGCGGCGGCGGCGGGGGAATGGGCAGCCGCGGGGAGGAGAAGCGCCGGGCGGGCGGCGGAGCGGGCGGGCTGCCGGGGCGCAGCCGGCGGCGGCAGCGGCGGCCGGGCATGGGGCCCCCGGGCGGTCGCGGCAGCTCCAGCGCCCGCGGCAGCCTGCAGGTGAGGGCCGGGCGGCGGGAGGGGGGGACGCGCCGTGTCCGGCCACCCGAGCCCGACGTCGCACGCAGCAGCGAAATTGGCAACAAATTGGCAAAAACCCCACCAAAAAACAAACAAACAGCCCAAACCGCGTATACGTGTATATGTTCGTTGGGTCTTTTTCTCTCCAAAGATCAGGGCAGCCGCGAAAAGTTTGTATTTGTTGCTGCTGCCGACGCGGGTTGTGGCAGAGAGCCGCGGAAAGGCGGAATGGGTGATTAAAAAGAGGGGCAGGAAGAAAAATTTCCTCCGTGGAGTAGCGATGCCTGAAGTTACTTTCGGGGAACCCGTTTCCATCTGTGTGTAGTGGGCGACTTGCTCCGCGCAGCCCTTCCGCGGCTCCTCTCCGCAGCTCGCGGTGTCCGCCGGCAGCAGAGGGACCCTGCGGGGGCGGCCGGGGCCCGTGGCGGCGGAGCTGGAGCCCTGGCTCCGCGGCCGCGGGAGGCAGGGACCCACCGGGAGCGTGGCACCTCCGCCGGGACTCCCGCGGGCTGTGCGGAGCGGGCCGGCTCCCCGCTGCACCGCGGGGCCCGTGGACATGTGGGAAAAACAGCGTTCGGGACGGGGCTGGGGGTAGGGGCGGCGGGGGGCGCGATGCTAACATCGCTGCTGGGGAGGGGGAAGGGGGCGAGCAAATGTTTGGGGGTGTGCAAGGGGATGGCCCGGTTTGGGATGCGCTTGTTTTTGGGAGGGAAGGTGCCGCTGGTGAGACGGGGGGCGAGCTTGGGGCGGGGGCAAGAGGGAAGATGGCACGTCGGGGCGCAAGTGCTGCTGGGGGGCGGGGGGAGGCAGGGTGCCCTCGGGCCCTCCTGGCAGCGCGGATTTGCTGTGGGGGATGCAGCTGCTGTTGCCTGGAGGGTACAGATGGTGATGGCCTGGAAGTAGCTGCTGTACTGGGAGGATGGTGGGGATAGGGAGGATGGCTTCACTTTGCAGCTGCAGCACTCTCTACTCGAAGTGGCGGTGGGGGAGGCAGTGGGCGGGGGGAGGCGCCAGCCCTTCCTCACACCCCTGTGCCTTCTCTCTTCTCAGCACTTGCTCCTCTTCCTGCTCTTCGTTGGGCCTTTCAACTGCTTTGCCAGCTACAGCCGGGCCACTGAGCTCTTCTACAGCCTCAACGAGGGGCTGCCTGCTGGCGTGCTCATCGGCAGCCTGGCCCGTGACCTGCGGCTCCCGACAGCTGGTGGGCAACCCCCTGCGTCCCTGCAGCCCCCACTCTCCTTCACCCTGGCCTCCCATGGCTTGGGGGGACAGTATGTGCAGCTTGATAACCGCTCCGGGGAGCTGCACACCTCAGCCGTGGAGATAGACCGGGAAGCTCTATGTGTGGAAAGCAGTGGGGCCACCATCTTTGGGGGATCAGCTGCTGTCTCCTCTTCATCCCCCTCACCGGAGTCTTGCCTACTGCTGCTGGATGTGCTGGTACTGCCACAGGAGTACTTTCGCCTGGTGAAGGTAAAAATTGCTATCCGTGATGTCAACGACAATGCGCCCCGCTTCCCTGTGCCCCACATCCGTCTCTCGGTGCCTGAGAATGCACCCGTGAACACCCGCCTGGCAATCGAGCACCCCGCCCTTGACCCTGACATGGGCACCAACAGTGTCCAGACCTACCGCCTGCGAGATAACTATGGTGTCTTCACCCTGGACGTGGAGGAGAATGAGAATGGGGAGAGGACTCCCTACCTGATTGTTATGGGGCCACTGGACAGGGAGACACAGGATGAGTATGTCACAGTCATCATTGCTGAGGATGGGGGGACACCTCCGCTCGTGGGCAGTGCCACCCTCACTATTGGCATCAGTGACATCAATGACAATTGCCCCCAGTTCAACGACTCGCAGCTCAACGTCACCCTTTACGGGAATTCCAGCCTAGGGACACACGTGGCTACTGTCCACGCGGTAGACATGGACCTTGGATCCAATGCCCAGATCACCTACTCCTACAGCCAGAAGGTCCCCCAGCCATCCAGAGACTTGTTCCATCTGAATGAAAGCACAGGAGCCATCACGCTCTCCACTAAAATTGATGGGGACACTCCAAGGCTACACAGGCTGATCATACTGGGCAACGGTCCTGGGTGTATTCCTGCTGTGATCACAGTGCTGGTGACCATCATCAAAGTCATGATGAGGCCACCTGAAGTTGTTCCTCGTTTCATAGCTAATGAAGTGGAAGGGGTGGTCTACTTAAAGGAACTGGAGCCTATCAACACACCTATAGCATTTTTTACCATTAAAGACCCTGATGAAAAATACAAAGTCAGTTGCTATTTGGATGGTGATGGGCCTTTCAGACTTTCACCGTACAAGCCATACAACAATGAGTACCTGTTGGAGACCACAAAGCCTTTGGACTTTGAGACACAGCAGCTGTATGAAATCTCCGTAGTTGCATGGAACTCAGAAGGATTTCATGTCAAGAAAGTTATCAAAGTACAGGTTCTGGATGACAATGACAACTCACCAGTTTTCTCTGAACAGCTGATAGAATTGTCCATTGAGGAGAACAATGTTCCCAATGCTTTTCTGACCAAACTGCATGCTACTGATGCTGACAGCGGAGAAAGAGGGCAAGTGTCCTATTTCTTAGGTCCTGATGCACCTTCCTATTTTGCTTTAGATAAAACCACAGGAGTTCTTACAGTTTCCACCCAACTGGACAGAGAAGAAAAAGAGAAATACAGATACACTGTCAAAGCAGTAGATTCTGGATTCCCTCCAAGAGAATCAATAGCAACTGTCACCATCACTGTATTGGATAAAAATGATAACAGTCCAAGATTTATCAATAAGGATTTCAGCTTTTTTGTGCCAGAAAACTTTCCAGGTTTTGGTGAAATTGGAGTTATAAGTGTTACAGATGCTGATGCAGGGCAAAATGGATGGGTTGCCCTTTCAGTTCTGAATGGAAGTGATATTTTTGTTATAGATACTGGAAAAGGAGTTTTGAGAGCTAAAGTCTCCCTGGACAGGGAGCAGCAAAGCTCCTACGTTCTGTGGATTGAAGCAGTTGATGGTGGTGATCCTGCCCTGTCTTCTACAGCAAAAATAACAATCCTTCTTCTGGACATAAATGACAATCCTCCTTTGGTCTTGTTTCCTCAGTCTAATATGTCATACTTGTTGGTCCTTCCTTCTACCCTTCCTGGCTCTCCCATCACTGAGGTCTATGCTGTCGATAAGGACACTGGCATGAATGCAGTCATAGCTTACAGTATCATCGGAAGAAGAGGCCCTCGACCTGAATCGTTCAGGATTGACCCCAAAACTGGTAATATCACCTTGGAAGAGTCACTGATGCAGAATGACTATGGCCTCTATCGACTGCTTGTAAAAGTTAGCGATCACGGCTACCCAGAACCTCTCCATTCCACTGTCATGGTGAACCTTTTCGTCAATGATACCGTCAGCAATGAGAGCTACATCGAAAGTTTGTTAAGAAAGGAGCCTGATATCAGTGTAGAAGAAAAGCAGCCACAAATATCCATAGAGCCTACACATAAAAAAATGGAGTCAGCATCCTGCATGCCTACCTTGGTAGCTCTTTCAATAATAAGCTTGGGTTCAATTGCTTTAGTAACAGGGATGGGAATTTACATTTGTCTAAGAAAAGGGAAAAAGCATCACAGAGCAGATGAAAACTTGGAAGTACAAATCCCATTAAATGGAAGAATTAACCTGCACATGTTGGAGAAGAAACCAGTGGAGATTTCTAACATTTGATGTCTCTTTGTGTATAAATCCAACATCTGAAAAACCCCGGACAACACTAAAACACCTAGCTGTAGGTTATATTGACAGAGGTTGTAATGAAGGACTGCTAATTTATAACTTAATAATATTATAATTGTAAATAGCTGTTTACAGTTTTTTAAATTCAATTTCAGTGTACAGCTTTTTTATGAAATGTTAGTAACTAACAGTTAGCACCCTGACTATAAAAACATGGACATCATTTCCAGCTTTCATAAATCAATAAGATCAGTGAACATAAAAAAGGGAAAGGTAAGATGATTCTTTTAAACTCAAGTTTTAAAAGTCTTTTTAACCACGAGAGGGCATCAGATGCTCCTGAGCAGGGAACTGTTCGAGGTACTGTCCATGAGATAAACAGAATATATTTTAAATATATTGATTTTAATATAAAATACCTATTGGCATACAGACATTTAAACACTAAAAAAAAAAAGAAAGAAATGTCTGTCCCGATGTATGTATAATAAAAAGAATAAATATATTAAAATGCACTAGTAATGAAAACCAGAATGTTTATTACCTCACAAGTTATACAGTAGGATAGAAGAGGCATTAACAAGAAGTGCAATTCCTATTGAGCAAGAATGCAAGATATTGTAATGAGAATCTGAACTGCTGTGACATATCATTCATTTTTCTCCAGATTTCACCCTCATTATCATTTGCTCCAGCAATCTGCTGGTCATTTTTATGGAAAAATTATATTTAATATTTCCTAAAGCAAATAATGACAGAGCCCCATGCTCATCCTCATAAACATGCCAGATGCAAGGAAGCAAGGGAATGGCTAAATCTTTAGTTGTCACAAAAGTGGTGGTATTTTTTTGTACTTTGAGCAATCTGTCAGTAGTATTCCATCAGTTTGGTTGTGTAGTAGATTTTTATTATGTGTTACTTCTGAATCTGATCTGCCAGATGAAAACAAAAATCACTTCATATTCTAAGGAACTGTAGGACTTTTTTAATTCTGAATGTTGCTCCTTTCTGGATTGGTATTTTATGTGAAAGATCTTGTTTCTGACTTTTGGTGACCATTCCTGGCTCCTTTTCATTGGCTTTGATTTTGGATTAGATCCAAAATCTGACTTATAAGACTGGTGGCATATTTTCTTGATAATTTATTCTTTGCTGTATCCTCTGCAACAAAGCAGCAATTTTATCAGTGATGTATTACTTTCACTTCATTTTAAGAGCTGAGAACTATCTTTTGTATGATGATTGCATCAAATTTCTGTGTGAACAAGATAAATTAGTGTTATGCTTAAAAATTATTATTTTGACTTCTCGCATCATATGTCTGTAATGTACCAAAAGTGTTTATATGTCTGCAAATTAAAGCTATATATTTTCATAATAACTTATTCTCTCTCTCCTAGAATTTTAATTATAAAGCTAAATATTATTTCAGTTACAAGAAATACATTTTTCAGAAATGCTTAGGTGCTGGCTATCTTGTCTGACATACTTTCACAAATTAGTAGACTTCAAAATCTTTAATGACCATTTATGCTGTGCTTCTTGAAATTACCAGCTAAGACAACTGTATTTCAGCTGATGTAAGTAGTGCAGTAGCTCGTACCTGATTTGAAAGTAGGGAATGCAATTTGAGGCAGTTTTTGATTTTTCTCTCTGTGACTGGCCCATTACTTCACCTTGAACCTATTGAAATGTTAGAGCTTCTAATAGATATCGGTTCTACTTAGCCTGAGTAACAGTATTAACATAATATCCAGGTTTTGCCATTCTGACTATAGTAAAAAGACTGATTTTTTTCAGGTTAGAATATTTTCTGTTTGGGCATGATTTGATAGCTGTGTTTCATGAAAAAATAATTCATCCTATCAGAGCTTTGTGGTCAATCACCTCTTTTCCTTTATTTTCATATTATCAAAATATGAAAATGATGTGTATCCCTGAAATACATTTGCCACAAAAAGACATTGTTTCTTATCTCTGAAGAAAAATTACATCATATCTTCAGAAACAGCTTCAGTATTACAGATGCTGTGTATTACTGTGGTGATGAAGCTAGATCCTCTGCATTTTTCTCCTCAGTAAGTAGGCAAGGTAACTCAAAGACAGGATTCTTCTCATTGCTCTTCTCTTATTACAATTAGCAGTCCAATATATTCTCAAGACTGTTTAAACAGGAGAAAACCCAAGACATAAGGAATACAATAAAAAGATAATCCTGATCCTTTAGTGTGTGTTCATGTGACACTGGGCAGATACTTTTATGCAAGTTTGACAAATACATAGTCTTGACCCTGTTTGATTAAGCTTTGTTTAAATATGCTGTTCTTGTTGCCTTTTTTGTTTGTTTGTTTAGTTCAAGTATGTTCCTAATGTGCAATAAAATCTAATGTTATGAGCCTGTTAAAACCAAAGTACTGCTCATGAAGAATTTCACTCATGATTTTCTACACATTTAAAGGAAATGGGTTTAAAATCATACCTTCAGCTAATACTGTTACTTGTGCAAAAGAATTTGCACTGAATAAGACTTCATAGAGCAGATTTTTGCCTTCTGTGAGTAGCCTTTCTGTGGGTGATGTCACTGAAAATGGCAAAATATGCAGCGAGCTGGGTTTTTTATTGCATACTTTGTGTTACTTAAAAAAATGCAGCTATTAACACCAAATAATAAGCATGATAGTTAAGCCTGCAATGTTGAGTGGTTAAAAAACAACAAAACAGGAGTCTTGCATTCATAGAACCTGGGAATTTCTTCCTTAAAAAATATGCTCTTTCTCAGCTGTAATACTCTTAATACTGGCTGTATAGCAAACATTTCTGTGATGTTGTGGTTTCCAAAGTATCCCTTACTGAAATTCCTTTCACATGAAAACACATTTTTAATGAGTGTAACTAAAGTAAATTAGACTCAGATATAAAAGGCCTATTTTATTACCACCTTGTGCAGTGCACTTGCCAAAATATATGCAAATCTTCTCGACACTGGTAGTTGAGCTGGCACAAAAATAAATGTCTCATTCATTTACAGTATCCACTGAACAATCTTAGAGTGAGTGGGTGCCCTTTCTTCATTTTTACAAAAAATGAGATTGTCCTAAGTTTTGTATTGCCAGAGCCTCCCGAACTTGCCATGCAAACACTTTTTCATTAGAATTAACAAATTAAAAAATGAAAGACAAGAAATGGGCAGTGAGCCCAGTGGCAGTGGACAGAGAAAATCAGTCTTCTCTTTCTGCTTCATTTTATTCTTTTTAAAAGAACTCTTTGAAGTTAATGTTCTGATGCAAAACTAACCTAACACCTGGCTGAATATCAATGAAGGATGAGATCTAAAAGTGTGGAAGGAGAATTAGACCTATTTGCTTTTTCTTGTGACAAAACTCAGAAAAAAATTTATCTTATGATCTTTTATTTCCATCTTTCAGTATCAGGATTCAAACATGCAATTGTGCCAGAGTCCACTGAGAAGAATGCAAAAAGCTCCCGTTCTCTTAGCAGGACATCCAAGGGGAGGTACAGTATTAGCAAAACTTGTCCTCCTTGACATCAGTGACAAACTTTTGATTACTGGTTGGGGTTTCATTGCAAATTTTCTGCCCCTCACTGCTGTTTTGGGAAGATTGCATTAAAATACCCTAACACGTGAAGATGATAAAATGACTAATATTCCACCTCCTGGTTCAAAGCAATGAACTTTCTGGGACCAGTGACCTGCATCACAAAAATACCTTCCAGTTTGACGTAAGTGAAGATACAAAGCATCTCTGCCACAAAAAAAATCATCAGCTTAGTATGCACAGTGTTTCTTTTCATGGTTCGGGTGCATTATCAGAGCCATGCTGAAAGCTGACTGCCCCCTTCCCTGTACTGCGCTTCTCAGCATCTTCTTGCAGACATTAGTTTCTGTGTGCATTTCTCTCATCTATGTAACTTAGAAAAACAATGCAAAACAATTAATTATTAAATATTTTCCAGGTGAAACTAAAAACTTCGATTTAGACCACTCTTTTTCAGAGCTGGAGCTTGAGGAGCTAAGCATGTTTATCTCTATTACCAAAATAATGGGAGTTTAGAGGAGATGTCTAGTGAAATTTAAGGTGGAAATAAAGACATTCGGCACTGTCATTTCCTGTAGAGCAGGTTCGTGTAGTTTTTATATGAGTAGTAAGTTGCTCAGTGAGATAAAAGTTGCAGGAATTAGTTGTATGCTTTATTTTAATGGTGTTGGAAATATTTTGAGGAAAGTATTTGAAAGTTATTTGCAATGTCATAATTTACAGTTTCCTGAGTTAAAACATGCAAAAATACTTGTGCAGGCAGCATTGCTATTTCCTTTCCACTTTCTGTATCAGACTGAGCTGGCAGATAAGATAAAACTGTCATCTGCATTCTGAGATGGTGGGATTCAAGGATTTCAGCTCACAAACAAATGTAAAGTTAAACAGCTCTGTTTTTCGCATTATGGATGAGAAAAATAGTTTTATTCTAGTAGCACAGACTGCTAACTTGCATAATCTTTCTAATATGTTCTGTCTGAATGTTTCAGTGATTTCTGATATATTTCCATTTTAGTTTCATTACAGAATGAATTTTAAAGGCCAAATTTCAACTCTTAATTTTTTCTGTTTAGAGTACTTTGAACAGGTGCTAAGAAAGCATTGTTCTGAACGAAGAAACGTTGAATCATTTATAATGCATTCAGTAATTTATTCCACTGCTTGTAAAAATAAATACAGGCTTATATGTTGAAGTTGCAGGTTTTCATATTGCTAGCTAACACTGCTGGTAAGTAGCAAACATTTAACTGAAATACATTGTAAGGGATTATTTCAACTGTTCAAATCAAGAGGACTTGCATTTTAAGCATCAAGCTGGATGTTTGTCTAGTCCCAGGAGCCCTGGCAGTATTGATTTAATGTACTGTCCTAACTATTTTGTGTTATTTTCCATCTTCAAAGTTTGGGTTAACTATTCATCCTCAGAGCAAGACAGTGAGGTGAGAAACCTGAATTCATTGCAAATCACTCCTATAGGATGCAGTCAAAGAAAATCTGCCTTTGATTTATATGATGGCAGAGCACTCCCTGTTGAGGATGTGAGAAAATTTTGTTATTTTTCAAGTGTTTTCAGTTATGTGTTTGGAGCTGATGCTAAAGACATCTCTTGGTAAGGACGCTCTCTAGCCTTCTTTTGGGAACTGAGCATTGTTTTCAATACAAAGACTCAAAGGTCACAATCTTCCAAGGTTGAAGAGACACAATCATGCTTGTCTACTAGAGGAGAATCCCACAGAACTGCAGATACTTGGCCTTGAAATGGTGCTACAAACACTTTTAAAACTTTCCTTTAAACAATCAGTGACGGTTGAGGTATGAGAAAACCATGGAAAACACAGTTCTGTGCTCTTTCCTCCTTGCTGAGCAGATTCTGATATTCACACACACACCACAAAAATTGAAACTGTTCCCTTAGATCTTTTTCAGATAATAGTCTCTTCAAAGTTCATGATAATTTCAAACCTATTACCTTTATTTGTGCTGTAATCCTATTATAATTACAATCTCAAGACATTTATGACATAAAGGTTATCCTCTGTCTAAGGCTCTATTTTCTGAGCGATATATTTATAAAGGGTCTGACTGAGAGAGTACAAAACAGGACTGCTTCTCAGGATGTGTTCAGGTCAGATGGAAATAGAAAAGAATAGAAGACAGCAAGAATAAATAAATGCCGTAAAAATGAAATGGCCCTTTTCTAAGATTGCATGTGGGAAACAAAAATAAGTGGTCAGAAACAATAAAAAGAATTCATCTGAATCTACTGGATTTACTGTGTATCATCAGCAGTGTTAAGAGTCCCTTTTCAAAAATATCACATCCTTTTTATTAACCTATGGATGAGAGCTTGTTGCAGAGCACTGGGATTTCCTGACACAATGTACTAACACAAAATACATTAAAAACTGATTCACACTGTCAGCAGGTCACAATTGTATAGAGAAATCAAGGGTTTGAGTAGAATATTTTAAAAGTGTCTGTTTTATTATGATAACAGCATTCTCTTTTATGGTGCTTTTCTGTAGTGTTATTATGTTGGGTGCATTCATTTTTGCTAACTTGGAACAAAACCATATTTTTACAAACATTTGCATCTTCTCAGCCAATATAGAAGCTGATATTGTGGCATAATATTTCCTGTGAATGCTGTTAATGTAATGAGAACTTTTTTTCGCATCAATAGCAGATATGGTTCTGTTCTCTTTTTCTTAAAGTGCATAATGATAGGATAACCTTCATCTTTATGAACAGAATAAACATTTCATTACAGTAGGGCAAGAGGGTTCTGATACACCACTGTGTTAATGCAGTGTACATCCTGCCGATGTTTTCTCAAATGGTTGCCTTGCATATCTGCTTCTAGAAGTCATCTCCTCATTTTGAGAGTGTCTTTTATTTTTTTGTTATGTCATGAGAAAAGCAAAGGCCACACAGTTGTACTGGTGTTCTCTTTTATTTATTTCTGTTTACCAACATAACTTTAACTGAATTGAAAATGCAAGAATGCTCATCTTTAACTGGCTTTTCTTTGAATTTGAATTTTGAAACATCATATATAGAGTTAGGCTCCTAAAAAGTAGATACACAAATATCTGAAAAAGCAGTAAAGGAAGGAAGCATGCAGGAAAAATAAATGTTTTGGAGTAAAATTCAGTCTTGAAGGTTCAACATAATGTAACTAATGTATTAAGCTCCTCAAGGATGTTTTTCAGTATGCTCAGACACAATAAAAACAATTCACTACCTTAAGCTGTATGTACATAGGGCATACCCTCAGAGTTTTTGCTGCAGTCCTTTCAGGAAGTGAGTAGCCTCCTCTCTCACTAATGTAAATTCAGTTTGAAAGTGTTCAAGTATTCATATTAAACTATAGTTTAATATGAATATAGTTTTAAACTACAGTTTAATATGGAAAAAGTCAAGCCCACTGATACTGTCCATCCCCATTACAGCTATTTTGAAGACATCAAAAATTAAATATTACAGGGTCAGAATATTTGTATTGGTTGTAAATTCCATTTGCTATTGCCTTTGACATTGACTCTCAAAATCTATCCACTAGTAGTTTTATTTGACTGAAGGTATTGGACAAATAACTTAATCAATAATGTTTTTATCACTTAGAAATTGTTGGAACAAAATCCACAAGATTTTTTTTCCCTCAATTTTATCTTCTTGAATAAAAATTATATTATTAAAAATAAATACCTTTTTTTCTGTTATTATCAGCTGTGATACAGAATTGTAAGGCCATTACAGAGCATTCAAAGATTTTTCCCTTTATATTTTCTTCAGAGCCTCATAGCATATTGACATTTCCCCAATACACTTTTAAACTTTGGCTTGTAATATAATGAAATTTAAAACTCGAGAAGGGAGAGATTTCTGTATTAGCAACATCCAGAAATGCCAAGTTGTGAGTGATTCCCAGCACAGATTCATGTAATCTAAACTTCTTAGATCTGTATAAGCAATTTGGGAGTGCACATACCTAATATTACTTCTCTAATCAAGGCAACCCTACAAGTCTTGTTGGGAATGTGGATGGCTTATGACGTATCTTCACAGCTCTCAGTTCACAGCAGAAACACATTACAGCAGAGCCCTTGCAAAGGCACCTTGGTTAAATATCTGAAATTAAAGAGAATGAATCTAGATTATGTGCCAGAACAAGAGACAACTAAGTATTGTATTTCCCTTTCCCAGTTACAAGGGATGGGAAACACCCCTGAAGTAGTGCCACACATAAAATCTCTGTACATGCTGAGACAAATTCCTTTCCCAATTATGGAAGGGTTTTTTTGTTTGTTTGTTTTCTTTTTTTTTAAATTTTATTTAATTTATTTAAATTCATTTTATTTAATCTTTGTCAGTGTGGAAGTAAATTTCTTTGAAGTGATAGGGACAGCAGCATTTGATGGAACTGGCAGGTTTTTGTCATGTCACTTGCTGTTTGTAAAAATGAAAACCCACAAATCGTAAAAAGAATGAAATATAGCAGACATAGAGGCAAAGAAAGGAATCTCTTTCCTACTCTGTCTTCTGGAGTCTGCAGGTGATAGATGGCAGTGTGCTGAGTGTGCAGTTCTTCCATGAAAGTTGTACGTGTGATAAGAAATACCATGTGGGAATTGCAAAACCAGTACATGTAAATCTGCAGAAGGGGAGTTAAAAAAAATTCCTTTTAGCCTAACAAAAATGCACAGATTGCTGGTAAGATTTTGAACTGTTGCATGGGTCAAATAGAGCACAACAGCTTGTACATTATTGCCTCTTCAGCACGTATCAGAAAGCAACAGGCAAAACTAGGTGAGCCATTTTACTTTCATTGTAAAACAGTATTTAGATATAATTTACTTGAATTCAAACTGCTTTTAAATTGAGTGTTCTACAAAGTGATCCGGGTGAAAAAACCCAATTTGATATGTGAAACCAGTCTTCAAAAGATGTGCAATTTTTGCAAATTCTTTTCACATAATGGTTGACAATAAGCTACTGTAAAATTGAAAAGCTTTTCACAGTGTTACGGGGATTTGGTCACTTTTCATCAACTTTCATGAACAAAAAAATTTAAAAATGGACATTGTAAACAATTTGAACTATCTGAAATATATTAAAGACAGTAAAAGGAAGTGCTCTTTTGAGCACTTCTGCTAAGGGTCAAACTTAAATCACTTATTAGAAACAGTAATATGCATTATTCCGTACTTCATTGACATTTGGATGCATGAGTACTTTACAGATGTTTTAAAAAAGCTGTTAATAATTTTTATTGAGCCAGATAAACCTCATCTTCCTCCCCTCCTCATCCCCCCTCCCACGCCCAAAAAAAAGAAAGGAAAAAAAGGAAAGTATTTAAAAGAATATCAGGAAATTAGATGTACCTAGGAGTAACAAAACAAGTTGCTGTAGTGGCCAAAAAAATAGAGTAAAAAGTATCAGCTGAAATTATAGTAGCCAAGGTAGCAAAACCTATCAGATGAACAATTGTGGGTGAAATGAAACACAGAAAGAAAAAACCTCAGTTTTTAAGAATTCACATGTAAATAAAAGATTAAAAAGTCTAAAAAATAAACACCCAGATGCATGTGGATTTATTCCTTTTTCTCTACTTTGTAAAACTGATGCCTGTGACGCTGAGTGAATATCACCTCAATTCCGCGTGTTCTATGTATTAGTTCATTAATATGTTCACCCTCCTTTGATTTCTAAGTTTTTTTCTTTGATATGTAGAGGTGTGGTCTCTCATAATTCTTAGTGAGATGATTGTGACCTCTTTCAGGCAATAAATTTAGTGGAAGATTGAAAGATAAATATGTATTGCAGTGAAACCTCTGGTATATGTTTAAGAACTGAAGATCCCAGGAGAAAAGAAAGAAACATATGGGGAGTTAACACAGGTAGAGCTGAGACATGTAACTAGGATAGAATAAAGATGCTGCTGTAAGAATTCAATTAATTATTACTAATGTTGGACAATGAATAAAATTGCAGTAGGCCATGAAATTAAAACAAACCAACAAAATTATGGTAGAAAATTCCTGGGTCCAGCAAGATGCATTTCCCTTTGAGAATACAACTACTAAATAGTGAGTTTGGACATCCAACTATTAGCTCAAACTTCATAACATCAACTTAGTTCGAATTTGGAAAACAAATTATTCTGAAAAGTAGTTTCTAAGGCACAGATACAAAAAAACTTCTAGAGGAAAAAGTGGTTCTTCTTTCCACCTAAGACCACAGAGATATTCCAGGGTACTCTTGTAGCTTTTTAATGTGTCTCAATTTCATCTGCAGTCTTTGAACATAGTCTCTATATCTGGGGTTTGAAACACTACTTTTCCGTTAAAGAATATTTTATCTGTTGAAGTGCAGTAGAGAGAGAAATTCTCATTCATCTGGTAATGAGTGAGTGGGAGAGAAATTATATTCATTATTTCATGAGGATTAGAATTTATTTCCCATATCAAACAGAATACTGAACAACAGACACCAGAGTTGATCCTTTTTTCTAGATTTGGTGGTGGTCAGTTTGTTTAAATTACAGAGTAACTAGAAGAATAGAGATGTTATACCAATATTTAGAAAGGTAAGATGTGATGACCTAAACATTTACAAGTAAAATAATATATAAAACTTAAGTAAAATAAAGAAAAAGCTATTTTGCAACTAACATGGTAGCAAATTGGGGCCCCTAGTATAAGAAGGACATGGACCTATTAGAGTGAGTCCAGAGGAGAGCCACTAAGTTGATCACAGAGCTGGAGAACATCTCCTATGAATGTAGGCTGAGAGAGCTGAGGTTGTTCAGCCTGAAGAAGAGAAGCCTGTGGGGAGACCTTATAGCACCTTCCAGAACGGAAAGAGGGCCTACAAGAGAGCTGGAGAGGGTTGTTTTACAGTAGCATGTAGTGGTACAGCAAGGGGGAATGGCTTTAAACTGAAAGAGGATAGGTTTAGATTATAAATTAGGAAGAAATTCTTCACTGTGAGGGTGGTGAGGTACTGAACAAGTTGCCCAAAGAAGCTGTGGATGCTCCATCCCTGGAGGTGTTCCAGGCCAGGTTGGATGGGGCTTTGAACAACCTTTGATCCAAACGGTCTTTAGGGTTCCATCCAACCCAAACTAATCTAAGATTCTGTGAATTAAAAGATAATACATAGCAATTAATCAAAGTGGAAATAATCCTGTGCAAAGTTCATATTTTCAACATAGCGAACCTGAATTTACTCTTTGATGAAATTGTAAATTTTGTGCACTCGAGATATAACAGTCAAACTAGTATAAGACATTTCACTTTTAAGTGAATTATGTACTTCAAAAGTTAGCATTATGCGATTTCAACAAAACAAGTTTAGCAATTTCTAAAATTAATGCAACTACTAACCTTTAAAGACAGATGTCAGAAAAAATGTCTTCAGTGGGAAAGTGTCATTTAATGATGGGTTTTATGGACAGATTCTCTGGATATAAGTTTTAATTTTATTCTCCTTAATAAAACACAAATGAATAAACAATTCCACTTGTACTCCACTGTAATGCCATAAAGATATGAAATAGAAAAAGAAAAAGCAAGGAAAAAAGGTTACATTCGGGGTTTTTTTTTCTGTTGATGTTGTTCTATAAACAGAAAAGTAAAAACAGAAATAGAGTGATAATATTATTCTGTACAAGGCATTAATCAGAACAGTGCTGGAGCGTTGCATCCGATTTTGGTGTTATATTTTTAAAGGTCATTTAAAAATGGGAGATATGTACATAAGTCACAAATTTATGTTGAAAATTAGAGAAAATTAATTAAATTTAGAAACTGGAGAGTTAGTCTGTTTTATTTTTCTTAAAGGAATAATGGACTAATTGCTTTGAAAATAAGTCCTAAACACAACACACTTTTTATTGTAGAAAAAATAAAGGAGTAAAAGCAGGTATTTGGTGTCTCTAGATCAAAGCGGAATGCAACTCTGAAATGTAACCTGAAACAGTCACGCACAATTAATTGAGATCAAAAAATACCTAGTGCATTAAATAGTGTGTGTTTGTAACTTCTGACAAGCAAGGGGCAGACTAGATGTAGTGATTTGTTGCTAGACCTTTTTGAACTGTGACATAGATTGATTTTATATTACCTTGATTTACCTCTTTTTCTCTGTTCCCCTCCCCATGTTACAGGAGGAGTTAGATGAACAAACTGAATTATCTCTTAATGTGTCTGAAATCAAATACCAGTGATATTTTTAAAGAATTTCAATGATAACCACTTATAATAAAGTGTCTGATACGAACTCTGAACTATAGCAGTCACAGTAAAGCCTATGGTGTTCTAGACTATAGTGACAGATTTTAAAAAGTGAATACCCTTTCTTCATATATTCACTCATTGATATGTCTACTAACTAAACAATCCTTTATCACTGTAATTATTGAATACTTAGTGTAAAAAAGTAAGTGTGGTGGATTGATCCTTGGTGGGCATCTTGTAGCCAGCTAAGGTCAACTCACCACAGAGAGCTTCTCAAACAGTGCAAGATAAAATGTTCTCTATCAGCAGATTTGTACACTAATTGTTGGGAAATACATTAATAAATACAGATTCCACCAGGAAAAAAAAATCAATATTAAAGCAGAGGCCTCTGCACTGAGACGGCTACTTGAGATAAGATAGAAAAGGAATGAAGGACATGGTTTGTCCTAAACATGTAAAATGGCCTTCCCCCCACAACCAGTCTCAATATGTAGAACTACTTCTAGAGAAGTAAACTGAATGCAAATGTGTCAATATAATTTTGCACATTACTGAAGTTTTCAATTTATTTATTTTTTTAAGCCAAGTAATCTCTTTCTGTCTCTTCTCACCCTGCAGAAATTAGCTGGTGGAAAGTCCAAGCGTAAGGGTGTAGTGAGCGTTAATGTTCATGCATGTTTAGCTGTGCAGATATAGATGCATACATACATGTGACACACGTGAAAACTATATGGCACAAAGCCAAATTGTAGAGATACATTTCAGCTCAGCATCTAAGTTGTACAACTTTATCCTAGTCTGCATGAAAGCCTTGTCTCTTGCATAAATGGCCCTCCTACTACTAACCCATAGTTGAATCACTTTTTATGAACAGCCTGGCCATATGATTTCATCTACCTTGGTTAGGCTAAGGGGAGCCACTCTTTCAAATTCTGAACAGGGGCCATCGAGCACCTCATACAGAGAAGGAAGGGTCAGAGCAAGGATTCCTGCCCATCATTCATGTGGAAGTATCCTGTACAGGGCTTCTCTTTCTCAGCTCTGTAGGTGAGGTGAATGGGTGTACACTCTCTAGGTGGTGTATTATGTGGGAAACCGAGGCAGGATAGATTGGAAATAAATTTCTACTTAGCTGCATCTAATTGGACATTTGATAGCACTGAAAAGTTCCATGAAATCTTAACTCTCAGGAATTATTGGGCAGATGACTACGATGAATGGGCTCATTAGGCAGAGGAACTTAAGCAGTGCGGTGTAACTGAG
This sequence comes from Acanthornis magna, assembly GCA_036785705.1. Lineage (NCBI taxonomy): Eukaryota > Metazoa > Chordata > Aves > Passeriformes > Acanthizidae > Acanthornis > Acanthornis magna. The sequence continues at coordinate 27,863,885 of JAWUZG010000090.1, read as the reverse complement.
CTGTTTGGCTTGAATTAACTCAGAAGTGATGGGCCCAATATCCAACTATTGCTCTTGTGGGACTGTCATTTCTCCCACAAGCAGTACTGTCACTGGTTATATACTGGCCTTATCATTGTCTCTTTGGCTCTTCTGAAATATTTTTACAATCCTCAAGAGTTTCAAATGAAACAAATGACTGCAGTTATACAATAACAACTTGCTCCTACTCACCTATTATACATTGCAGATAAATCATGATTTTAAATTGACATCAGATGTAGCCAGGTCTGCTTTTTATTGAGCCATTATAACAATGACTTAAAATTTAATAAACTTGTCATAGAAGGCCAGCTTTTAATTATTTTCATTTTAGTCTCTGCCACCCTCATGGCTGATCTCTATAACAGGCAATTTGCTTCCCTTTGTGTTGTAGGTGACCAGTGGAGCTTTAACTTTCCTAGCAGATGTGGTGAGAACCCAAGGAAATAAAGTGATAAGCACTTTCAAATGGAAGGGTGCAACTTGGTTCCTCTTGGATCTGTGAAGGACATCAGGCAGTTCTGTGATTTACAATAATTACTATACATTCTAGAAATTACTCAGATTATGACAGGGTTTACTCACTGCATTATTACTTTGGCTTAACTAGAAATAGGCTGTTGCAAAAAAAACCAACCCAAAGAACCCAACAAAAAACTAATATAAATCAGCAAACCAACCAGCCAGAAACTCCTCTCCCCTCTCCCCTGCCCCTAATAAATGTGTATATCCATTAAGTATGACTAAAACAATTGTCAAAGGCATGTTGGAAGGAGGGATGGGACTGGATGGGTACATCCTCATGTAAATGCCAAGAATTTCCCAGTTCCTATGACAATAATAAAACCTTTAAATATAGAGTTTCAATAGATTTTAATAATCTTTTTGTATTCATTGGAGCTTTTTTCTCTGAAAATGAAACAAGATAAATTTGTTTGAGGATACCACATTACTCCATCAGTAAGCACTGACAAGTGATAAAAAAAATCAATGCTCACTAAGACAAGGCTTAGAGTTGCTTAAAGCAGTTGTACTGTTAAAGTTAGTGCACTTATCCACAATTCATTGTAGACAAAGACTTGGTCTTCCAGAGGAAAAAATTGTGTGCTCAAAGACTGCATTAGCTGGGGGAAAATGCTAGAAATCAGAAAGGATACATTTAGAGAAAGGATATAAGGGACAGTCTGTTCCATGTCTGTGGTGGCAGCAGCTCTGCACCTGCCTGACGAAGTCTTGAAAAACAAGCTGAGAAAAATATAAAAATATTATAATTTTTTTGCATTGACCTAGAATTAAAAGGCAATTTTCCACACAAACATATTCTAATACAATAACAATTATTTCAGAGCTCATGTAAGATTTAAGTTTTGGTTTCTTTAAAAAAATTAGAAGCAAGGGAATAATAATTGAAGAGAAGATGCTGCATCTTTCTTTTTTATTATTTATCCTATTTACTTATTTTTCTCCCTCTCTGTGGAAGACCTGTATTCACATTCTTTGCATACAGATATTTAAATCCATAGCTAAAGAAAATACCCTAATACCCACTTTATTTAGTACAGCTGGATGTTCTTAATCTCTTCTACTGATATTGTACTTTGAATAAACAATTAAATATTAAATAGAGTTCAGATGTCTTATCTGCTGGGAAAGAATAGTAACCATGAGGCTCTTTATTTGCCTGTCCATTCCTGTTTCTTTGTTTGATGACTGTGAAAGTTCTTAATTTGCTGCTGATTTTTGTATCAAATTAGGTTCTTCCTTTGTGGTTGGATAAACAAAGGAATATATTTATAGTTGCCATATTACAGTCTGGAATATTAAGAGATTTTTCTAAATGAAGGAATAATGAAAACATTAATGAAAAGGTTAAGATAAAGAGAGGGGATTAAAAGGAAATGAGTAATTAAGACCTAAATAACAGTAATAACTGGCCTTTACATCAAATAAAAATACCTTGTGTAATCAGTAAACCCTGCACACGGTGAAAAGGCAGGAGAAAGCAATCCCACAATCCCAAAAGTGTGTCTGCCAATACTATGAAGTGCTCTATCTATTGTTCTGCATGTAAGACCTCTTTGTAAGACACTGTATAATCATATGTGCGCAGAGAAAAATAAGTAGAGAGCTGCTGAGGATCTGACCATAGCTTCTGAGCCCCAGCATCATCTTCAGTGTTAGGTGGTCTGTAGTTTGGCTCTGCATTTATTTTCCTTTGAAGCAGTTAACAAGATGAAGTGTACCTATTCTTCACCTGATAGATATACCTATCAAAAGTTTTTACTCCCTTAGTCTCTGTTTAGCTACCAAAATCTAAAATGTATGCCTCAAGCACCCTGCTGAAAACTTTTTGATACCTTATACCCCTCTGTTAGATTTGAAAAGAAAATTGGTTTAGAATGTAGATCTTTAATGAAATCAAAGTGTGTGATCTGGCCAATGGACTCTAAGACACTCCCCTCACATTTTCTTTCTTTCATAGAATCATAGAATATGCTGAATTGGAAAGGACTCACAAAAATCATTGAGCCCAAACCCTAGTCCTGTGCAGGGCATTGCAATAATCACCCCATATGCCTGAGAGCATTGTCCAAACACTTGTTGAGCTCTGTCAGGCTGGTGCTCTGACCACTGCCCTGGGGAGCCTGTTCAGTGCCCAAATACCCTCTGGGTGAAAAACTTTTTCCTAATATCCAACCTAAACCTCCCCTGACTCAGCTTCAGGCCGTTTTCTTGAGTCCTGTCACTGGTCATGAGAGTGAGTCCCTCCACTTCCTCTTGTGAAGATGCTGAAGACCACGATGAGGTCTCCCCTCATTCTTCTCCAGGCTGAACAAGCCAAGTGACCTCAGCCACTCACAAGGCTTCCCCTCAAGGTCCTTCACCATGGCCCAACTTCCAGGGACAAGTGAAGACAAGAGGAGGATTTTTTTATTGAAAACCCACCATTCTGATCAGAGATCCTGGTTTTCTAGTACATTCTAGAAACCTAGAGCAATGCTCTAGTTTCAAGGAATTGAGCAGAGCAGCTAGGGAATGGATTGTCCCATGTGAAAAGTATGGATTTATATGTCTGTGGATTTATTCCATATTTTCTCCCAAATATCTCTGTGGACTAGAGGACAGGTGAAGCATTAAAGAAAAAAAGATGGTTTTTGTTCTATAATTATCTAGTCATAAAGTCAGAGGTAATCTCTTTTTATGAGTTCATCCTTCCTTTCCTGCAGGGAACTTGAATCAAAGTAGTATGGCACACTGGCTTACCAAAGTCAGAAATTACAGATACAAATAGCATTTTCCATTACTCATATGAGAAAGAAAAAACAGTGATGTTTCTTCTTTAAAGGATCTGTTTTTCCTTGTATTTATACCTCATAAACCTGATGCTACTTAAGCTCTGTCCTATGACATCAGTGTCATCATCTACAAGCTGTGAACATCATCCAAGTTATATCACAGTGTTTTCATACATTCTTTCAGTTGATTAAAATAGACCATTTTGCTTAATGAACCACCATATTTCATCTAATTGTAATTCAAGTCAATATTTTCAGCATAACTCTTAGTTGCTAAAGTAACAGGTAATTATGTACTCGCTATTTTACATACATTAAAAGTTATCAATTGATGATTTAAAAATGCACCAGAGGGTCACACAATTTTTTTGGGAAAGGAACAGATCTCTACAGCTGAAGAGTCTGAATCCTATTCCCAAACCCTTTTGGGTTTTTTTTCCATGTTTAGAACATTTTTTTCCTATTTTTTCGCTTGTTAAATGTTTTGCAAGTGTAATGACAAAGAAGCCCAAACAAAGAAGATACTTGTTAACAATGAAATTCCTACAGACTTTAATGAAATTAGTATGCAAATGATGTACTGGATTGGGATCCACCAAAGCCTTCCATTTCCAATACACTGATCTCATATAGAGTGAATGAAATCTTCTAGCAGGGCTAGAAAGCTTTTCTGAAAGCTCCAGAAATTCTGGCAAACTCTTCATCTTCACAGATTTTATCCTGGGGTTATTATTCAAGGTGATTGTTGTTATTTTGGGTGGGGTTTTTAGTAAATCTTGTCACTTGTCTGAAAATTAAAAATTAAATTGGTCTCTAAAGGATCAATTTACAGCTGAACTTTATTGCTTAGCCCATTTGGAAAGTTTGCATCTATCATCCATCAATGCTATTTGCACTCACTAGTACAACCAGAAGTTACAAAGGAAACAGTATATCCATGTAAAATTAATTAAGTTCAACCGTGACCTCATTACATTGATGAAGTGTAGTGCTGCTACCTGCAACCAAAACAAATTTATTTTGATTAAATATACTTCAGGTTATAAAACAACGTATCTCACCCAAGTCATAGGATTTCAGGATCATACAGGTTTCATTCTAAAGTTATCTACAATCACAACAACATAAAATGAGGTTTCTTCTTTCTCTTGTCTTTTAAGGCCATGGCACAAATATGTGGATGCAAATAAAACCACTGCTTGACCGTTTCCTTGGCAGGAGTTTCATATAATCAGATTTAATTTTAAAATTAATCTCCTCTGTGTTTTAAAATACATATTAAACCTATCAGAAGATGGTCTACTGTCACTTTTAATCTTCTAAGAAAATTTACCTTCATTCCTCACAGAGAGGAATGAGTAGGAAATACTGTTTGCAATTCACCAGAGCATTTTGAATTTTAGAAAAATTCCTGGGTGATAAAGATACATTACACTGTGAGTCTGACCTCTGAATAACTAAATTGATAGGACACATAAAATACGAAATATTAAATCCCTTAGGGAGGAATTTAATCCAGGTCTTCTACATCTCAGTTAAATATCTTTACTACCTGGTCACTTATTATTCGGGGGTATCACTTGTCTCTTACTTGACAGATATTCTATCCAAGATTTAGCAAACCTTTCCTAGAGTATTTCATTAAAACCAATTCATCACATTTATCAAAAGGCCTGGTTTGAGGAAAATTATATTCTCTGAGAAAAAAATGTTGTTACAAAACTTTCATGGTGGATACTCATCACCATCTCCTGAGACTAATTTTGATTATTAGATGAGTAAATTTCTTATTAACTTTGCATACACACAAATAAAACCAAACCAAACTAACCAAACCAAAACAAATAAACAAAAAAACTCACACCAGAATGAAAGAAAAATCCATGGGGAAGTCAGTGGTTCTAGCAATATTTTGCTCGTGGGCAAATCTTGTTGCCTCTTGTTGCCCAATAAATGTTGCCTCTGGTTTACTGTGCATGCCTTGGGTTATTTTTTATAATTTAAAAAACATTAAACTTGATATTGAATTACACACTTGGCATGATATGCACATAAATTAATTTTAAAATCTGGTTTCTGACTACATCTTCCGAAGAATGAGAGCAAAAAATATAGTCTGGTGTTTCAAACAGAGGATGAGGAAACATTCAATTGCAATCCTAGTTCTGCTCATAATTTGTTCTGTGTCCTGGACAAATTACTGGTAACTTACCTTATGTTTCTGAGAGAAGAAGATAATAATACAATACACAGAAAGGTCATGAGATGTTTCATTCACTGATGTTTCTTTGTGCAGTATATTTTCCTGCACAGCTCTACATATATGTAAAATGCTAGTCTAAAATAATTGCATCAATTATCAAATAGTATTAATATGGCATTTCTTCTGTCTTTAAAATGATATTTTAGTAGTACAATTGCATTCACCCCAAAAAATTCATTTTTGTGAAACTAGACCTTAGTTTTAGATGGGAGGCAATGTAATTATGGAATATATTCCATCACACAGAATGTGTCATCTTGTCTCTTACCACAAAGAGACATTAAAGTCATAATTATTGCATTATATAACTACTAATGTAGTGCCAAAGAGAACAGTGAGAAAGGTGCTTTTCAAATCCAATAATGATTATAATTTGCATCAGAGTACTTCCAGCAATCATGCTGTATATGTATAGACAGCAATGAAAATAAATGGAGTGCTGTTGTTACTTGTCCCATCAAAAACTTTCACAATGGAAATGACAAGAACATTACATTCCTTTCACTAGCAGAAAATAAAATGTACATTTTGAGACAGATAAATGTTCCTTACTATATTTTTCTATGCATTCTAGCACTCACCAGACTTCAGCTTCTCTGGTAATGCTTGCAAATTACTCCAGGACCAACCAGTATTCATGTCTAATCTGCTGCATATTTGCAATATGTGTAAAAAGACAGCTTTTATTAAGAAATGCCACCATTAGTTTTAGAGCAAGTATAATATATCTGACAGTTGAACTGTGGTTTGGGGTTTTTTAGGTTTTTTTTGGTTTGTTTTTTTTTTTTTTGTTTTGTTTTGTTTTGTTTTGTTTTGTTTGTTTTTTGTTGTTTTTTTTTTTTTTAAGTACAGCAAATGTAAAAAGAATTAAAGCAACTTTGGCTAGTAGTGCTCCAAAGTGGAAAATGTCCTTCTCTTCCTCTGATTTTGCAGAGCAGTTAATACTGTCTTACCTCTGACCAAACCATTCTGGAAACTAGAGTATCTGAAATTACATTTAATTATTTAATTGTGTGGACAGCAAGTAGTTAGCATTGCTTCTAGACTGCTCACATTTCTAGATGGGCATTATTGTTCTCTCTGTGGCACGAACAGAAACAATTACCGCGTCAATAAAGTAAGAGGTAGCGTTACATGGGATTGAAATCATGATTAGAACGGTGACCTGGCTATGACACAAATTAACTTACCCTCTTCCTTTTCTTCTTTTTAATAATTCAGGCATCCTTCCGCTGAGTATGCTTGCATATGTTCTGACTTTGCACTCTTTACAGTCATTATTTGTTATTGTTAATATGCTCTTTCTGATACTTAACCAGTTTTATTAAAAAGAGCTCGTAAATGCTAAATGTACTTTACAATGTAAAACAAAATTCTCCAAGCAAATATGTTGTATAACTGAAAATGTTTCTTCTTTCTTTTGCTTTTTTTCTTTCTTTGCCTGATCACCCTCAAATCTTTGATAACATGATTATTTACATAGAAAGGAAGATAGGTTAATTGAACTGCTTGGGTTTTTTCTGTTAATAAAATACTGAAATTCACAAGTGTTCAAAACAATGTTTTCCATATTTATAACCAATAAATATAAACCAGAAATATAAAACTGCAGGAAACTATCTATGATAAAGGGTAGAGAAGTGGGGAAGGGGATTAAAGGGAAGATGAAGAGGCAGATGAGGTGAGGGCGAAATTATCTGAACAGAAGGGATTTTTAATCATACTGTAACTTACATATAAACATGTTAGAGAAATCTCTAGTGAAGACATATTCTAGATTTATGTGTTGTTAAAAATAGTATACTATATTAAGGTCATTAAATCCCTTAAAAATAGAAAAAATAAATCTTCCTTTGTTTTATGCATTTTGTTCTACTTCAAACTTCTTTTTTGGTTTCCCTCTCTGCTATATAAATATACTTTTTGCCACACTTAAAGTCTTGGTGGAATTTACTCCCCCTTTTTATTTTGATTCTGCTTTGAGCTGTGTTTACGCATTCCCTTTCTTTACAGATTTCTTAATTGCCCTTTCCTTCTAATGCTCAAAGCAGGTTAATTACCTCTAGCCCTTATTGATCACTTCTCTATCATCTTTATGCATTTTATTACCGTTTTCTAAATAGATTTTATAATCTAAGGCTTCATACTATCTTATGGCTGTAGTTTGTGGTAAAATCTGAAAGTCCGTAAAAAGATCATTTTTTTTTCACCATGTACATTCTCAGACCTGGATGTCCATAAACTAAACAGAAAAGGCAGAAAAGAAAGTATTATGTTCTGCATTTCTGGAGGGTGAGCTTATGAAAACAATTATTAAACTGACATTTAGAGCTCTGACAGTTAAGAAAATTATTATAGGGATGTCACTGACAAGGCACCATCAGTAGTCAGTGGAAAGAGATAGGTACTTCCAAAGAGTCCACATCTTTGGTGGATTCAGTTAAATTCCAGATTTGTGTATCACTCTGCTGATTCCGTCAGAGACCTGAGATGACTACTGTGCTAACTTAGGTGACGTGAATCTGACCCGAAGATTTTGGGTAGGAGAGTGAGTGAGAGAGAGAGAGAGAGAGATTGTGTGTGTGTGTGTGTGTGTGTGTGTGTGTGTGTGTGTGTGTGTGTGTGTGTGTGTGTGCGTGTGTGTGCACTTTAAACAATGCCACCAGCATTTAATTTTGGGTTCCACCTGATATGAGACTCTTCCTTTTACTGAGATTGGAGTGAATTAGACTCCAGGGCCCACGAGGTCTTTCTCTTTCTTCTGTACCTCTAAAATAAGTTCATATTAACTTCAACATATCAGCCTGTAGGAGAAGAAGAGATGGCTCTTAAAGGCCATCATTAAAAGTCATGTACTGTACTTCTGAAATACTAAAATTGTGAGTTTTTCCATAATATAGAGAAGACAAGAAACTATAATGGAAAATGTTGTAAGCTCAAAATAAACAGAGACCTAGGGAAGGTTTATCACATATTTCAAAATCATGTCAGAATACTGAGGGTAGGTGGGAGAAAGCAGAGAAGATAAGAAAACAAATGGTCTTTTCTAGGCCAAGAAGAAATGCATTAACCTCTTTATGCAAACTCTGCATGCCTCACAAAGCCTTTACCGTATAGCCACAGAGCTGTACATTTCATTTGTGAAGAGAATTACTATATACAGATACCACTCCAAAATACTTAGTCACTGAGAGACAAATTTGTCATGCAGACAGTGTCAGAAAGAACTGAGAGAGCATATAAGACCATGAAATATGGGGATGTATGTACTGATTAAACCAAATAACCTTGTAATATAGTCCTTTGTCTCACAGCAGCGACATAGCAGATACCTGTGGAAAAAAAAACATGAGATTAGGGTAAGTATAGAGTGTTGGGTATGGTTTTGGTCTGATATATCACCTCTGCTAACAATGTCTGTTTCTGAAAGGAAGGGATTCCTGAGATTAATGTACCTCTGTCTCCTTGTGCAGAAAAACACTTTCTTGCATTAATTTGTCTGATGCTCCTTTTGAACTCCCTTGAGGGTTTTGGCATCCACATCTTGTATCAATGATTTCCACGGTGTAATTATTTATTATATGGAAAAATAATTCCTGATCTTTCCTCAAAACCTGTCAGTTAATTTCATTGATGAAATAATAATTGCCCCCAATTCTTGTGCTATTCGCTGCTTTCATACCATTCATGATTTTGCAAGTCTTCATCACAAAAGTCTGTTAAGTCTTCTATTTTCCAGGCTACACACTCCCTGCCTGTTTAATTGCTTGTCATAACAAAGTTTTATATATCTTCTATCATCCTTGCCAAACTACCTTTGCAAGTTTCATATATTTTGAAGTTGAGAAAGCGGAAGCATGAACAGACCTTCACAAAAAGTTGTAGATGTGTACTCATCATGGGATTATCCACTGATATAATGCTGTTTTCTCTTGTGCTCTTTAATCTTTTCATAATAATTCTTAGCATGCCTTACTGAGTGCCGTTGAGCACAGAGCTAACATTTACAAAGAACTATTCACTATGACAGCAAGAACTCTCTCCTGAATGGTAATAGATAATTCAGGTCTCAGTTTTTTGTATATAATAAATTATTTTTTTACCCACACATTCATTATTTTGTAGTTATTGACACTGAATTTCATCTGACATTTTATCTTCCAGCTATTCAATATCACTTTGCTACTTACACCTTTTCCAGATAATTTATTAATAGACTGAATAGGACCAGGACAAAATTCTTTGTGGTGTTGCTTGTTGTTTCTTTTTCCTTATTCCTCTTTCTTATTTTTTATTTAACTAGTTACCCATGAGAGGATATAACATTTTGAACCATGACAGTTTCATTTCTCGCAGCTTTTCATATGAGCCATTGTCATTATACAATCTTACAATCATAAAGCACCAGGTTGGAAAGCACTTCAAATACCATCTGGTTTAAAGTTCTTTGGCAAAAGCACTGTCTAGGCAAGATGGGCCAGCACCTTGTCCAGCTGAACTGTAAAAGTATAGAACATTTGGGTATCCACCACTTCCATGGGAGATTATTCCAGCGGCTGGGCATTTGTAATGTGAAAAAATTTACTCTCCTGTCTAACCAGAATCTCCCCATGAGCAATTTGTTTCCATTATCCCTTGTCTCTTCTATGTGACTAGTGAAAAAGGGAGTCTCCATCTTCTTTGTTGCCACCCCTGAAATACTGGAACATGGTGATAAGGTCTCCATTCAGCCTTATTTTCTCAAGACTGAACAAACTCAGTTGTCTCAGCCTTTCCTCACATGTCAGATTTCTGAGTCCATTCATCATCTTTGTTGCCCTTATCTGGACCTCTTCCAGCTTGTCCAGAGCTTTTTTTGTATAGCGGGAATCAAAACTGAAGTGAGAATTCCAGATGTGGCCTGGAAAATGCTGAGTAGGGTAGGATGATAACTCCTTTATCTCTGACAATGATGCCCTTTTTGACACAATCTAGCATCCTGTTGGTTTTGACACCTCTGGCCAATTTCAATTAGAGCTGAACTTTTACTTTTCTGACTGCATCTCTGGAACCTCTGGCAATTCCCTTGTGGCTTTCAATAGGTGTTTATCTGCTTTTCCGTCTCTGGAACACTTCTCTTATAAAACACATCAATGCAATAAACTCTGAAAAAGTCTACCAGTCTAAATATAAATTCTGTCTACTAAACAGGAAGTGACATGAGGAAAGAACATGACATTTCACACTGTAAGAGTATTTCTTGAGACAGTCATCTTTGTATACTTAGTAACATGTTACCGGAGAACTGTGCAGAACCAGAGAGAACCCCCCTGCTCCCCTTCACTCCCATGACTCATATATTTGCAGATAGTTTTCCAACCAGGGTAGTGTGATTTGCTCTTTTACTTCCATTCCAAGTGATTAGGATTGCTCAAAAGATCAGGTTAGTCAATCCATCCTATGCAGAAACAGAAAATAGAAGACAGCATCAGAGGTGAAAAAGGCAAGAAACTGTTGCTACACCATACATCTTGCTCTAGTCAAGAATTTACCACAGTGTCCTCCAGATATTGTAAGATGATGTTAGATCTAGATTCTCCAGGTCATTAAGAAAAAAAGAGAAATAAAATAAAATCAACACCCGTCCTCCATAGAAGAAGAGGAGAACATGAGGTGACCTGGGTCTTGGAAGAATTTGATCATGTGCTTCTACTCTTCCTACAGATCCATGGTATAGATATTTGACAGCAGGAACTGAATTTACAACCAATAAGAAACAGGTGAGAAACTGACCTATTGTCACCACAAACAAATGAGCAAACTAGGAAAATATTAAACCACCCCAACAAAGAGTATTTCATGACTAGTCAGCCTAAGGAAACCCAAACAATTTGCTTTCTTCTTTGTTTTCTTCTATCCAACATTTGTACTTTATCTGCTACGGTTCGCTCTGCTCTTCACATAACCAGTAGCAGTTTGGAGACTAAAGGATATGCAAGTTTTCACATTAGCAGAATGTCTGCTAATATATTCCATGATCACAGACAACAATCTGTTTGTTCAGGGGGATATCTTTAGCATTGCCCCCAGCCAGTCTCTCACATGGTACTGAGAGCAGGAGTCAGAGAGCAAGATCAAAGAATATTTAAATGTGGTTAATAAAAAAATCCTAGTTTAGGTGGCTTGCATTATTTATCTCATTCTTTATTCAGTCTGATGCAGCTCCTGGGTCATGGCAAAGTGGTTTTACTTTTCATCTTCATGTAAAGTGAGACTAAATTCTTACTTACCCATTGGCAACAAAGTACTGTTATTTAGCCTAGCTAATGACGGGGAGAAGCCAAAGCGATAATTTGTTACTTGATGATAAGAAACACTAAGGGATTCCTTCTTGGCTTTGCTTTTCTGTGCCTGTTGTTTTGGGTTTGACGTAAATTCTTCGTGTTCCTTTCTTTCTCTGTGCAGAGTATGAACAGTGTAGACATATGACGCTGGATATAGCAAGAGACAAAAATAAATACCAGGCACTTACACTAATAGTACCAGAAAGAATTTACAAGAAGATGGGATACATGAAAAATACTGTCAACCTAGATAAAAATGTCTACAAATACACATGTACAGATCTGACATTTTATTCCAGTGAATGACTCAATATAACCCTCCAACAATGAATGCCCTTCCTTTTAAAAAATGATCAAAACATTCAGAACTGAATTCCGATATGCTTATCCTGACTTAGTAAGTCTACTTTGAAGATAAATCTATTAACTTAGAACAACTTGAGGAGCTAGTGACTCTGCAGAATAAATGAAAGCATCATTCTATCAGTTAATTGCACAGAAACCTCATTCTGATTGTTTTTCTTTCTCTGGTTTGAACACTTTATTTCTACCTATTTCAGCATAAAAACATTAGTAGGTCAATATGTCTCCACACATCAATTAGAAGGGTTACATCTTCTTTGAAAACCAGTCTTTATTGGAAATATACAAAAGAGAAAAATATACCACTTTCAGTTCTGACAAAAGACTTTCCAGATCTTGCACAACAACATTTTTACAGGTTTGTATTTATGCAAGAAAAACACCTTTATTGTACACATTTTGACTAATATTTGGATGGGCTTTGAGCAACATCTCAAAGAGATGCTAAATGTGATTCAGTATGACAAAGCAGGTGGAGCATAAAATGAGTCAGAACAGAACAGATGACAGGTCTATCAAAACCAGGATACTTTCTCCAACAACTTCTTACACCAGATGTTTCAGAGGGCTAAAAAAAAATCACTAGCAAAATGTGTGAAATTAGAGTTCAAGAGGTGAAGTAGAGAATGCTCTTTTTAGAACTAGGATGGGTTCTGTTATATCCTGACCAAAATGGATTGATGACCTTTAGGAGATCATCTGAAGCAGGTTATTCACAAATCCTGTTCTTCAGATGGCCACTTATCCCTTTTCTAATTTATTTGCTTTAAAAGGCTTTGTAAACAGAAGATAAATATTTCAAACATTCTCTTACCCATCCACTCTTTCATACAGGGTCATTTCTTCCATTACTGGATTACTGGCTCTACTTTGTCCTCCGGGCACAGAGTCAACATCTCTGAATTCCACAGTTCAGTTAGTATACTCAGACATTTACCAAAAATAAAAGCAGAAGCAAAATGAAATTACAGGAATTACACATGCTTACAAAAAAAAATATTATCAATGCATATTGTAGAATTACAAATGCATTTACATTTATTAATGGTTTTATTTGTAAATGAGTGAAATACTTACAGCCTTCTCATATTGTGGACTGGAATGGCCTATATTTACATTTACCACTTCAGTATTTTGTTTAGCAGCCTGCAATGAAGTATTTGGAATAAGAGATGACCACCATGTCAATACAAGGCTTCACTTAAAGAGCTCAGCAGATTTCATTAACTAGAAGCCAGAAAGTTGAGTGGTTTCAGAAGTGCCACAGAACTCAGAGGCTGAAGTATAGCTGTGCATCTTCTTGAAGTCTCTATCGCTAGTTATAGCAATGCTGTAAGTTTTTTTTTTCAAAGGCAAAGATCACTATATCCCATTTCTATCCAGCAGAACAATATAACATAGTCAAACAAGGATGCTGATGGCTTCTTCTACAGAACTGCATTGATGAAATGGAATTCAGGCACGGTAAGTGAGCAAAGTAAGTGTATATGATGGTTTATTTCCTCAGTATCGGATCCCTTTGCAGACACTAAGGGTAAGACAGGTCTAGCTGTGACAGAAATTAAATTGACATTATAACACCTTGGTAAAACTCGGAATGTTTTTCACTTTTGACTTTATTCTAAAGAGTTCCAATTAAGTTCAAGCCTAATATAATTGCATATTGTGGCCATAAGACTCAAAATTTACACCTCTGATTATCTATTGCCTGTAGCTGAGAAATAGCCAAAGGCAGAGAGACTTTCACAAAATATAGCTTCTATCACAGAAAAGAATTTTCCTTTGTTTTGATTATGAAACATTCTTGGTCCTCTAGCTGTATTTTAATACTTTGTGATGTTCCTTTTCCACAGCCTTTCAACTTAGCAGTCCACATACAGCAGTTCACCATCAGTCCAGGCTTTTACTTACATAGCTGAAGTTAGACCAAGGTTCAAGACTTCTGTGATTTCTTTAGCACACTCAAAAAAATAAGTATTTTCAAGTCAAGCTGAAAAGGCTTGAAGTGCAATCATTTAAGCATATGGGATAGCTACTCAGCCTGGGAGACAGAAAAGACACAACATGGCCAAGAATTTTGAAGAATCTACAGGTTTCAATATGTGCAGAACTGCTCTGTCCCAGCTCTCCCCACAGTCAGAAAAACTGGCCATGCTTCAGAAAATCCCTTTGTATTGTAGATCTGACAGAAAACAAGTAAATGTACTATCTTTCTTATTTTGCACGAGTACTTCTCATTCTGATTAATTGACCAGTTTGTTTCCCCATTTTGAGGATGTTGCTTGTACTGATGGAACACCAAAAGAAGTAAATGGGGAAAAAGGAAACATAGTTCCTATCCCACAGCCCCTCAAGAATGGCAGAAGTAAATTCTATTTGTAATGTTTCAATGTGATCCTTAATATTCACAAAAGCAGAAGGGTAGGTCTCTGTGGGAAAATTCCTCATAACAATTCTACAGACATCCAAACTTTTGGAATGTCTTTTAAAATAATATCTAAGCACTGAAAATTTTTTATTTCTGAAAATTGAAGGAATCATGGTTTTGTCTTTTTCTTCATATTTCTGTTAGCTTTTCTCTGCTGCTATTTTCTACATACTATCTTAATTTTATAAGGGTATCGTTGACTGTTTCTGAAGTTAACTATGCTTAATATCAACAGATTCTGTGAAAAGCAGCAGCATTTCTTCTAGAAGTTTAGGATTATAGAAGACTAATCCATTGTTAGATCTTACAGGGAAAAAACATGGTCACTGCTTTATTATTTAGTCACACTTTTATGCACAGTATGTGTGATATTGAATGACAGATTCCTCAAGATGTAGAGGTGAGAAGCTTTAAGAAATTCTATCTGCATGAAAAAGTAATAAATACTTATCTTGATATTTAAAGGGTTTTATGCAAAGCAAATTAATGATGTTTACTCTTCATATTTCATATGAAATGGGCATTAATTACCCATGCATGCTTTGCTGATTTGCAGTTCGCATGGCAATACTTATAAATAATCATCTGAAAATGCTTGGGGAGATTCATTCATTTGACAGAATGCATCAAAAACTCTGCTCTCAGCTGATAACTTAGGCAAGAAGTGCATCTGGGAAAAAAAAAGAAAAATGTCAAAGGCTGGAGAGAAGGAAGAAATGAGCATTAAAAATGATTCATGAGCTGGAGAACTATTCCATACACTGAAAAAGTTAAGGAAATTATTCTTTCTAGGTGATCAAGAGAAATGTCTTGATTATAGTAAGTGGAGTATTGCTACAGAGGCAAAATAGTGAACATAGAGTCAGTCTTTAAAATGGTATAAAAAATCCTAAAATTACTCAAGAACTAGATATTGAAGCACCAAAGCTTGGGCAATTTTAATTTTTTTTTTTTTAACATTAAGAGTGATAAACAATTGGAAGAAATTGAAGCAGCAGATTTGTCATCTCTTGATGGCATCAAATTAATGCCATCAATTAAATTAAATTAAAAAATTCATTTCAGGAGTGTATTCTTTAGTAAAAAACAGCTAGAAAAAAAGATAATTATAAGACATTTGGTATATTAGGGTCAAGTTGGATAATTTAATGGTCAATTGGGATGTTAACATTCAAACACCTAGATTAATATCTTGATCAGTTTTCTGAATATCTTGAGTGTGATGGGCAATTCATCAGAATAGTCATTCCTACTCTCCAGAAGGCTACATATATAAAAGTCTGGTTTAGGGTTGCCCTTCATAACCATAGCTGTTACATCTCAGGGTCTCCCTACTTTTCAAGGTATTGTTTTTGCAACCATCTCAAAAGAAATATGGTGTAATCACTAAAACCAGTCATGTGTAAGTGAATATTCAATAGAATAGTTTCAGTTAGGTATTTGGGAGAGACTGGACTATTAATGATTAATGACTCCAAATATTTGCCCATTTGTGGAGGCTCCAGGGTGCTTTGCTGAGACAGGTTTGCATCCCTCAGGGGAAGAGGTGAGGTTTTGGGGTGTAATGAGTAGCTTGCCTTTGACAGAGGGGTAAATCATCACTAATTGCCCTCCCCCATATAAATCTTATAAAACTTCCACCCACCTGCCCCCAGGGAAAGTCTAATGGGAGTTCAGTTCTGGTTCAGTTATGCTGACAGGCAGCTGTCATGTCTTAGGAGGTGTCAAAAATCATCAAAGACCCTTGAAGTGTCCCCAGACAAATTTCTGAGGCCTTCCACCAGAGGACTGAAAGCTCCCCCCTCCAGGGCAGGTGTTCCCCCCAATTCTGAGTGTATTTTAGCATGTTGGACTTTGTGTTTCAGGAGCTCCTTCCCTCAGGTCAAGACTATCACTTGGACCAACAGACAAACAGCAACAATCTAGCCTTGTCCTACATCCATGGGTAATTATGTATCTTTCTGTTCTTATCCTTTCTTCCTTTCTTCCTTTTCCCTTATATATTTTCTTATGTGATATTTTTATTCTTTCATGTTGCCATATCGCTGTAGATAATAACCAAAATGCCTACACACCTGCTTTCCATTGCAACCAAATTGTTCTAAAATAAATGTTACACATATATTTTTAAAAACACAGATCATTCAGCATTGTTTCACTCTAATCTGACCCAAGGGACCTATTAGCAAGAACCTGCATTACTCTTGCCTTCTGGGGCAGTTCATAACGGTATCACATCACATTTATAGTCAGGGTTAGGTTTACTTTGCCAAAGTTGTCACCTGTATCAAGATTAGAACATGGATATAAATTAGTAATGCAAATTAAGTAGGGTTTTTTTTTTTAAGTAAGTAATTTAATCTTAATACCTAATTATGAAGACAAGCAAATTAGAGAATCTGAAGGAATATTGGAAAATACATTAATCTCACTCAAATTTAACCATCTAAAAGCTAAGCATTTTGTACATTCTCATATAGGTTCTTTCTTTAGGTAGTGCAAACAGGCAATTCCAGAGGACAGTTTATTCCTATGTATTAATACCTTGGGTGGGATGACAGCCTCTGGATTATACCCTTGTTTCCCTCTGTAAGCTGTGAAATCTTTGTGTTAGGCTCGATAGCTGCTTTTAAGGAGCTCAAATTAGGCAAGATGAATAGCACATCAGCACTTTTTACTCACTTCTCCCCTTGTATTCCAAACTATTTTGACAGTGCATGTTTTCTGTGTCTCTGAGAAATACAGATCCTGAGGTAGAGACTTTAAGAGCTGCCCAATTCCTTTTTCTCATGAGGAACAGAGGAGCCTTGTCTTCACCACACTGTTCTCTCAGGCCACCTACCTACTCACTTCTCTGCTGAGCTGTTGGGATCTTTGGACAAGACAGTGCATGGCGTTGGGAGGGAAAGAAAAAAACCAACAAAATAATGGAATGCTTTTACCAAGAATCAAGAAAGGAGGAAACAAGGAATTTCCTTTTCCCCCTCCATCCTCCCTAGGAAACTTTTACCGTGCATTCCTGCTAATAACCACAGTGGACAGGAGGGCTGGTAGGACCAAGCTCAGACATACAAAGAATCACCCCATGCTCTCTGTCCTTTAAGTTCTGAAATCTGAATGGAAAGTCATCCCAAAGTACACACTGGCTACCTCCCTCGACAAAGATAAGTTATATTAAAATTTATTCAGCAGATGACTTTATTGTTTCTCTTAATACTGATGCAAGTCTCATTAACAAGGGACACCTGAGTTTATATAAGTGAAGAGTGAGGTGGGGAGCTACACATGTCCAAATGAAGTGGCACGTAAATGAAAAATAAATGTATCAGTAAAAAAAAATAATTCTACTAGCACAATACAAAAGTGTATGCAAGAATTGCATCAAGTAATGAGTGCATAAAAAGGAAAGGAAACTTATATGCCACTCCTTTATTGACATGAGGCAACCATATGATGATGACAATCTTTATTGTCTTCTTCCCCATGGAAGTGTACAACTGTAGGGTCTGTCCAAGATGTATCAAAGCTCCTCTTTCATTAGCACTTGGTGTCAACCAGTCATGTGGTGACTTGTGGCGCAATTTGTTTCCCAGTTGGATCACAGATGTGTTTTCCCTTCTTTACCTAACTTCATTTTCTAACTGCTTGTGCAGTTCTGTACATTGTCAGTCAGAGAAGGAAGCAGGACTGAACATTCTCATTCATCACTTAATCCACAACTTCTTGAAGGGACAGGCTCTCAGTGCTTTGCACAAGATCCTTTTTTCCCTTCACCCAAAGGCCTGCTTTCCAGATTATCCATAGGATAGCCTAGGGACCGAGGATGTCATAAGAGGATATTGTGGGTAACTGCATTCAGGGCTGCTGAACCTGCTTTGAAGGATTTCTTGATAGGGCCCCTGTCAGTCACTATTAACACATTGTTGGGATTCAGCAGGATGACCAGGAATGTTTTTGCTAACAATAGAACTGTGAAAAATATAGTTTAACAGGCAAGTTTGTATTTTGTGCTGGGCTGATACACACAGATTTGAAGGATCATATTGATGGGCGGTATTCATGCCAACTATTACAAGCTTGTAACTTCCCATGCTGACCAATAAAAAGTAGCCATTGAAACTGGGATTGCTAAAGCGTTCATCACCCTGTCCTGTCCGCATTGATCCTCTTCAGCCTCCCAGACCACTGCAGTTCATAATTCAGTCTAATGACTGAGCAGCAGCTAACTGTGGCTTCTTAATGTATCAATCTAAGAAACAGTGGCTGATCAAAAACTTCTGCATGTTAATGAATTCATGTTTACAGGGAAGGAAAATCAGGGAAAAAAGGGCAGGTGGTAGCCGTTTCACTCATTCACATCTAACATGCAGTTCAGTAGGAGTCAGTGCGGTAAGAGATTTTTCTACCCCATCTTAGACATAAAAATATTTGGATTTTTAAGTCTGAGTAGCTCTTACTGTCAGAGAGAAATGGGCATTTTCAACAAGTTATTGAAATCACCCTTTGTTGCCAAGGTCAGCAATGGAGAAATTTCTACAGCAATTCTGTGCACCCAATTAAATTAAACTCCCTCTCTCCTGGCTCAGTCACTGTTCCTTGGTATATGAGATTATCTCACATCTAAGGAATAGGAGGAAAAGAGAGAGATGAGATCTGTATTGTCTTCACAAGCATGTTTTCCAAGCAATATTTAGGAGTAATGTCCAGAAACTACCATGTGTTTTCTACAGAAGTACACTTTTGATTAGTATGCAGGTTTGAAAAGAATAGTCTTATGTAACCCACTTTTTATTTTTTATTTTGTTAAGTTCTAAAATGAACTTAAAAATCCCAAACTCTTTTGATGTCTTTGAGATCAGCTTATTTTTGTTCTGAGTGCTTCCCGGGTGCTTGCTATGTTTAATAGAATATGCTTTAAAAGAAGCCTTATTCAAGTAGAGCAACATTGTCTTTTGGAAAGCATTGCGGTGTAAGAATTAAAAAAGTAGCATTATTCATTAAAGTTATATTTAATTGGTAAGTGTTTTTCGTTAAAATAATATATGATGTTTGGACTGATAACTCTTCAGTATTAGTTTTAGGTTTCTTATGTCTTTCTGAGGGAACTCAGTATTACAAAAATTAATCTTTTTTGTTTTTATTTGGTTTGGTTTTCTTTTCATTTTGTTTGATGAACTAGTGAAACCACTTACAAGACTTGGATCTTAAGTATTAGTAATGAATACAGTATGCTCCTGACCTATCCTTCCCTGAGTTACTCAATTGTATTAGGTACATTCAGTTGCATTTAAATTGGCTTGCCACTTATTCCTTTTATCTTTATTTGTGCCATGATGTAAAATAACTTCATCCGTTTCTCTCTTTCTTGTTTTGTCATTTGAAGTCAAGTGCCTAATTTTTATTTAAAAAAAAAAACTGCATATTTATGCTGTTTGTCACATGTTAAAAAAGTTGCAGATGACAACACTACAATTTTGAAAGGAAGTTCCATTATTTTAGAAATAACCTTGACAGAACAGGAGCATATAAAAATACTTACTTTATGGAAAAGCCATTACTGAAACGAAAATTAGGAGGTTTTGAATGTTTCATTGTGGGTGACTGCAGCTTATGGCATAGGTTGTTAAAAAAAAAATTCATTAACAATTGACAGCAGTTCAAAAATACATGTTAAAGAAGTGACATTATTTCATTTTTGTCTTTCATCATAAAGGTTGTTAATAAATAACTGTATATTGTCCACACGGAAATGCTTCCTCAAAATACCAGGCTCATCTGAGGTAAAACTTTGCAACTGCTTTATGTATCACAAGAGTAACACAGGATGAAAAAGTCCAAACTGTCTTACCTAATGAAAAAAAAGCATTTGAGTAGGAGTTTAATAATTACCCTAATTAGATTTGCTCAGTATAATCTGCTGAGTAGTCCTTGATGATCACAAGTGCTCATGACCCTAATTCTATTTACATGTCTCACCATCATAACTAAGAAGGGGATCTAAGCAGATCTGTACTTCCTTCATTTTCTATATTTTTACAGCTCTTACTATGGATGAGATGCAGCACTTCACCAATTAAGTTAGATAGCTTCTGAGCTGGAGCTGTTTCATGAATGGGCAGCTCAGTTTCGGAAGACTCAGTAGACAACTGCCTATATCTGGATATGTAGACATATTTAAGTAGATGAGCACCCTTAGCCTGTGGAAAATGTTCTCAAAGTCATACACAGTCAACCAAATCATGTTTTCATTGTGCAGTTCCTCTGCCAGGGATCTAGAAATCAAGGAAAATAGAGACATCATGAGAAGTTCGCATCTTCCAACACGACACAAACTCAAATTTCCTTAAGAATGCAGCTGCAAGCGAGAATGGTAAAACAGTTTAAAAAAAAAGTTGTGCAATGTTGCCCCTGAACTTGCTTCCTCAGTTTCAGAAGCAGTGGTTCAGTGATCATTATCAAGAAAAAATAAAGGCATCTGCAAAACAGAATTCTTTCACTTAACAGGGCTGTATAAACATTCTTCTCTGACAGCCACCACTCTTGGGATCATGGGACACTAGGGAGGTTTAACAAAACGGTGGCCCTGATTGGTTGTAATGTTCTCCAGCAGAGAATAACAGCCAGATATAAAACAGGCACCATGGTTCTCTCTGACTGCCATTCTCTTTTTTGGAAAAGTACCATATTGTGAAAGGAAGGATTTCAAGAATTGCTACCTCACCATTGTGCAGTTTTAAGGAAAAGGTTCTATTCTTCAGTTATGACAGTGGACAGTTCTCCAGAGCACAAAAGTCATGTCTTCTAAGAATAAAAATAGTTATATCAAATTACATTTTTAAATTAGTCTTTGCTATAGGTTAATTTCACATGAAGCTCTGGGAATAGGGTGTAATGATTCAACATTACACTATATTAGCAATTCTTTCTATTGTTTCAGAGAAGTAATTTTTGATGTATTATTTCAGAATAATAAAAGTGAGGGAGGAGCCTTGTTACTGCTATTCAGGGACATGTATCATGGCTACCATCAGGCTTATTAGTCCAGTAATCCCCTGAAAAAATTATTACACAATAAAAGTGAAAGATAAGACAAAGGAGAATTAAAATAAAGAAACAAAAACAGTTACAATGGACAAATAGGATTTGCATGAGAGTACATTAGAATACCTCAGGATAAGGAAGACATCCCTTAAAAGCAGCAGGAAACAAATTACACCATCTGTTCAAAAACAGCCTTTTCAAAGTACCTTTAGGGCTGCACATAAACACTGTCTTAAGTGCCTTTTGCAGTATGTCTATCACTGCCTAGAAATGCTTCAGAAGAACAACCCACTGAGACCTATAATCTCTAGTCAAAAACAATTATTATAAATGCATCTGAAAACACAGCTGAGCTTTCAAAATCTCACCACATACGTTCTACTGTATTGCAGAGGTCTCACTCTAATGCCATGACCCGCTAAGTTTTAGACAAGGGAGTTCAAATAAATTTAAGATATCTGACTACTGCTAATTACATATAAGGAGCACAGCAACGCCAAGATAAATTTAATCATATTTTTTCAGGGTTTTTGCAAAAATAAATAATTCTTCCAAGATGCAAAACAAGAGCTGAATTATCTACATATAAATATCTTATCTACGTACAGTGTATAGATAAAAACCAGCCTTAAATCTGAGTATATATGCTGTCTAAATAAAAATACATGAGCAAGTAGACAATTTTTGTACCAGGTCCCACAGGAAAATATCTGGGGGAAAAGAAAAAAAGCTGCATAGGAAAAAAAATCTACTTTTTTATTATTTATATTTTTTCCCTTAGAAGAAAAAGTATGTCTAAAGGAGGTTTCTACTCAGGCAGAAACACAACTATTTTATCCTTGGCCTGAATCACAAGGTCAAAATCCTCCAAGTGTGCTTGGTAGGCAGTATATGGGGGAAAAATTATAGATAGAGATATATGTTATGTATATACACGTGTAATTAAACAATCAATGCAATGATATTAAGGTTTTTGGCTCACTGCATTCTACCTCTGTTTGCATGTTTGGCTTCATCCCTGAAATTACTAAGCATCCTAAAATTTGAGAGTAAAGAGGCGTACCTGTGTAGCCCTGTAATACTGCATTGTCACGACTATTAGCAGCTCATAAGGTCATTTGTACTGAGTTTGCACAGCTTCCCAGCAGAGGCTTGTATGACTTGCTCTGTCTGAAGTTACCTTGACCTGCCTACCTCTGTTTTACTTTAGCTGTGACGGAGGTTTTTCAGCTGAGGTGGGGGATAATTTGTTTTGTGTTTATCTTTGCATGGTACAAACATGGATTTTTATCGATAGCAGTTACAAGGGGTTTTTCTATAGAGAATGAGATATTTATGACTGTACCATAGTGATGCAGTGTAGAGAGATTGGAATCCTGTACAATAACAGAGGCCTTGAGAAGCAAGGGCACAGGATGATGAGGGGGTGGCACAGGCACAGAGTGGCACTGGAGACCCCACAGCTGCACACAACTCACCCACAGCCAGCTCTGGTAATGCAGTCCTGGAGCTGGGGCAAACCTGTGGGTAGCAAAGGGGACAAGGATACCAAACATACATGAAGGCACCACGTACAGTGCATTTGGAAATGCTATGGTGCTGCAGACTAATGAAGAAAATTATATAAAAGCATATTAGAAAATACATGAAAAGGATCCCAACTGGATTCTACAGTGAAGAGGAGAAGCCATTAATATGTACATGCATTCACAGAATAATAGAATGAGTAAAGCTGGAAGGGGCACTCATCATTCTCCCAGGGACAGAACTCCAGACATTCCACAGAGATTTCAGATGTTCTCTGACATAAAGGGCAACTGCACCACTTTGCTTTACTGGCCTGTTTTTTTCCTAAAAAATATGTAGATATTCATGACATTTGAGTCGTGCAAACTATTGGGATTCACAGAAAAACTTCCCTAGGTGGTACATAAATTATGATGCACTTACACTGTTAAAGCCACTGAGCTTCGCATCCTTTGTTTCAATGAGAGTTTTCTTATTATTATTAACAACCTTTTCTGCAGAGAGGAAGGGTCTGTCTCCTTAAGTTGTTAATGCATTTCTTCCTGTATCACATGAATCAACATCACTGACTGAAAAAACCCCAAAAGATGATGTCCTGGACTCAAGAAAGGAATCCATTATAAGAATATGTGTGAGGTCTGGCAAAGATCCAATAACATGAAGACTATAAATATGAGAATAAGTTTTATCCTATTATAAAGGATTGACTTAATTACTTCAAATTCCAATAAAATGTGTAAGGTATCTGATGTTTTACCTTAACATTTTTTACTAGATTCTGCCAGATTTATTCTTTATTAGATGATATTCTATTACATCAGGTCTCCCAGATTTCAAGTACTACTTTTCCCCTCAAGACAATCTGCAGAGTCATGCTATTTAACCTCTCACTGCAAAGTTGTATTGGAACCATAACAACATATCTCTGAACCTGTGCCTTATTTTTCCAATTAAAAATATCACAAATCTATTTCTCCTTATACTGCTTTACAGTAACTACATGTAATTTCACATAGTTTTAGGCTGTTATTTGTTTATGAAATCTGTATCTATTGTGCTACAATGTCTGTTTTTCAGTCAGATACTGCTAATATCCAGTTTTCCAGTTGAGCTGATTCAAGCGCTTAAATTCAAATTCATTCAGTGGTCATCTGCATTTAACAATCCCAAATTCAAGCTTTTTATCTTGCCTACCGATCGCAAAAAGAGAACACAATTTGCTTTTGGCTGTTTCTCATACAAAAATGACAAACCAGTACCCCCATGTCACCAAAAAAAAAATAAATATATATATATCTATATATATATATCTTAAAATAACATTTATTTCTCTTCAAAATATGTTTTGCTGACCAAAATATATAAACCTCATAAAAATTTATAAGCTCACAAGGAAAACTAACTGAAAGATTTTGCTATGCTCTTGCACATAAACAGGCTGCTGGCAGCTAAGCTCTCTGATTATGCAAAGATGGAATTATAGTATGAACTACTGATGGTCTTGTAGGCTTGGATTTCCTGCTTCAAAAAGACTAAATTCTTTTACGTTCTATGACAAATGACCTACCTAACTTCTCGGCTGTGCAGTGGAACAAATAGAGGAGCTTGATACTGGTGAAACTTCATTGTAGAAAAACCTAATCCACCCTGAGTGCTAGCAGATTGTCTCAACGTAATTAGTGTTATTACCTTTGTATCAGTTTTATGCATTTTTTCATTCTTCACATTGTTAGAATAGGAGAGAAATGGAGAAAAATAGGACCACACTTCAGTCCAGAGCCTGCCAAATTATCACAGAACACCTGCACAAAAATGTTTGTTGACACAGCTATGCTCAGTGAAATTTGATGAAGTTGTCCTTCATTAGCCTCATAAACTCATATGTTTTTAAACTATATACAAGCCTCTGTAAGAGCTACATTAAAAATATTTCACATAATTGATGTGTGTAGAGACCAGGATTTCAAGGTCTCATAAGCCTCATAGATGTCTATGGGGTATTAAATAAGAAGTCGGTTCCCTTCAATATGTAAAAGAAACGAGCAAGTGCTCACAGGAGCTTAAGCACCACTTCTGCTAATGACATAGTTGTGTTGGTGGTTTCCTTTTACAACAGCTTCCCATTTTCTTCTTTCAGAGTGGAATTAATTTCCCTCTTCTTGTTATAAAGAAATGAAAACTAAAGTTTCCAAAGAACCCATGGTGGCCATACATTCACTGAAAATTTCTGCCACTTAAGCAACTACTGCTGTTGATCAAGGATCAAAGTAAAAATACAGAATATTCAACCAAAACCACTGATAATTGAAGACAAAATACATAGGCCACAGCAGATATAAATTTACTTCTGTGAGCTGAATTCTTTTTATTTATCATCCTCTTCAAGAGCAAAGATCTGGAGAGGGGAGGGAGATGCCCAGGAAGACAGTAATCTTGTTAGATAAATTAATTTTTTCTATATGCAAGAGGCAACAAAGCTGCAATTGATAGGATGGATCTATTTCTTCAGAGCTGTCTCTTCATCCTGACTACCTTTCTTTTGATATAGCATTTTTGTACAGAATCTTTTTGAGTGTAACTTAACCCTACACTCAAGTTGACTTCTCCTCAGCTGTCACCCCCATCACTTTATTTTTGTCAGGAGGTATGCTACACCAGCTGTCAGCACACCTCTTGAGAAGCTGGTTTATTTCTATGAGGTTTGAAGACTGCTGCCAGAGAGAGGACTGGACTTTCGTCAGTTTGAAATATGGGATTGACATTGCTTTAACAGGCCACAGGATGTACTAAATCTGTAAGCCTCACAACTGAGTATCTTAATATTTGTTTTGTCTGGGCTTATTTTTGAGCTCTCTGGCACTTTGTTTTCACTTGCTTAGCTGCAATAACCATTGTCCAGTAGTCAGGTGAATATTATCTTTTTTGTTTTAGTTTTGTGTAGCTTTGTACAATTTTGTATAGCAGGTACAATGCCTATTGTTACAAAACCATTGATCAATTTCTGTTACATAACACCTACTGATAAAAGGTATTTTCTGTAGAATGTATTGCCCTAAAATACTGTGGGGATGCAGAGGAGTACAGGCCCAGGATGAGAGAAGAAACCTTGTAAGAATGTGCACATAACAGTATCAAAAGTTTCAGATCAAAGAACAGGCCAGTAGTTGTCACTTAATGAATATTAAAGGAGTGTCACCTTATGAGATGGATAGAATTTGTTTCAAAGGTAAACAGAGAGCAAGAATGAGGTACTTAAATCATGCAAACCACACCACGTATAGTAAATGTGGATGTAGCTGAAGTTACAGAGCAGTGAAGAAATGGAGAGAGAATGAGGTGTTCTCAATGCGTCAAAAGAGCTCTTAACAATGAGGAAGAAAGCCTCACTACCAACATCTGGATCCCCACACCAGGATCTGTAACCTGGTGAAGGATTTGGGATGCTTACAACTCCCAATAACACCCTCAGAAGAGCACTGGTTGCACAAGCAGAATCCCATAGAAACAGATTTATATGAAACTTTTTGTATAAAAATGTTAATGATATTAATATTGATTTTTATTGTTTCTGGATTAATTGGATAATCTAAAGTAAAGCTCTTAGTATCATTACACCAGGGCTACTAATAATACTTATTGCAGCTTGAATAGATTTACATTTTAAATAGATTAAGAATAACTTCTCGGCTTCATATAAAAGATGTGCTGCTTTGGCCTGCAAAGGCTATAGAAGCAAAAAAATAACTCTTCTTTTTAATTGGCTAAAAAAGTTCATGCTCCTGTTGAGGCAATTTCATGAACTAAGAAAAAATATTTTCTGCAGTCTGTTTGACCAAGAGAAGCATCAAAGATTTAAAGAAAGACTGTGACAGAAATCATTAAAATGTTGAGCAAAGCAGCTATATATTGGTCATTCCAACCCAAATAATTATTTTTAATGGTTGTTCTAGACTTCCAGTGTAGCTATTTTTCAAAGCTTAAAGGCCATGATCCTCTGAAAATATATCTCATATAACGGTAGTGAAACTATGTCAATTTTCACCATGTATTGTCTATCAAAAATACATATTTTGAGTGCAAGCTTAACACAGTTTATAACTCTTTCTTTGATTCCGTGGGACATATGAAATTCTTGAGGAAAGGATGGAACCTTTGTAAGATGACAGCAGGAAATGATGAGCCCAAGGAATTTTAGATAATGAAATTGGTACCCAGATTATTTTCTGACTGAAGAAATAGTGTCATAAATAAACATCTAAAAGAAAGTTTCTTGGCTCTGTACAGCATATTTTAATTTTCCCCATCACTTTTGTAGAAATCAATTGCATTTGCATGTATGTATATATATATAAAATTAATTTTGCTTGTGAGTAGCGAGGCCATATGTTTTCGTCTGCCTCACTTGAATAATTGCTTCAATGGTGCGTTTTTGACTAGCAAATTTTATGATCATTGTCCCATGCATTATTTGTAACTAAAATGGATTCATATAATAGTATCAAAAAAAAAGAAGGAAAAAAAAAAAAGGAAGGAAAAAAAAAAAAGAGAGAAAAAAAAAAAAGAGGCAGAGGAATGAGATATGGAAGGGCGAGGTGGTGTGCCTGAGGTATCAGGAAATGTGTTACACAGCCAGAAGTTGAATACTGATCTCTTAATCCAGTGTCTTAGTCTCAAACCCATCCAATCATATTCGTTCAGACACGCTCATAAAAGCAGATTCTAACACAACAAATTCTTGTTATGTAAAGGGATATTTCTTTGCATATATATGCAGAGTTGCTTCTTTCTTATCTACTCATGTATTTATTCATAAACATTTTGTCCCAGAAATTAAATTACTTGGTAGTTTTGGTAAACATATGGAAGAATTATGGAAAATGTATATAAGGTAAATTCAAATCTTAGGTGAAAACTCAGATAATTTCATGACGAATCTTCACCTGATACTGAATCAAAACAGGAAATTAATTGCTTGTGATTCAAAAGCCTACTACAGTCAATTACGTCAATTCCTACCCAAGGCAGGGGGCTTCGAACTAAATGGTCTTAAATGTTCCTTAAAACCCAAGTCTTACCATGATTCTGTGAAATCCATTATTAATCATCTCTGCTTCTTCTTTTCTGTAAGTTTGGGTTTCTCGTTTAATTGCATTTGGGTTTGGTTTTTTTTTGACTGGTCAAGATATATCAGCAAGTACCAACACCTTATCCAATGTTTTGTCAAAAGTCTGGGGACAGAATTTTTGAAAGGATGTGAGGGAATCACAAAAGTAGTATGTGGGAGACTGCACTGTACAGATTGTTTTCTTATTGCCCTAGAAGAATGCCAACATAGATCATAATCTCTTAAATAAAGTCAGGCATATTCTATATGTTTTCAGTCTGTACTGTATTTCACTAAGGTGTCATCGATATTAGCCAATGATTCACTGTCATTAGAAAAGTGTAGCAGTCTTTTTGACTACCCTTTAAGTCTGTCAAGAGCCCAAGAATTCTGAATATACTCTTCATTCAGAAATAATACAGTTTAAACTATATAAAGTTCTTTAAGTAATAGTTTTCTTTTTTGAAAATTTGTTAATAATTCGTAATATCACATTGTTTTACAATCTGTGATGTTTGCTCCTCATGAATTCAAACAATAAGATAGGCAGAAATACAGGTTCTAGTAAGGTCACGTATTACCACCACTAGAATGCCCCTGTGGAATCATATGCAAGATGGAATGGTGATGGCAAGTTGAGTGTTGAAAGTGGGTTTAACTATGAAAAATACATTAGAGTCAATGGCATTGATTATTTAGTACTAAGCAAGCAGTATTACTTGTCAACCTCACGTAATTCAGTTCTGCAGTAATTAAACCTAATATTCAGCTGTCTACTTCACATCTTGTCTTTCTCAAACAGAAGCTATATTATAATCATACATGGAAATAATTAATGACAAAGAAAAGACTGCAAAAGCAAATAATATCTTGATATTGATGATACTCTCTTAAAGGAATTCCCTCAGGAATTCTTTACATGAGGAAGGACTTAAAGATAGCTGAGGCATTTGTTTAGCTAGATAAGAATTATTTTAAGAAGGGAAATTGCAGTGAGGGGTATAGGATCTAAAGGCAATTCTAATCGACAGCAAAATTAGGATGAAGTTATTCAGGTTCTTCATCAGCTTTTCATAATAACATAACTGGTTTCTCCTGGAATGATCTTGGCTTCTAGATTCAAAGAGTAGGATTTGGAAAAAACCATTATTTTCAGCTGTCACAAAAAGCTTACATTCTTTCCAGCAAGACACAGAGGTAGCTGCTTTTGTGCTTCATTCTCTGTGTTGTGACATTGCAAATTATTTTATCCAACTCTGGAAGCCAGAGGTGGAAAAGTTTAACCTGTCACAAGCCTACTTACAGTTAGTCCTATTGTCTAACACTCGCAGCAAAAAAGTCCACATGCTCCACAACACATCCCATTTCATTCACATTAGCACCTTTCTCCAGAATCATGATAAAATTTTTCTACATGGAATATGAAGAGAGCATAGTTTCTAAGAGTTTGTAATGTGAAAAGACTACATTATATACAACTTTCCTAGGAATCCTGCTCCATACTCATAAAAACAAAAAAACTAAGAAAAATTTAGAAGAAAAAAAAAATACAGCCTGACCCTCTCCTCTGGAACATTTGACAGACTTTCAGAGAAATCTCTGTGTGTTTGTTATTTGGAGAAAGTGTTTGTCCATGGTTATTAATATTGTATGAGATCTGAGGTGGCAATGCAGAAGGATGAAGATCTGGCCACAGCGGATGGCATATCTTGGGCTCTTTAATTCCATGGGGCCCCTATAATTCCTTGGAAGCCCTAGGAAGGTATGTATAAGCTGTAAGAATTACTTTCAGTCAGAAAGCAATAATACTGTTTGAATAAAATTTTATATAGTAGTTCTTTTTTTTTCATGACTCTACCTGGAGATCCTTATCCCTTATACTCACTCAAGTTAACACTAAGATCAATAGAATTTTTGCCTGAATAAGAAATGTAAAGTTTGGAGAGAAGATAGTATTCATATGTAAGAGAATATCTTCTTTGTGCTGAACTATGAATCATGAAACAAATTTTCTGAATAGAACACATATTGCCTGCAGATGAAGAGCTGATTATTTCCGATTATAAAGCAGATAATATTCATCCGATGATAACTTCAGATTTTAGAGATCAAAATGTCATAGGGGTTAAATGTAGGGGTTAAAATACAACAAATTAAGTATCCAAGCCAAGCGGAGACGGGATTTCTGTTCCATCTCCAATAATGTAGCTGCAAGCATTTAGTTTTTACAAATTCTGAACCTGGTCTGGAAACACATTACGTATTTGCTGTCCTCCCTAGAAAAAGACAGGAAAAATGTTGCTGTTAATGGTGCAAATCATGTGCATGTATAACTGGAAAAAAGGAAAATACTCATGTTCTATCTTCTGCAGGATAAATAGCAATAGATTTGCAAGGGATTTGAGAGGAAAGTTCTACTCACTGTAGGTAAGAAAACTTGTCAAGAATATCTTTATATTTTTTGCTTTTAAATCCACTCTGAATTCCTTGGAGCAGAAGAGACTGGCAATGTATAGCAACCTCATAGTGACATAAAGAATTTAAATGTTTTAAAAACTGGCTGCCTATCTACAAATTATCTTCTTCCTATTGCTTAGACACGGGCATTAATGTTCCTTTTTACTTTCCTATTGCTGAACTTTTATTTCTCAAGACTACCTCGGCTTTGGTTCAGTTGTTAACACCCCTCATGAAGATTGCAAAAGTCTTTAAAAGAAAGACGTAAATGAGAAAGAGAAAATCTGCTGTTCCAACAGGATGCTCCTATTCTTACTCCGGGTTATCAGGGGATAACTTTTATTGCATTTGATCCCTTGTATTTATCACTTCTCAAGGCATGTCAATAGTTTGGCATAGAAAGATAGTTTAAAATTATTATTGAAATCTGGATATTGCAAGCCATAATATTTTCCTGACTATTTTCCTACTGTCATTTCTATGCTATAAAACTATGTTGACTGAAGGCTTTGCAGCTGAGCGTGTGAGCCAGTTCTTTCTCTGAGGCTGTTTGCCTGTTTTAGGCACTAGACAGCACAGTATGATTTGTGTACTTGGCTTTTCAGAATCACGTCACAGAACTGTGAAATTACCATATTTCTCAACGATATGCTTCCTACCATCTCTCCCATCTTTGACTTTCTCTTTTATATTCAAGAATTCACACCTGCTCATGTCACTTTCTGAAATGTTGCACTGACGTATCTAACATGCATAAAGCTAAATTAGGCTGCCATTTTCTGTATATTATTCTGGGTAATAAAGCAAATGCAACCACTTGAAAACATAGAATAACTTGATAATATCGTACGTATGACTTTAGGGTTGACTTGTTCAATACTTGATTTTTTTTTTTTTTAATTTTATGGTATTATTTCTTTTTTCAGAGAGTAAGTCTAAGCAATCCACAAAAAAAAATCTATCTACAAATGCGTGCTTAAGCTACTGTAGACCATAGCTCTAACTACTAGAGACTACGGATGATGCCGAGATGATCCATCTGCGTCTCATGCCATATGCCAGCTTCTCTACTTAGTGCGTGCTAGGGCATAGATCTGTTAGAGGATAAGTCCTCAGAAAACTTTTATCGGATTATGGTGTGACGGCCATCCTACCCTGCCTTCATAGATGAAAGAGGAAAAGATAAAGTACAACCTTAAAATTACTTTGTTCCTCCACCTACTACAAAGCAAGCTCAGGATCCCTAGCCCAAATATGATTACCTACATTCAATCAGATTAAATCTATTCTGGGTGCCTAAATTAGGAGCCCTGGCTTCATTGGCCACCTATAGGGAAAGTTATGTCAAGATACGGATTTTATGTAGGGCAATAAAATCCAAAGCCTGACCAGGGTGTTCTGAACCATTTCATTCTCCATTCACTTTGCAGAAAGACTCATACATCTCCGTCTTTTTCTCACACATGTCAAATTGGGTGATAAAGGGCGACATTGCCTTTTTCACCCTCCCAGAAAATCATCGGGGAACAACTATCTGTTAATCTGACATTGATTTAGAACAACTTTTATGAGTATAAGGACCATAGATAATTGTGGACTATCACAAATGCTAGATCAAACCTTAATCTGTTTATCTACATCCTAAAAACCTGCAGAGATTGATGTTCCTTAACTTCTGTCAGAAATCCGGTCTCATGGTACATTGCAGCTGTAGTCAGTATGTTTGTTATTTGTGAACTCAAATTGATTTAAAATATTTGAAAAGGAGAGGTCTGGGGTATGAATTCCTCATATAACTAGGGGAAAAAAGTCATTAACTCAGTTGAGGCAATAAAACCATAATAACCACATTGTATTGTTAGAACACCTCTGTTTTAATGAAACAAGGTGATAATAATCATGTAGATAAGAAATAGATTTATTTATATCATGCATGCTCCACAAAGCATTGAAATATTCTTCAAATCCTAATGCTAGTGCAAGATATTGTTCCATGTACTTATATTCCATTTTCAGGTGTTTGAACATTTGTTGTTGTTCTTGAGGAACTAATTATTCAGTTTAATAAGTCTCAAGAATAAGATGCCTTTCTGACCTTCAAACTATTTTTTTCTGTTATTTATTTAGCCCATGTGTCTGAGGCCTTGTAATTCACATTCATTATATCTTTTGTTTCTCTTCCACAATCTTCTCATAATTTGAATGTTGCAAGTGCTCAAATTCCAAGATGATAAGCCTAGAGTAAAATCTGATTAGACCAGATTTTTCTTAACAGCAACCAGGAGTAAACTTTTTAATATAGTTTCACAAGAGGGGGCAATTTATTTATTTGTTTCTTTATTTGCTCAATAAAAGAGCAATTGCAGTTTGGAAGAACCCATAAGTAATTGCTAAACACTTTGGCATTTTGGCTCTAACTGATAACGCCTAAACAAATTTGTGTTGGGTTTACCAGAACAGAAAAACCTTTCCCACACACGCCATCCTAGGAAATACTATGTTGAACAGTTTTATAGGTGTGTGGACTAAGGATATATCATAAGTCAGAAGCAGCAGCTGCTTTCTTTGCTAGCCAAGCCATTTAAACAGCATTTGCTCATCAGTTTAATTTTTCTTAGCATGATCCAAACACAGTGACAGAAAACAATAAAAGTCTTGGCTGACAAAAAGCTTGGGTTTAGATCTAATCATACTCTTCTGCCAAAATTAAATGTTTATACCAAGTTCTGGGTTTGGTTTTTCTACTCAAGAACAGTTCACAGAATACAGTTCAAATCAAAGTGCTTACAAGTGTACTCTTGAAATTGAGAAAGCTATAGATTGTACAGTTATCTTTCAAGGACTAAAGGGTTTTGTAGGTTTCTTTGACTTACTAACTGCAAAGACTAATTTTTATTAAATAGTCATTTTTATAGTGATCAGCCTAGTGGAAATAATAGAGTTTCATAACATCTTCTGTGTCCATTTTGGTTAATGAGCCAAAAATGTTGTTAGGCGTTAATGGCCCAATCATCCTCTCACTGTAGTCAACAATAAATAGACTCATCGTGGATGCTAATTGTAATAAGACTTACTGAGTAAAGCTTCTGGGACTAAAGTCTTCTCTCAAAAAGGGAGAAAAAAAAACCAAGGAAAACCTCAGGTTTTGAGTGGAAATGTTCACTGTAGTTAAGGCAGCTCCCATCTCTAATTATAAACAAACAACTAGTATGTCAAGAAAGATATTAACAGCAGAAAAAAATGGAAGTTAACCACATGATAGAGTGAAAGAGGAACACAGGACATTAGAGTCAAACCCCAGGCAGGACACATGCCCTGTTGTATAAAATGGCTTAAAGAACCCTCAGAACAGGCATTTTTTCCCTCTTCCAACTCCTGATAACAGCAAAAAGTAATCTGAATGCAAAGAATAGTTTAAATGAATTTTGTTGTATTATCTGCTTAACTGGTTTTATGCAAAAATTGAGTATGTCATGTTTATAATATTGAAAATGGTTTTATTTTAAAATAAAACAGAAGGCATATTTAATTATTTAAGACATAGTAGTCACTGTGATTAGAAATGAAAACTTTTTTCATCCTGAATTTTTGGTCTTAGGATTTGCAGCTTTATGAAATTTTATATTCATTGGGCAGAGGTTACATACAGTGCAACTTTGGGCAAAGAGAGTTTGCCTCTCTTTTCCCTCAAGCTTCATAAATGTAGCAATCAAGAAAGACCTGTGCATATCTCATGTGACCCCCAGTATAATATATCATTTCAAACAGCAATTCCCAGTTTCAGTAGAGTTGCAATTGAACCATGTCTTCTCTTTAGAAAAAGTCATAACCCCTACAATTATATTTAGTAGAAGCCAAATACAAAAATGTACTTTTCCTCTTAAGGAAAGAGAGAAGGGGGGGTGGTGAGTGTGGATAATTTATTGTCATTTATCAGCTTTGACACTGAACGAATTAAAAACAGAACTCTGAAATTTGGAAGCAATAGATCTTTCATTAAATCCCTTAGGAAATTATGAGAAACTTACTCCAATTTCACAGGAGTATACAATTTTTAAAATGCATGCAATACCCTCATTCTAGCTCTATTCCCCCCAGGGTAAAACAGAAGTAAAGTAGTAAAGTGCTCCTTCAAGAAACACATCTGCAGTGTAAGATGTATATATAGCTAGAGAGCATAACAGTTCAAGGGAAAACTGTTTCCTAACAGTTTTAGAAATATAAAATCTCAGTGAAATATAAAATCTCAGTGAAATTTGTTGGCATCAAATTGTAGAGATAATTCTCAACTAATGAACAGCAAGTAGAAAAACCCAGCTGAAGATGTTATGTGAATCATGCCTCCCTCCCCAGTACAATTGCCCAACACCAGAGGTCCTACAACAGACTCATCTTATTAGGCATAAACACCTATATATCTGCATTAAAGGCATGTTGAGAGGAATTAAACTGCAGCTGAAGCTCATCATTCTGTGTATTTATTGCTTGTAAACAGCTCTTAGATATTGCCATCAACTTCTACAGCTCAAAAATTTGTCACCATTATTGCAGATAGTTCAAGGACCTTAGAAACTATGACGTTAAAAACATGCCATATATTGTGACTAAATAATGCACTGCATTCTAAGTATACTGTGTAGAACAGTATTGAACAGGTGCCAGTAACAATGGGCTAAATAAAGATCTGAATGTACAAATACCTGCATTTACTCTGGCCAGTTGTACATCAGTGGGAACATGAAGTATTTCTTCTCTATAAATAAAATGCTTTCAGAATCAGGTTATTAGTTTTATAGTTAATGGGCATCACTTCTAAAAAGCACCTAATAAAACTAACACTGCTCAGACATATGCCACTAAATTAGCTTAGTTAACTGGCTCACCCTCTCAATTACATTGAAAGAAATCTATACTTCTAGAAAGAAAATACATCTTATTGTTGCTGATTAAAATCCCATTCCACAAAGCTTTGCAGCAAGTGATTAGTCTGAAACACCTGCTTAATTTCCACTGAAGTTAAGGAAACTTTTGTACATGTTCTAGGGCTTTTCTGAACAGTTGATAGGTGAGTTAATCAAAGTATGTGCCACAGACAAAAAAAGAACATGTTATATAAAAGGTCAGATTTACAAGACACTTATTCTTGCATGTGCTTTCATTTAATAACAGAAGACTGAGGGGGAAAAAACCTAACCACAAGTATCCAGGACAGCAGTTGCAGAAAATACAGATGTTATTCTAAGATATTGTATTGAGTTATAATGTATACTTTGTTAAAATTTACAAACACTTATTATGCACTACAGTTATGCACAAAACTTTGAATTTGTCACTCCCTGCCCATACAGTGCTCAGACAGACAGACTTAACATTCTCTCAATCTCATTCCTGTTATTAATTTACTATTATTTTGTTCTATGGGTATCATTTTCTAAGATTAGCAAGCAATATCAAAGTACTTCAAAAGTGGCTAAACTCTGACTGGTATTCTAGTCACTAGAAATCATTACCAAGAAAGAATTGTAAAGAATCATCTATTTCAGGGCATAAATCCACGTTCCATGGATGGATAGATAAAACTATCCGAATGCAATAAAGTAAGTTATCCAGTCTTGTTCTGATCCACATGCAAATCTATACAAAATAAACTTTAATGGAAGTTTGGAAATTGCATCAGTGTAAGCGACTTCAAAGAATGAAAAATCATCCTTTCCTCAGCAAATCATCTGTACTTTTTTCCTTCTTTTTTTTTTTTTTTTTTTTGTTTGACTAGTTTTGTGGCATGAGTTCTGAATATGAGTAAGGATGGCAGTTCTATGTACATTTGCCCAGACCAGGCAACATTAATTAGAAGTTTTTTAAGAGCTATTATCAGGAAAAGAAAAAGGAAACTGAGCATCTTAATGTGCAGAGCATGAAGTCATTTAACATGAAACAGATGAGACATAGAGAGGATTTTTTTAAGCTATTTTTGCCTCAGGCATCTCAGTGGGGAGAGAACACAGAGCTAAAAAGATAGGTGGCTTTATTTATAAACCATTTAAAATCACAAAAATAACTCTCCAAGTTTTTCATAGGATATCTCATAAAAATAATGCTCTGAAAATGTGGTTTTAGTTTGCTTTCGATTAAGAGATTTTCATCTCATTGAAACCAGCATAGCATGATATAGTGGGAACCCACATCTTAATAAAATTGTTATTTTTGATACTTGGGTAATGAGTGAAAATACAGAAACATTAGAGTGTGTAGAATATACATATCCCATACATAGAATGCATAGAAATATGTATTTCCTTTGTAATATAAAGGGTCTGATATTAACCTTTTTCAAATATAAGGTCTATGAAGCTAATAAAATATTTACCCAGAGAGGTTGCAAAACATTTTCCCATTAAACGAAAAATGAGAGAATGGATTGTATAGAAAGAATGCAGGAAGTGAAGGGAAGAAATAAGAGCAGATCAAATATGTTATCATGGAGATGACTTTGGAGGGAATTAATAATTTCTTGAATGCACAGACAGCAATAGATAGAGTAATATAAACACATATTAGGAACGAGAAAAGCCATATAGAACCTGCTTCTTCCATGACCAAGTCATCATCACATAAAAGTTGGCTGTCTGGATTCTTGTGCTATCTCCAGAAGCATTTGTGAGAACAGATTTAGGAAACTCAGTATTACCCCGAATGGAGCACTGGTCTTCATATGTAAGCTTTTATTTTCCTAAGAAAAGAATAAGAAATAGCATAGAATTGATGTGGCCTTGTAAAACAGAGACAAGAGTAAAGGAGGTTGGTGTAAAAATATAAGCAAATCAGAGAAACTGGGGAAAAAAATCTAGGTAAATGTGATCCCTGAGGGAGTCGGTTTTCACTCCTGGTCTGTTCAGAAAAAAGATATTTTAAACCCCCTCCTCAGATTCAAGAGAAATAAATTCTTTATCTTACATAATATTTTCTGACTTGTGAATTCTGAACCTACTATTTTAGCTACTCCCTTTTAGATACTAGCTACCCTCTTAGCTAGTATTGATTAGAAACTTCAGGACAGATGTCTCTGTCCTATTTCTATGTGCCTGACATCAAAAACTCATTATCAAGTTTGTCTCATTTTAAAAAAAATCATCTCACATTTTTCTCTCGTTGTCTTTCTACTGTCAGGCCTAGACTTCATGCTCAGGAAGAAGATTTAAGAGCAGTATTGAGTAAGCTAAATACAGATAGAAAATATCCTCCATGCATTCATCTGGAATTCTGTGAGTATGTTGAAGCCAATGAGAAAAAGAGAGCAGGAAACAAGTTCACAAATTGAGCCCCTGGCAGTCCACTTGCTGTATTTGTTTAGACTGCTCCAGTTAGCACTCTCCACAACAATGCCTGAACAGAGGTCTGAATGATTATTTTGGGCACCACCCCAAAAACTAGAATTGATCTGCACAATTTGGCTACTTTCACTCTGAACAGTCCTTTACCACCTGAGGCTTTTCACCCGCAAGGATTGCAGCTTTTCTCTCATGTAACTTCCAGGGTTTGTCATGCTGTAAAAACACTCCTCTGCCTGGCTGAAGTTCAGCCACCAAATTGTTTCAGACACATTGAGCTGAAAAAGCACAGAAGCTGCTAACCATACGATAGGGCTGAGGAGTTAGAGCACAGGGCCCAGAGGGCTGAGTGCGATGCAGCATGGATGCAGCTGCTGTGCTTAGAGAGGCCAGCCCTTGGCGCAGGAGGTGTCAGATGGTCTCCAACAGGTGCCCTTAGAGAGAAGCAAACATAATCACCCAATAGTTTTCTTTAGTTACCAGTATAGCCATAGTCCACGTGTCCAGATAGAAGTGCATTTTTGGTTTATGAAATCTATCAAATGAACCAGCAACAGATTTCTGAGAATTAATGGAAAAGTGAGCAGCAGTGCAGAAATCTAAGGTCAAAGACAACTAACAACCCAGGAGTGTGAAAAGCAGGAGATTCAGATGCCATTGTTATGCTAATTCCAGTAAGCTGAACGTGCCTAGGACAGTTCTGTGTCACAGAGGCCAAGCAGCATGAAATTATCTGCAACCTGTTCCAACATGTTTTACCCCACCAGACAGGATGGTGGCATGCAAACTGCTTGTTGAGAAAGCTCCGCAGTACGTGTCAACCCATCACAGATACTGATGAAATATTTAGCACAGGACCAGTCTTCTGGCTTCTAGAGCAGGTTATTAAGACCTGGGTTCTAAAAAGAACAAGACTCACCTCCTTCGAAGTCAAGAATGGTTCATCTCAGCGAGCGAGGACTAAACTGTGTACAAGGAGATGTTGACAAAACTCTAATGTACAAATGAAACATACAAGAGAGGGAAGCAGGGACCTTGGGGGAATGTAGTGACACTTTGAAAGCATGCAAGATTGCAGACAGGAAAGACAAAACCCACCTGGACTTTATCTGGCAAGGCATGTGAAGGGCAACAAAAAGGGACTCTACTGATATATCAACAACAAAAGGAAAAAAGTAGGTTAGGAGGTGGGCTGCCAAAATACATAGAAATAGATGAGGTAGTAAATGCCACCCTTGCACCAGTCTTTAGTGGTGACCAGCTGTCATGAATGCCCGGCCCCTGTGACACTGGAAAATTCCTAGATGGAGGAGGAAGAGATTAGGGCATGTTTGAGAAATCGGGCATGAAAAGGTCCATTGTGAAACATTATTACAAAGGAATGCTTCTGCTCCTTTAAGGGTATCTAGCCAAGGACATTTTCACTGTAAATAAAAGGGATAATAAGAAAAGGAGGAAACCATAAAAAAGAACACACAGGGACACAAACTTAACTGACAAATGATAGGGGAGGCAGTGATAACAACTAAACCTAGTCAGTCACGGTAATTGATGAGGGCATGTGGGAGTACGAGAATGTTTATTCCAGTAAGTGTATTCCAGTATATCTGGTTGGCAATCTTGTCAATTGGAAAACTAAGGGAAAATAGAGAAAGCAGAAACAAAATATACCAAACACAGATGTGACAAAACACACATGGAGACAATGAAAAGAGACACACCTGACCAGTCACACTCACTGAAGAGCTATCCAGGAATTACAGGCACCACTTCCAGAAAGATCAACCTGGATTTTGCAACCGATAAAGACTGTAAACCAGGGGAGACCCAGGCTGGGTGGGCTGTGGGTATCAGTAGAGTTGTACAGACACATGCCATGATGTGTAGGGAAAAGAGGATCAGAGAGGAACTAAAGGGAGGTAGATAGAAAGTGGTGTGAAAGGGACTGGTTGTGTGCAAAATGGACCTAATGCTTGGTCACCCCAGTCTGTGTGGTTTCCCTAAATCCTTTCTGATGGGGGCAGAGTGTAAAGAAGATGGAGACTCCTCTTCAGGATGGATACAAATTAAAATACATGTAATGAACATAAGAAAACATTTTTTTCCTCTGACAGTGGTCAGACACTGGATAAAACTTTCCAAAGAAGTTGTGGAATCCCTTTCGGTGGAGATGACAAAAATACGATTGTACATGGCACTGAGAAGCTTACTCTAGTTCACCTTGCTCTGAGAAGGGGATATGACTAGATGACTTCAAGAGGCACCTTCCATCATCAGCTATTCTATGATTCTGAAATGCTATGATTCTGTGACTGTTTGCAAACATTTCTTGAGTTACTAGAATGGGTAAAGCCAATATGACTGTCTATTCATAGTAGCTGATGCCCTTACGTAAAAAGTCATTCCACTTTTCTAAACAGTTAAAAATTTAACTTTTTTTTAAAATTATGAAATTACACACTAATGAAGATTAATCACTCTATTGTGATTGTTATGAATTAAACTGATAATGGATAAAGACAGTCATTACCAAAAATAATAAATTCAGCATGTGTAGTTCACTATTTCTTTTTTAATCTTAATCTAGCAAATAAGAAAGACAACATGAAATCAACACCAAATGATCTCATCCCAATAGTCCTTATATTTTACAGCTTTTCTTGCTTTTAAATTGACTTCAGATTTTGCATATGTATTTTTCAATACACAGTCTGAATCATTCTGAAAGTTATTCCTGTTCCACTTCTGGTTTATGCAAACAATACACAGCATGTTTTAGGAGCATAACTTCCAGCCTTCTGCTCAGGAAATAGAATAACAAGAAAAAAAAAGGGAAAGAAAAAGACATTTCTACTTTGAGGGGTAGAACATAGATTTAAATTCCTTGTGGAATGTTCTAAAAACCAAATGAAAACTTTAGTTTTCAATACAGGCAACAATATTGAATTTAGTATCAAAGAGAAGATGAGAGCAGAAAATTAAAAGATTCATATCTGAAATGACAGCAAAATCAAGCAATTTAATGCAGTCAGGGTTGAAACATTGTCTCCTGAAGAAAACAGCAAATGAAATTGCAGTTGTAATGGCAACATTTTTCAACAAATGCATCACGTTACAGATATTTCTAGGTAATCAAGGAACAGCAGGCACAGCTAATAAAATGATGGACAGTTACTGGACAGTAACAAAGCAGGCCTTAAAGGTATGCAAAGCTTTAGAAGGTACTTGGAAGGAAAGAATGATTAGAGACAAGAAGGAAAATTCTAAATGGGGTAGATGGTACAAGGCATAGATTGTGAGCTATATATCCTTCTTTGACATCTACTTTTCCGAGCAGTGAAATGTAGTAGATGAAACACGTCTGGATTTCAGTGAAGCAGATGACAGGTTGCCACAGGAGATATTATTCACTGAACTTGAGAAGACAGCAATTCATAGGTGGAATTGGAACTTGGAAAATTAGGGTTACTATAGCAAAAACCTCATGGAACTCTTTGAAAAATAAATTTATTATTTTAGTATTTCTTTAATGATATTTATTCAAGAATTCAAATCCCTGAACATTGCTAGTAACATTGCTAGTAACACGAATTTGGGAAATATTTTCTTGCGAAACAGCATCTGAGCACACTAATGTACAGGAAGCATTGAATATCCTTAAGGATTATAAAAGGAAAGGTGGTATAAGACAGGGCGGGAGAGGGTACAACAGGACACAATGAGAGAGGAGAGGAGAGGAGAGGAGAGGAGAGGAGAGGAGAGGAGAGGAGAGGAGAGGAGAGGAGAGGAGAGGAGAGGAGAGGAGAGGAGAGGAGAGGAGAGGAGAGGAGAGGAGAGGAGAGGAGAGGAGAGGAGAGGAGAGGAGAGGAGAGGAGAGGAGAGGAGAGGAGAGGAGAGGAGAGGAGAGGAGAGGAGAGGAGAGGAGAGGAGAGGAGAGGAGAGGAGAGGAGAGGAGAGGAGAGGAGAGGAGAGGAGAGGAGAGGAGAGGAGAGGAGAGGAGAGGAGAGGAGAGGAGAGGAGAGGAGAGTGAAACAGAAAAAAAAACTGAATACAATTTCAGTCATGCATATTAAAGGCAGGAGAAGCAGTCGATTGATTGGGAAAAAGCAGTGCAACCACAGAAAAGTCAAATGCTATCTAAAAAGTATTCATATGAGAACAGATATGAAATAACACACATATTAATCTTTATGTAGAATAGCCCACACAGTTTTGGTCATCTGTGCTTAAGAAACATTAGCTCAGATTTCATGTCTGTAAAAGAACTTTTATTAAGAAGACTTTGGGAATAATAATACATCTTACTACCATATGATTAGAAGACAGAAGAGCATAGCTTGCTTATTACAGAAAAATGAAGAAAAAGAGGTATGATTGCTCTGCAAATCTGTTGGGGAAAATATCAGCTAAGGGAAGGATTTACATAAGATGTTCAGAAAGCCAAGAATACATTTCTTTCACAGTTGAAAAAAATTGAAAAAATCTTTCACATACTGGAATTGAAATTCAAAACCAGTTTTCAAATTAGAAGCAGATTTTCAGCTTCTTTTAAGCAATCTTTTAAATTTAGTGAAAGGGATTGGATTAAATGGTTGCCTGTGAAGAAGTTCACTGGATTCAAAATTGCTGGAGGTAACTTCCGACTCTACATTCCTGTGAGAGATAAGAGACTGAAACTTTCAAGCTGAGCATCTTAAGGCATTATATACCTGATTATATCATCAGCAGCCCTTTCTTCAGTCCTTTTCAACAGTATCAAATCTCCAGAGACCAGAAGTAAGATTAAAACTTCCTAAGCATCAGGGAAAGAATAAAGAGTTTGCTGCACCTGTTTTATAGTCATGCATGCTGACAGAGTTTAAGGTCATGTTGACATCTCGCAGACAACTCTGCTAATTGTGGGGGTGGGAGGAAATAGTCTAATACTGAGTTTCTAAGATGACATTGGCTCAGTTGGAAAAGGCAAAACAAAAACCAAACCAGAAGGAAACAAGCTGGTATCCATCCATGAGAGAAGTTTTTTGCTAAAAACAAAAAAAAAAGGAAAGCTCTCAATTGCTGTCTTCCATGCGCTCTAGCATTTTTTTGCATTTAGTTGGTTTTTTTTGTATTTGGTGCATGAGAATCTATTCATTGATGCAGTGTTTCATGGTCCATAACCATTTCCAGTAACAGAAACGACATAACAGAAATCTCCACTGTTGCTTGTGAAAGATTAATGTCAGTAAGTGAATACTATACTTATAAGTAGCTTAGCAACTTAGTTATTCACAAAGTGGAATGCAGCATGACTGTTATAAATTAAGGACAAATAAATTTGGAAACGCTGACTTGACAGATATGCTAAGACATACTCATCTAGCAATTGTTCAGATTGGGGCATCTCTTGGAACCCGTTGAATCTAGGGCATGGATTGGGAGAAGTTAATCAAACGCCACCTCTTACTGTGACTGAAGGTAAAAAATAGACAGTGC
This sequence comes from Acanthornis magna, assembly GCA_036785705.1. Lineage (NCBI taxonomy): Eukaryota > Metazoa > Chordata > Aves > Passeriformes > Acanthizidae > Acanthornis > Acanthornis magna. The sequence continues at coordinate 27,820,259 of JAWUZG010000090.1, read as the reverse complement.
AAACTTGGTGTCACCCATTCAGTGGGAGAGGGTATATGCCTTTTAACTAGAGTTAATGCCTTTTAACTAGACTGTTCATTTTTCAAGAAGGTTAGAAACTCCTCTGGCTGAAGTTATGAAGCCACTGTCTTCCATAGTCACAATGAGAATTAGAGTTACTAAATAGGTGAGCAAAGAGTGTTTCAAAGTTTTAGTCAAATTTTACTAGTGAAGAAGGATCACTGCTGGCATGACAAGATGACAAAAGAGCTTAAGGAATATTGATGTTCAAAGGATAGAGGAATATGTTTGAAGTCCCTTGTCTTGACATTCTGTGTCATTTTATAATGATCATGCTGATCCTACCAACGGAGTTAATATGAATAAATTTTAGAAGACTACATTTATAATAACAATGTTTTATAGCCATTACGCTACAGTTAATATATTGAGCGACTGATTCTTGTTGGAGATGCCTGAAGAATATCAAATGGGTTGTGACACACAACTGCCTACTCTGTAAACTTTGAGGGTACACTTCAAGTGCATAATCATAGCATCACAGAGTAATTTGAATTGGAAGGGGCCTGTGTGGGTTATCTGTCTGAACACAGTTCAAGTTGCTCAATTTGAGTGGAATTTTGAAAATCTCCACATGTGGAGACTCCAGAACTGCTCTGGACAGCTATTTCCAGTGTTTGCCACTCCTCATGCTGAGCACTGATTTCCTAATACAGAATCAGAACTGCCGTAGGAAAATTGTACCTGGGTCTTTCATCTGTCACTGTGCACATCCTAAAAGAATCTGGCTATATATTCTTCACGTCTTCCCATAAGGTAGTTGAAGGCAGCAGTAAGATTCCCTCTGTCCTCTTGAATAAACCCAGTCCTCCCTGTCACTACCTCTACAGAAGGTGTTCTGAGTCCAAATCATCTTGGTGGCCTTCTGTTGGATTCACTACAGTACATCAGTGTTTTTCTTTCAGGATCCTGAAAGTGTATGCAGGACAAACATATGGGAGAAGGTAGCTATAGGGGCAAGCCTGTGCCCAAGTGTGAAATCCTAAGTAGTAAAAAATGACACATGACCTGATTAAGCAAGTGAATTACACCACAAAAGCAAAATGTAATTAATTTCTGTGCTGGGAACTCTTTTCTCACCAAGCTGTTTCATTTGATCATTTCCTGGGCTTTTGTTGGGTTGTTTTTTCCAGAGTACATTCTGCATGCCATTTTACCAAGTCACACAGGTCTAACATCTCAAAAGTCCAAGTTTCTTTTTAACGATGTAGTCAATGCTGTGGTCCATAAATCTTCTGTATGAAAGTCAAGCACAAAATATTCAAATGAATTACATTTCATTTGTATGAATATATGCATATTAGCATAAAGCATTCTTCATTCAACATAGTCTAATCAACCTCTGATCCAGATAGCCAAATTCTCTAATACAAAAAGTGTGTTACTAGGAGAAAGGCCAAAGCCCTTTTCCGATACAGGAGGTTATTGACTTTTTCTTAAAGACAAGATATCAACTGGGTAGTAAAGTCCACTATCTTACAACCTGAATTGTTTCAGTGATGATGACACAGATTGCTTTCAGCTAAAGTAATAATTAAAGACTATCAAAATAGACAAGTAAGTAACAGGACAAAATGGAAGTGAACTAGTGAAATATATCTCCAAGTGAAATTTCTGCTATTTTGCTCATATTTTAGTAAACTTAAGGCCAACACTGAATTTTATCACTCAGATAATACTGCCACGGACTTCAAATTCAAATTATTACTTAGAGCTTTTATCAGCCCCTTTGAGTACTCTCCTTTTGTTCATTCACAGTGTTGGCACAAGTAGTCCCACCAAATAAATCCTTTGGATAGAAAACCTTGTAATAATGCGGCATACCCTTCTTTAATAAACAGGGTTCTCCAGAAACTGAGTGGATTATAAAGAAAGTATTTTATAATTGATATAATCACAAATTAGAAATGTGATTTGCCAATTACTCTTGTATTTTGTAATTGTCTTCATTGCTAGACTTTTTTCCAAACCTACAGGTCAAGCTATGTGTTTTTTCTCTTTGGCAGTTTAGAGAAACTCCTTAACTGCAATTTTTTCCTTAATAAATGTGTTTTAATATATTATTTCAGGTTCTAAAAGCATCTAACAAAATTATTTGAAAAACAGTGCTGAAACAGCTATTATGGCATTAAGTACTTATGAGTCAATAGCGATTGAGTCCAAATTAGTTCAATGTAATGAAACTCGGCATCTGAAAAAGTATCTTATCTGGTTCCTAAGTTATCTACAAATGTATTAAATTGTAAGATATTATTATTACAGTAATGAACACGTCTCTGTGCAAAAATGCTCTGGGAATTGATGATGAGATAGTCTATCACTGTTTCTTTCTTCTTATTTAATTTTAAAAGTGTCAACTGTTTTTAAATTTTCCTTCTCTGTTGATTTGATCTTCAGCAAAAAATGTGCTAGGGCTAAAGGTAAAAGGTACTTAAATGAGGAAAGCAAATGAATCTGCTGTGTCAGTTAAATTTCTTTCCTTGTTCTCAATTATTTAATCAATATGTACAGTAAGCAAAATCATGTGTCTAGGGATAGGATTATCTGGCATAAAGTAAAAGAATGACAGGATTTGCAGACTTTGTAAATTAAATTGTGTGATTCATGGCTTTTCTAAGGTTCTGAATGACTTTCAAATGATGCAGCCACTTTATGCTTTCTAATCCTTCTTATGAAACAAATAAGAAAAATATGCTGATGTAACTTTCTCTAACAATATATTCACACAAATGCCTTTCAAATACATGCACCAATCACTTCATTTCTTTATTTTTTATTACAGGCTTTTTAATAGATTTGGGGGTTGTTGGTTTTGGGGTTTGTGTAGGTTTTTTTTCACTCAATCAGAAACCTCTGAAAGGATTTAAAATAACCTCTCTTCTGTGTGGTACTAGACCTTGAACACTTGGAAGAATCCTCAGCTATTCACACTAAGAGGTTTTCAAACACAAAAGTAAATATTATTAATTGAGGGTTCATTTGGTAAGCATGATCTTACACGAACTGAAAGAAGACACTGAAGTTAATCCTTATGACTTTATTAATTGAAATGTTATTTTATTTATAGTAGATTACTGTATTTGCCTTTGTTAGCTTTTGTTCCAATATATGAAAAATGAACCTTAACTGAGAGACAGTGCACAAATGGGCTTGAAGCATTTAATTGGAAGGATGTACTCATGGACATTTTTCAAGGATAGAGGAGATAGGGGGTTGTACGGTTGTGTGAGCAAAGTACTGTCCTTTACCTTCAGTCTATAACTGTAATTGCTGAGACCAACAGCCAGGCTCTGAAAGGCTGGTGCTCAAATCACACAACCGCATCAGTCAGAGCAGCTCAGAACTGAGCTGTATTAACAAGGATACTTGGCTATGTTTTCTTTCACCTATCATCAAAATGTCCTTCCAGCAGAGTAAAGCACTGTCAGAATGATCTGAGGTGAAGAAAAACAGAAATAGAATGTTTGCATTCTAACTCTGAGAAAAGTAAATTGTTAGTAGCTACAGGGAACAGAGTATTTTCTTTCCAAACAGCATATATTTTCTACTCTACAAACATACAGCGGGAGTAGGGGGAGAAAAACACTAAAACAAAAGACAGTGTCTATTAAAAGGAAAGGAAGAAAAAGATAACACATAAGTGCACATGTTACATAAGATCAGAGTCACAATGTAAGAGCTGAGAACTTCTTTCTTTCCTCTTCCTTTCATTCCCAGTTTTTCCATCTAAAACCATCTGTACACGTCAGGGTCAGGTTCTGTAAACTCAGGATCAGATTCTTTCAAAGTTTTTCATCAAACGCTACACAACTTGATCAGAGACAGAGTTTTATGTAGAATTTATATAGACAGAATGACAATGATAGACATATGACAATAATCCATTGATTTTTATAAAGAACAGTATTTTTTGTGCCTGGAATAATATTAAGATTAATATTTTTCTCGTAATATGTTTCTGAGCCCAAATTTGAAGTTCACTCAAGAACAAACTCCAGACTGCTTTATTGTATTGACTATATAAAGCAGAGTATAATTGCTAAACCTCCAGAAATAAATGAAGCATTATAAAAAAAATATAAAACCAATTATTGAAGAGAAGGCTTAGTATTCACCAAATGCAAAGCCAATATTATTCCCCTTTAAAGAAAGAAATGCATTATCTTTTACATTAAAAAATGTCTGCACTATATTTCAGGTCTTAGTGTTTGTGTATGATGTGCTACAATATACTTCAATATGCTACCTCAGTTACAGACGTGCTGGTTTTATTTTTCTTCTTTTGACCTTGCAATGAGATACTGACAAGAAGAAAATCATTTTTCCTGTTTACCCAGTTTTAGCTGAGAAATAGACCCATTTAAGAAGGCAACTTGCTGTGACTGAGATGCATCATCAACTTACTGTAACCTTAGGCACGCTTCTTGCGTCCTCAAGCTCACCTTCCTTAAACTGAGTGTGTGGGGGTGGGATAAAAGGCCTTTAGGAAATTAGAGTTGCAGAAAAATAACTGCAAAGGATTAATGTTTTTCATTTCTTTAGACAATTGCATAGATCTGAAAATCCCACTGCTCTTTGTTCTGCATCTTTGAACAGAAGATAAAAGTATAACTTGTTTTTCCTGCCTCCATATTTCAGTTGAAAACCACACTGTTAACATGTTTTTATTGTTTTTAAGTCATAAGATGTCAAGCATTCCTGTTTTCCCAACGATCAGCAGTGAAAGATTAATTTTCTCTAAAATTTGGAATGCTATGTCATGGAAGTTTTAAAACTAAATTAAGTTTATATATAGACTCAATGAAGCAAAGAAAACAAATAACTTTGATGATAAAATTATTTGTTTATTCTAGGAAAGCCCTTAGTTTGGTCTTAGAAGAAAGCAAATTCTCTGATTTTTTTAACAAGTTTATCAAGTTTCACAGAAGTATTTTCCTATGTTTATTTTAAAAATATGTTTTAAAAAAAGGTTTTCCTCTCTTCTATTCCTGTACAAATAAACCTAAATGCAATAGAAAAACATCTACAATGAGGTCATTTTAGGAGTTAACCTTAAAACAAGAGACTAGGTATCCTATATGGCTTCTTTTTTACAGAGGATGGAGAAAAACATAAGAGGCAGCAGTTAAGATCACTTCAGCTTCCGTTCAAACCAAAACTCTTTAGATGACCTTCTATCTCTACAATTTTACCTTTCACATTTTTATCTCCTTGTTGAAAATTAATAAGTGGGTTTGTACATTTGCCCAAGAGGTTTCATTTCACTGGAAATGGTAATAAAAAAGACTGTAGAAGTTCTTGAAGCAAAAAGATATACATGTTCTTTTTTCAATCAAGATTTCATATGCAGCAAAAGTGGGATCAAGTGTAGCTGTGTAGAAATGTTAGAAAACTGACATTTAGTCTCAGTGACTTTCAGAAAAGAATTCGTGGAACAGTTATTACATCTTTCTCATGCTGTTAACTGTGGAAAGTTAGCAATAGAGCTTTAGAGAGTAACTGTGCACCCATTGACTTAAACACAAAATGCTGCAATAGACCTTAGCATGATAGCAAAATTACAGTGGCTGCAGGAAGCAGGGGAGAACAGGCAATCTAGACAGCTCTTCTGGATATGTTCATAAGATTTATTTAATCTGACTCATCTAGCAGTTTTGTTCATGTTTGAGGGTGATCAGCATAAGGGTCCTTTATAGGAAAGGAAGGGAAAAAAGGATCCTCCGACAATAAAAAATAAGCACCCTACTTCTCCAATTCCAATTCTTCTTCTAGGCACCAAAGTAGACCTGAAAACTATTTGCAATCCTTTCTCAATTTTAAAAAGCATAGGTCTTCAGCTTTCAGTCACAGTCCAATTATGTGTTTTCTTCTTGAGCTAGTAACTTAAACAACCATGATTAGTTTCTGAGATAGAAAACTGAAAATTTTATTTGTGGTCCATCCTCAGCTATTACAGTAGGTAACCTACACTAACCTCTCTCATGGTGTCCTCAGCTTGCACAGTCTAAAGAAAAAACATGTAAGATATCTGGAGCAGTTTGCTCTGTACAGAGCTGAGAACACACTGCACATATTTGTGGTTTATTCACTTTTTCATGCAAAAACACAGCTAATGTGGCATTTACTCAAATTGTATCTTCTGAGGAAAGTAAAAATAGAGTAACGCAAAGCCTGTGTGTGAGGATCTCGTCAGCGTCTAGTTAGACAATATCCACTGTTTTTTATGGATGTCCAGTTTGCTTATGTATTCCCTGACCTGGACAATGGAATGTCCCCCTGGTCTCTGAGACTTCAGACTCCTGAAGGCCAATCTGATCAGTAAAGACTTTGGCAAAGACACAATTCAAAACCTCAGCCTTTTCCATACCCTAGGCCTGTGTAACCAGATCCCCCATCTCACTGAGTAATGGACCCACATTTTCCATAGACTTTTTATTTTTCTTTTATGTCATCCAAATACTTACAGAAGTCTTTCTTGTTACCCTTTGCATCCCTGGACAGAGGTTATTCCATCTGGGCTTCAGCTTTCCTAACTTCAACCCTGGATGCTCATTCAATGTTTCAATACTTCTCCCAGGTTACCCATCTGTCAGAGACTGAAATAGTTCATGCCTCAAACATTGATATAAAGTTTTGCTCATTGTACCAAAAACTGTATAAAGAAACTGCAACCAAAGAAGCCTCAATGAGGATACCTGACTGGGACTTAGGACTGAAAGTCAAACTGCTGAGATTAGATAAAGGGAAACCTATTGTTCAGTCATCTCAAGCTGAAGGAAAGATGTGCATCCAAAAAGGCCAAAGCCACCAGCTGCACTGAGAATCACTTCTGGCTGAGTTTGGGGTGGGGGGAAAGCACAGCTCACAAAGCCAGGTCTACACAGACTTCTCCCCCATCTGAGAGGAGAGGAGGAGGTTTAGGGTACAGTGGCATAACCTCTGGTGAGAGGCAATAAACACCCATCCTCCATTACACAAACTGGCCCAGCTGTGGAACCCTCAACACCACAGGCCGCATCCACAGGACATTCCCGTGAGAGGCAGCTGAGGGGGTGTCATAATCCATCACAGACCCCCCAAAGTGCTCAGCCTTGCCCCACAGGACTGCATGTGATGCAAGCAGAGTCTGCTGCAAGAGACTGTCCCTCCCCCGGGGGACATGCCTGGACATTGTCACCTGGCCTGAGTGTATATTAACCCATGGGATTCTGTACTTTTTGGGGGGACCATCACCACCAAGAAGAGCAGCTGGAGAGGATCAACGCTACATCGTTGGGATCCACGGATGGTGATATTCTTTTATTCTGTCTCTGTCACTCTCTTCCTGTCCCCCCCACCTCTTTTCCTACTTCTCCCTTTCTCTCTTTTCTTCTCTCTCTCTCTCTCATATTTACTATCAAGTAAAACCCATACTATTGACTGGCATATGGTCTCGTTTGCACCTTAATTTGGGCAGAGGTATTTTTAAGAACCTTAATAATTGGATTGTAACACCATCCTTGCTTCCACCCTCTGCATGTTTCCATTTTGTGTTTGAGTTTGGCCAGGAGCCATTTTTGCCTGATGTCTTATTCATTTTGAATGAACTCTTTTTACTATGTAGGAGGTGATCTTTGAATATTAACCAGCTTTCTCGAGTCCCCAGTTCATTCCATGGCCTTATCACATGGAATCTCCCAGTGTATGAAATGCCTGCTTTCAGAAAGATGCAGCCTTTTCCTTGCTAGAGAAAGTAGCTTCTATTCTTATTCTACTACCTTGTGTTACTCATGTATTAGTAAATGTTTGATCAAGGGAAAATTATCACAGAAGTGTTCTTCTAGCTTCTGTGAAAGCAGAAGTTCTCTCTCTTTGCTGTGTTTGTTTGAGACATCATCTTTGATTGAGTTCAAATGCCACAGAAACTAGAATCCATTAGACTCAAGAGCATTGCCAAAACTGTATGTTAGACTACTGTAGCAGTCACCTGTGAAATGGAGTTAGGGAGCTGTCAAAAAACTGAGTTGCTCATAAAAGGCAATCTCATGTCAGTGAGATAAATGTAGAAGTCTGGAAAATTTTTGGGAATTACCAAAGTCAAAATTCTCCTACAAACTGGCTATCAAACACTTTTTCAAGCTCAGGTGAGAAACAGTAAAAACACCTTTAATTGGTGCAATTGACTACAAATTAAAGGAAAAGGTGCCAATGTGGAGCAAGCAACCGCAGTGAATCCATGAAAAGGAAGTGAAATAACACCTACAGGTTACTGCATACTTCATAAAAGTTATTTATAGCACCCATTTTTCATTAAAGCAAAACAACAGCAGAAAAAGATAGCCTCTATTAGCCTTATAATAAATTCAGGTAAAAATGGCTGTGCCAAAAAAACCCACCAGGTTTATTGAGCACACTGACCACATTTTAAGAGGTTGTGGGGATGCAGGTGTTTAATCATTGTGCTCTATGCTTTAATAACATTAGCAAATAAGACACATATTTACAGTAGTTCAGCAATTTTCATAGTTAAAGGCTGTAAGCCATACCTGAATATTGTTAATATATCTTAAATAATGATGATAATAATATCAGGCTTTACCTTTCCAAATTAGCTGGCAGAGGCAAGTAATTTAGTAACATTCGACAACATTGATTATATAAATTTTAGTCACTTAAAATTGCCTCCTACCCAGAAGAGACAGTGTACCCTGCATCACAAATTGTAATCCATATTCCCCCAAACCATCCAAAAATTGTTATGTAAAACACCTTGTTGAACCCTATTTTTAATACAGTTACATATTATTCTTCAGTATATAAAACATAAAAGATAAATACAAAAAGGGAAAAGAAAATACAAAAAGGAAAAGACAAGAGAAAAATTCTTCATTACAACAATTATGTTCTTTTCATTTTTAATTAAAATCAGTGAGAAAACTAGGCATTCCCTGTGACACACACATTACTAGAACCTACCTGATGAAATACATCATGAATCTTACTGTTTTGTATTGGTTTTGTTGTTTGTTTCCCTGTACACTTAAGATGAAAGGTTAACTTTAAAAGAGGATTTCTTTATGTAAAATTGTACACAATTCCTTAGGTGGCTTTTGAGACACTGTCCTCTTGAGACATGTGGGAGCCTAGGCTCTGTAACCAGTATCTGGAAAGAGTTAAGGTCTCACCAGAGGCCAAAATATACCAGGACATTGTGTGAAGGCTGACTCAAACTCAGTGAGCTCCGTGTGAATTTAATTGAGAGCTTCTCTAAATGAAGCACTGAGGAGAAAGCCTTGCCTGAAATCTCGGCTCTTGCTTACCACAGCCAGAGAGTCTGTGTGACCTCTACTTGATCGGGGCTGAGAAAGCACTGTCGTTTCTTCCACAGGACATTCTTTCACTTTGTATTTTCCAGCTCTGCCCACATCATAGAGTTGAGGTGATGGGTCTTTGAGACTGTGTGTTCTCACAAGAAGTAAGGAACCCAAGCTTATCCAAGCTTAAGTCTTTTTTGCTGCCTTTAAGGAATCATAGAATGGTTTAAGCTGGAAGATACCTTAAAGATAATCTAGTTTCAACCCTGAGCTCATATCTTGTTTTCTATTTTCCAGCAGAGAACCGAAATTGCCAAATTGAAGCACAGTGTGTGCAAGGAGTCTCTCAGCCCCTCATATCACAGCCTTGGCCACGAGCAGAAAGACATTCAAGACACCGTGGGCCACAAAGAGAGCAGAAGGAAGAACTATCCCTTGTACCTCCTGAGTGAGGATGCTCCCCTATGTGGAAATTTTGAAGTACATTCCGTTAAGAAATCTCAGCAGCACACACCATATCATTGTGATACACAGAGATTACAGACACCATGGCTCAGTTAAGGAGGTGTTTCTGCCACACTCTCAGCAGGTCCTGAGCAAAGAGGGTAAGGGACTTGCTGTAGACTTTGAGCTGACAGCTTTTACAGTACAGATAACTGGCATGTGGGAGCAAAATCCTGCAACATCCCTGCAGGGGGACTGTCTGTCAAGCAAGCATTTTTTTCTCCCTGGCGTTGCTCTTTCCTGTGCTAAGGGCTACACAGGCTTCTACTGTGAGACTAGCAGGAACACTGGTCTCAGTCTGTCCAAAAATAGCTTCTTTCCATTGTCTAGGAGAGCCTTTATCTTTCTGTATATTTGTTCTTTGAGAGGAAAACAGATGTTTCCCTACAACTCTAAGTGACAGGACTGATTTTCAGGAGGACCATTATGTACGATATTTCTCAGTTGTTGCTTCATTTTCACTTGGTCAAGCAAAAATGTTTTGTTTTTTCTCATGGTAAAGTCAGAATTTTCCCTGAATATTTTTTAGAGTAAAATATATTCCAGCTGATGTGAATGCAATCAGACAGGGAGGGATAATATACTTGGACTTCTCACATGATACCAATTTTATCTAATAGTAATGATTATTGGTTAATTGAGATAAGATTAGTGTAAATTCCACCCAATAGCGATACAGTCAGCTGGTGCCAAAGGACTGCATTATGCTCAATTAAGTGTTTTATCAAAACAAATTTCCTATGTTATGTCAATTAATAAAAAGTAAGTATAGTATATTAATAATAAATTAATAACCAGAAAAGTATACAATTTATGACGCAAAATATTCCAAAGTACTGACTGAATACTGTACCATTTGTAAGGCAGAACTTGCCTTCACAGATATTAGGAAGAGAAACACAAGTCAAATAAAAACAAGAACCTGCTAATATACACTGCAGTGATGACAGTGTGAAGATGGAAATACACAAGGGTTTTGTTTATCAGATACAAGTGTCCTTCACACAGCATGGGCTCTGCGAAGGAGCAAGGCTGACAACAAACCATGGAATGGTTTGGGTTGCAAGGGGCCCTTAAAGGCCATCTACTTCAAACCCTCTGCAGTGCACAGGGACATCTTTCACCATATCAGACTGCTCAGAGCCCCATCCAACATGACCTTGAATGTTTCCAGGGTTGTGGCATCTACAACCTTCCTGGGTAACCCATTCCACTTTCACCACAAAAAATTTCTTCTTTATATCTAGCCTGAATACACCCTCTTTTAGTTTCTGCCTCTTGTCCAATCACAGGTACCCTGTTAAAAAGTTTCTCTCCATCTTTCTTATAAGCCCCCTTTAAGTATTGAAAGGTCACAGTATGGTCTCCCGGAACCTTCCTTTCTTCAGGCTGAAGAGCTCCCACTCTCTCACACTTTGCCAGGGGAGAGGAAGAGGCAGAGATTTCACAGCCTCATTGCACATCTATAAGAGGCCAGAAGGAAGAGGAGGGTATAAGGTAACTGTTTACTGCTTTTAAAAATTGTCTTATACAAGAGCTACTCCGATGCAGGTGTACCCACATTTAGGGGAATGAAGCCAAACCTGTGTCTGTTAATGCCTTCTTTCCTTGGGCACAGACTGAAGCTCCATAGAAGAGCGCATGAGAAGCTGTTGTGGTACTTCAGAAAGAGCAGTTCATTTCCCTCCTGCCATCAAAAATGGGGATGTAGAGGGAGGGCAGAGATGAATGAACATAATCACTGTATTCAGGAAAATGTGACTTGCTGCTTCTCCTACTTCAGTCATGCCCAGCCTGACCTTACAGGATTTCACTATAAGAAAACCACTGTCAACACAAACACGGCTCTTAGATTGCTCCAGTATTCAGCTTTTTCATGCAACAATTTTATTTTTGCTGTGCCTAAAGACAATTTAGTCTAGGCAGTTGGCAAAACCAGAGAAGTTGAGAAATGGGATTTATTCCTCTTCCAAATTAGTGCAGGCTGGCCTGAGGCTGTCTTCAAAGGTACTATGCACATTTGCTCCATGTGATAATCTTGTTAGCTTTCACATAATGAGAATCACACTATACACTGCACCTTTCTCCAACATAATACAGTTGTATGACAGGACATAATCAGTGATTTCTGTGGCGAGAACCTCTGATGCAAAAAAATTGTCCCAGGTTATCAAGTAGTTTTAACAGTATGTTGAAACAAGCATCTGCAAAGTAATCCAAAACAACATTTCAGCTAAAGCATTTGTCTTCATATTTATCTCAGACCACTATCAATGCTGCTGCAGGTATAAATTCATCCTGCTCTACAGGCGTTTATATTAGTTTCTTCATGGCAGTGACTTTCCTCCATCAAAATCTTTAATAACATACTTCTAAACTTTGCTCTCCTTTCTTTGTCTCTTTTTACTTGAAGAAACCTCGTTATAAAATTGATGTAAAAACACTTGTCATCAAATTTTTCAAGGACTTGCATCTTATCTAAAATTCATCCTGACGCAGAATCAGCTTGTCTTTCTGGATTTGAGATGGGTGGGGGGAGGGGGTGAGAAGAAAAAGAAAATTAAACAAAACAAAAAATACAAGTGGGCTACTAATTGGCGAAATGTAATGAGAAAAATTCTGATTTCTGAAGATTCACCAAAAATGACACTACAACTAATATTCTGTACAAACTGATTTTCTGGGTTTTGTCTTAGTTTTAGATTCAAACAGTGAACTACACTGCAGCTAATACACAATAAATCATTGTCATCTATAATGACATATGTAGGCTGGCAAACAGGAATACAGCCAAGCAAGCTCTTTTACTCCTACCCTTTCTAGTAAAGCACTCTATGTAATTCTTTTGCAGCAGTGAGATGTATTTTTTATTTTCAGAGATTGCAAGCTCTTCAATTTAACTTGTGATTATTTTAATAAGATTGATTGATTGTAAGGAAATGTAAGCATTACTTTCTGAAGAAATCTTGTAAAACCCTTCTAGTGATGTGAAAATCAGCTCGTGTTAATGGTTTTATTAGTCATTTCTGTCAAATCAAATACGTTCTCCTATGGAACAACAATGTCCTTTAAAGACTTAGAAACACTTTAATGCTTTCAGTTTTCATCATTGCAGTGAATTTTCTAACAGAATTAATTTAAAACTGATCTAAATGCATTTTACTAATCTAACTTGTTAGATTATGAATTTATTGATTTGCATAACAATATTAAAGCTTGTTCTCTGGCCTTTTTCCAGGGGAAAAAACAAAAACAAACAAAACCAATCTCAACAACTTTTTGTCCTTGACAAAGTCAGACATGAAACTATGGAGCAATTATGGTCCTATAGCAAGGGTTACATGTCATAGTAAAATTCTATTAAAAACTCCTTCAGTGTTGGCTGCTGAGGAGTGCTCATCACAATAGATTCTGAGAAATGTGTTGTTAAATGATAAACAACTCCAGTGCATTTGTTCTCTTATACTCTTCTTGTGCTGAAGAATTTTATGCAGTGAAACACTTGTTTCAGAGACCTTAAATCTTGTAAGCCATACCTTGCTAATTGTTAGCTATAGACAGTGAAGCTGGAAAGGTGTTTAAAATAGGAGGTGTGCAACATTGACCCTCCTCACCATCACAAAACTGTTTGGATTGGAAGGGACCCTAAAGATCATGTAGTCCCAACCCCCTTGCCACAGGCAGGGACACCTTCCACTAGACCAGGTTTCTCAAAGCCCCATCTCATCTGGCCTTGACCACCTACACATATGAGGTGTCAAACATTTCTGCCAAATCCCAGGAATGAAACAGGGACCTTTTGAACTTCAGTCTAACATTCCCCTGGCTGATCTCGTTCAGGTCTTAAAATGCTTGTCATCATCCTGAGATGGATGCTGAGAGCAGTCTCCAGACAGACTAGGAAAACTGCTTTTTATTACAAAATCACAACGGCCATGGGTCTTTTCAACAGAGCATTTCTTAATCCTTTAAGTTACTTCTGTGTACTGCTTTGAGCTTCTAGAAAGGCTCCTATTAAGGAAGGAGATTTGGATTTAGTCTTATGAGAGAGAGAGGATAGGAAGACTATTTTGAATAATAGCCATTGTTGTTAAGGAGGTGTACCATAGTCCTTCCTAAATGCTAAGAGTTTCATGGCGAGATATACTATAAAATTGCGTAGCTTGAAGGTGACAAAAGCATGAATCAGTGAGACTAGCTATGATAGGACAGAGTCCTCTAGACAGCCAGAAATTACGAGAAGCATTACAGACACTGTCACGTCAGTGGAGACTCTAGCTTTGCTGGTCTGGTAGAAAAGTTGAGGATGTTCAACATTCCATGTAAAAAATCTGCACCAGAAGTAAAATCTGAAGTTTTTTCTTTGTCCTACCACTACAACATTTGTTTTACTCAGACCTGAGTTCTGAAAATCTGCTTTGTATCTTTGAACTGCATGTTGCCTGTCTGCAATGTTATAAAATAATGTAGTGCAGGGTAGGAAGAAATTGTCTAGTACTTGTGAGTCTAGATGCTATAGGCACTGGCAAACCAGGCAATTGGCTATGATGGCTACTGCTGGGAGCAGTAACTCCATTTAGGATCTTTCCAGGTTCTCATGACTACTTTGGCTTTGACAGAGATAATGGAAACCAACTGAAGTAGTGGTGCTGAATACATAAATCTATTATGCAACTTCACAGCTGACTTTTGCTGCTTCTCCCTCTAGGGAAGAGGCAACATATATGACTACTATCCTGGCCTGGGATGAGTAGTGTGGATGTTAAATATGAATAGGAAAAGAACAGATGATGATAGGATATGAAGGAAAGGGTTCAATTGTATAAGAGAAGGTTTCTTCTCACTTTAGGGAAGGTTTGAATGATTTTAATGGTTATTTTTATGAATCTCTATTACCTCTCCCAAATACAATAGTATTATATCATAAGCAGCAGTATTAAGAGGATCCAGAAGGATAAGAGTCTTCAATTGACTCTACCTATTCAGTGGATATTACTCATGAGTCACTAATGTGATCTCCATCCTCTACTGTGCTGCATCTAATACATTTGCTTCAGAATTTGCACATTGATTAAGTGCTCTTGTAGCTCATTTGGCAAGGTCAGTGTCAGCTTATGTACAATGCATCCCCAGCACGTGTTTTTATTGCCTGACAAGAGCCATGTTCCTGGTGGGCTGCTAAAATTTAAAGAGTAATGCATAGTGGAGTAAGCAAGCCTATGTGTCACCTAATTGCAGCTGGTGACCAAACTTCAAAATAAACTCAACTTTCTGTCTGTTTTTCATCTCTATATCTGCTGTCACCCTCTCAATTCTCATCCTTATTTTTTTTGTAAAAAGAAATACAAGGTTTTTGCAACAAGGTTTCTTGATATTACCTCCACTTGTACCCAGCCAGCTGGATTCCAGAATACCTTTGAACAAACTAAGACTGTATACTTAAGCAGCCTCCAATGAATTTCTAGTTTACATATTGTGATGATAAATTATGAGCTTATCTCTTGTCCTCCAATATCCCGCAAAAGGTTAGTTAAATGTTTACATTGTGCTGTGATTACCGCAAAGCATTTCTTTTGTTTACTTTTGAAGTGTTTATGGAACGACATAGCCTCACTCATTTAATTGTTTGATTTAGTTCTAGATTTTTTCCTGACAAAAAAGGTTTGATTTTGTGGGACTTTTTCTTTTTTTTTCCCTTTCTCTTGGTATCTGAACACACTGAACAATTTATCGGTCCAGGTTACCTCTATACTAGGGACAGAATATCCTCTTCTGGGGGTTCTTGCCATCCCAACTGCACTGCAGTAGAATTCTACAACAGCATGTAACTCTTTCTAGCAGCTTTGGACTTGCCAAAACAGGCCATCACATCTGCATCCCATTCAGAATTTACCTGCTAACCTCTTCAAGAGAAGGAAAGGGCAGCTGTACCTACTCCCAGGCCCCACATTTTATTTGTGAGCACAACTAGGCTGCTTGCTTATGTCACTGCCCTCAGCAGACCAAGAAAGGCCCAACAGCAAGGATCCTGTCCTAGGCTAATTCTCTTTCTTTTGCCAGGATAATACAAGTAGGCAATAAGTCTGTTGTTAGGACTTGCCTTCCACAACACGGGGAATCCAAATTTGCCCCAGAGACATGATTTAGAGCAGTGTTCACAATATATGACACGTAAGGCCACTGACTACCTTGGTAACTCACCAGTGAATTTTCTCCAGTTTCTCCACATCCCTGTTTAGCTGGAGACTGTGATATCTAAAACCAGACACAATACTCCAAATTCAGCCTGACCAGTGCCAATTACAGAGGGATGATTCCTTTGCCAGTTACTCTACTAGCAAAGGTATCATACCTCTGTAATTCATGTAATTCAACCTCACATTCATTTCAAATGGAGCACAGTGTACTCCATTTGAAATGAATGTGATGTTGGTTCACATCTGACTTGGCATCCACCATACCTCCAAGTCCTTTTCAGACTGCTATCTGGAAGGCCCTTCTCAGCCTCCACTAGAGTTTAAGGTTCTTAGACCTGAAAGGCAGATCTCTGCCTTTCCTTACTGGACTTCTTGAGGTCTCTGTTGGTGGAATCTTCAAGCTTCTGAGTCTCACTCTGAGCAGAAGCTCTACCAATCCTTGTGTCCATCACTCTCCTTGTCTTAGTCTGAGCCACAAATTGACCAAGGATGCATGTTGTATCCTCATCCACTGAAAAATACAGGTCCCAGTAAGATACTGTGTTACTATCTGACAGCTGGATCTTATGCTGTTAATAAATACACTTCAAGCTCAAGGGTCTAACCAAATTTCACTCCATCTAACAGTCCACTTTTCCTTAGCTTCCAAATGAGAAAACTGTGGGATGTAGTGGTGAAAAACCTTATTAATATTTCTCAGAATATTGTGTAACAGCCTCTCAAGCCGCAACCTACTCTAGCCTACATTTGGTTCAGCACAAATTCTTGGACTATGGAGAGACCAGTGTATACTCTTAGAAACCAACAGCTGGACAAAAAGTCAAGCGTCACTCAATTCTTCCCAAGAAGCTGGGAATCATATTCTGAAACCAATCACTAAACAACAGTTTGCTAAAAAACTGTTTCCACTGCAGTGAGGGCATCCATGCAGGCACTACAGTTTCATAGAATTGCAGAGTAGTTGAGGGCACATCCAGAGATTATCAAATTCAGCCTTCCTGCTCAAAGAAATGAGGTCTGGCAAGCATTAGCACAGACTGCCCAGGGAAGAGGTGGAGTCACCACTCCTGGAAGTGTTCAAGAAATGGCTGGATGTGGCAATTATTTCTATGGTTTTGTTTGATCAAAGGTTGAACTTGATAATCCTGGAGGTCTTTTCCAACTTTAATGATTTTATAATTCTGCGAAATTGCTCACAGCTTTGTCCAGGTGGGTTTTGAGTATGTCAAAGGACGGAGACTGCACATTCTTCAGTATTCAGCCAGAGTTTAAAAAAAAAGAAGTTTTGTTTTGGGGTATTTTATGTTTAATTTCCTGTGTTTCAATTTGTGCCAGTTGCCTTCTGTGTTTTCACTGGGCACTGGTAAGAGCCTACCTCCACTTAATTTAGTCCCCGCCTCAGAAGACATTTATACACACTGATATGGCCCTCCTGAGATACACACTGATATGGCCCTCCTGAGCCTTCTCTCCTCTGGGATGAACAGTCCAATCTCTCTGTCAGCATCTCCTCTTAAGACAGATGCTCCAAAACTTGGTTCTCCAATGAGGCCACAGTCCAGTACGTCCATATGTCTCCCATACTAGTGAGCCCAGAACTGGACTCAACACTCCAGGTTTGTCTCATCAGTGCTGAACAGAAAGGAAGGATGCAATCCCTCACTGTGTTGTAACACTCTTCTTAATGCAGCCAGGAAGCTGTTGGACTTATTTACCACAAGGTCACATTGCTGTCTCATGCTCAATTTTTTGTCCATCAAGGCCTTCAGTTCCTTTTCTGCCAGGAGAAGAAAAGGGAGTTAAAACTCTAATTTGTCAAGGTAATAAGACAGCAATATTTTCAGACTATGCTTTCTTTGGAATCTTTTATTTTTGAGTGGTAACATGTCATATCAAATACTTGATTACCTTCAATTACATAGGCTACACTGACAGAGTACTTTGCCTTTCTTTACTCCCAAACTCTGTCCTAAACATCTGAAAGCCTCTTTTCAATGGCAGACTGCTTCACCTCCCACTCGTACAAGAAAAAGCACTGGTTTTCCCTTGCTGTGTTTGCAAAATACATTTGCCTGTTCACATCTGCGGTGTCCTACCATGACAGTGCTGCAAAAACAAACCTCAGTATTGCTTTTTTTCCCTCACTTTTACCAAATAATCCTCCTTTTCCCTAGGAAATTGTGTCCACTTCCCCCTGGCCTCAGCAAACCATTATGTTGTGAAGCAGCTGCAGTCCAGCAGAAGCACTGTGAAGTCTTTACACTGATGCAGGCATGCTTTCCTAAGCCTCCAAAGCACAGCTCCTTTTAAGATCATACATGACTGGTGGGGAACTCATTTTAGGGATAAGGGACTTTATCCTCCTCAGAGGATAAGGGACTTTTGCCTACGTGTGTTCATAGCTGCAGCCTCAGGGCAAATAAATTACCAAAAGGTCCCAGAATCTATGGAAAATAGGTCACTCCAGATCACACCCTTCAACCTGTAGAAGAGACCACACTGTCCACCTGCAGAGCTCCAAGCCTCCTCATGGACAGCCTCTGTGTGTTAGCAAAATTAAATCCTCACCTGCTAGGAGACAGAGAGCTATGAACACTTGGCCAAAATTGATTTCTTCTCCTCAGCCCAAAGATAAATTTCTTGTTTCTCATGGGGATGCTTACATTGGATGATTTTTCTTGCAAGCTCAAATCTTGTCCCAGGATGACTGCATGGAAAATAGCTCTGGGCAGAAAAGTATCTACTGGCACAGAAATTACTCCAAATCTAGAAGAAATAACAAGACTTTAGGGCCATCTTAAGTATTGGCAGTAAACTGTAGGATATAATCAGGAGAAAAAAAGGAGAAGGGGAGGAAAAGGGAAGGCTTGAAAGTCATCTTGCTGAAGATTGACTACTTGTAACTGTATAATCACATTTAATTTTTTAATCCTTTGTGTACAGTTAAGAAACGTGTTGAAAATTAGGTGTAGCATTTATTGATTTTTTATTGTTTTCTGATTCAAAATTAAAAACTTGAAGCTTGAAACAAAGGCTTTGCAGCTGCCTTCTTCAGCAGTGTCAGCCCAAAACCCTCCTGCCCATGTGCTGGACCCCAGCCCAGTGCCTGGAGACCTCGGGTCAGGCTGTAGGATGCAGGTGCTGCTTTCCCATTTATAGGTTCAGCCAGCAGTGAAGCTGAGCACATACCCCAAACACACACATAGAGCAGGGGACACACAGGACACTGACACAGCTGCAGACAAACTGCTGCCTCAACATCCCCCACATTCAGGACTCACACAGAGAGATTGTCAAGAAACTATTTATTAAGATGGGACAGACTGGGGTGGTCAGGAGAGGGGTTCAGCCAGACAAGCTTAGCCACTGGCCCATTTTACATGTCAGCCCATGCTCTATCCCTTTCTGCCTGTCTTTTCTTTTGTTCCTCCCTGCTCCCATTTCCTCTGCCCGTGGCATAGTCACTGAACCCCTTCCAATGCTCCGGACACTCGGATTTGCATCACTATCTGTTGCAAAGTCCTGGTTTGCCTTGCAGTTTCTTGATACCCCATCAGTTAGGGTGACTGACAAGGTTTGTTTCTGGTTGTGGTCTTTGTTAGTGCTAATTGATCATGTTTTATAATTGTGTTTCTTTCCCTCCTTTTCCTTCTCTTCCCAACTGAGAAAAAAAAAAAACATCCTCACATTCCACATATCCTTATTAATCAGTGTATCTGACCAGGGTTTTTCTTATCAAGATCTCCCTTATCACATGCTTGTCTCTGTATGATCTTGTTCATGCCTTCTCTGATCAGATACCATTAAAGGGGCAGACAGTCTCCTTCCACATACCTTTTAAGGCTTCTTTCCATCCTTGATGGATGAAGAAGGCACCTGTAGAAGGTGATTCTTCTGTTCCTCAAGTAGAAGTCTCAGAGATTAATTGCTAGTCCTTGGGGGTATGTATCTCTTTCTATTACCTTTTGAAAGGAGGAGGATGACAAGACCACACACAACACCTAAAGGGAATCCCTCTCCCAGTCAAGGAAGATTAATTGGGAAAAGCTACCAAAAATGGCAAACTACAAGAAAAGTGAATAAATTGAGAATAATTATAGTCTCCTTTTTATTGGTGCGGAGGTTTCTTTATATATTTTCAGTGGATGTAAAAACAAGTAAAAAGCAAGGTATTTGTATAATACTGAAATCCCTGTCATAATGAACCTTAGTTACTTCTTGCGATGTACTGGGAAAAAGGTTCAGTTTTCATGTATTTGTGAATTGTATTGCAGAATGTTGTATTTTTATTGACTGAATTATTATGTTTGAGGATTTTATTAGTATGCTGTCTGGCTCATTACATCAAGACATATTTTTGTTTTCATAATTTCAGACTTCATGACTACTTCTTCAATTGCTTAGCTGAAAGGATTAAAATCATAAAATTCATTACTTGACTGATTTTTGTTTATGGAAATTCATGTACTGTAGAAACTAAAGGTGCTTGGGGATTTTCATTCCTGTGTTTATTCTACTGGTCTCTGCACTTAGGGATGACTAATGAAATGCAAATATACAATGTCCTTCAAAGGTAGTACTTTACAACCAGTATTAAAGCACTTTTTAAAAGCCCCACAACCCCAAAAAACTCACATAGAATCATGTTATAATTAAAAATTATGGCAAATAAAAGTGTCAGCTCCTCATAAAAGCACTTTCAGTACATATATACTTGGAATGTGCAAAATGCTCATATTAATGGTGGGTGAGCCATTATGGTTCAAATAAAATATACGTCCAAAAACTGAGAACCACTCAGAGAAATTCTATGGTGTGCTTTATATTCAGAAAGTTCAAGCAAATTATAAAAGTACCTTTTGGACTTAGAGACAAAATGGAGATGTCCAATACATAGCGAGGTTGAAATCTCCTATCAGCTACTCTCCAGAGTTTTCATGTATTTCCTGATTTATATCATCATATTTCTAGTCAGAAACTTGTGCAAGTGTGGTCTAAGTCTTCAATCTGCATCGTAGTCTTACTGTATTTTTATTGCCAGACAAGAAAAGAGACTTGATACTGACACAAAACTTCATTTCATGTGAAGTGATGCATCTCTATTGACTTCATTGTGTTTAACATCTACAACTGTAGCATGATTTATACTAATCTCCACCAACTTTACAGGATTTATCTGTAATTCTCTTCTGTTATTTAACCTGACTTTATTTCCCTTTTTCTTATCCAAGTCTTTGGTATAGGTACAATTGTGTTACAAAACATAACATAATCGGATTTCTTGCTTGTTGAGATGCTATCAGAAAGATCTTATGGCAAGTGTAGCTGCAGACTAAATGCAATAAAAAATTTGATTGTCTAAAATGGTAAACTGTAGATATTAGCCCTCTAGCTATTCCATGAGAAACTCCTAAAAGATAAAATTTTTACTCTGTCCATTACCTGCTTTCTTTTATAGATATTGCATGGATTATGTAAAATTTCAGGCTGTTTGACTTTACAACTCAGTGTGTTTCAAAGTTTTATGCCACTTGCTTTTCACATTTTTTTGATCTCTGCTTGTGGAAAGCAAAGTCACCATAGGACTACCACATGACTATCTATTAACAATAATATCGATGTTACCATGAGCTTTGGTAATTTTTTTTTAAATAATATTGACAAAGATTCTACATGGTACAACTGTGCAAAGACCAGGGCTTGAATGTGGACCCTTCAATATTACAGCAGAGTCAAAGCAGGAAAACTCACCTTCTCCAATGAATCTGATGAGAAAGAAACAGTGTTTAACATCATAGTCTTGATGTTTTACTGCTGGAAGTATCTGCGTTCAGGGGGTTTGTTAATGCGGAAATCTTAATGTATTCTGTGCAATGGACAACTGTAATGCACTAAAATTTGGAAGACAAATACATAAAAAGAAAGAAATTATTAAATCCACTTCTTTTCTAAATATTTTTACTTTCAGTGATGTATGCTACTGATGAGGCTAACAGAATAATCAACCATATTCTGAAGATTTAAAATTAAGTATTTAAGATAACTCTAGCAGCCATCAGAAGTGTATTCTGATGTCAAATGGCTTAATACACAGTCAGTTGGATGTATTATAGATTACCTCATTCTTCTCCAAAATATTTTACAGAAGATATTCTGTTCTATCAGAGCTATTATTTTGATCTGATGGTCTCATTACTGCAGTCAACAGGCAAAGTTTAGAAGTTTAGTCCACAGTGAAGTGTAAATTACGAAATGTTGCTTACCTGGCAACAGATGGAATCCATTTGTGCTCAAAATCAACTTGTAGCAGTACAGAAAAAGAAATTAATTTCTAGATTAAATTAAGACCTGCCTCAGTCATTTACATTTAGATCAAGACTAGCAAACTTTGAAAGTGGCCAGGTATTTTGTTATTAATTCCTGTAAAAATACTATTTTTATTTGTTTATCAACAAATGTATTTTTTATATATGTATATAAATGTAAATACATTAAATTGAACACAAATACAAATGGCACAAGATGTCATGATGTATTTGTGGGGATTTACATAGGTGTATTTTTATTTCTATGAACTATATATAGGTACATTTATTGATATATTACCAAAACAGATAGGATTTCAGACATAGACAAAAAGAAAGTTTTTTCCAAGTGCTAACATCAAGATGGAATATTTTAAGCCAGGAGATGTAATCTTCTAAATTAACAATGAAGGCACCTGCCATCTGCCTGACTATATGCAAATAGTGTCCAGAATTTTGAATTTCTGGCAAGGTACCAGTGTTTAAAGTTTGGAATCTCTGCTGAAAACAGCAGTGAACATCTGGGGATAAGAACTATTCATGTATGTCCTCCAGCCTGCACGGATGCAACTGAGAATAAGTGGGTTGCCAGTCTCATAAGATAGCTAAGTTACATCCAAATCAAAGCCAAAATATCAACTGGCCTGCCTAGCATGACACCATGGAACAATTAGTATTCAGCTAGCCTTCTACTCAAGACATCAACTTTTCAGACAGCAAAGGTTAAACACAAGGACTTATCTCAGTCTTCCAGGCTCATGTATTTTCTATAAACTGATTTACCTAGTGATAGCTGTAATTAAATAACTGAAATTCCCACATCCCAGATGCTCTACATAACATGTTAAAATTATTGTTGAGCTTTTTCATTCTTAACTACTTAGAATAACTCAATTTCCAGTGCTCTGGTCATCATATTCTGGTCATCATATTCTGCCCATTTTGAACTCTGTAAAATGAGGAATTATCCAGACTGGACATGAGACTGTTTCCGTAGATGAATCTCTAAAATTTAGTGCATCCATAGCTTCTACATTTGCAAAATCTAATTTGGGATATTAGAAAACTCATAAACTTAAATCCGTAACTGAACTAAAATTAAAAACAAACAAACAGTTACTTCTAATTCATAGCGTAACTTCTCGGAAAACATGTCAAAACAGCCTGATATATGTCTCAAAGCTGAATTTTTGTTTGACTCTCAGGTCTACTGAGATTCTGTGTGATTCTGCATCTTTGTACTCACTGGTTTAGAAATGCTGCTGTAAGGTTTTGCTCAATATTCTTATTAAATGAGCAGCTGTCAAGGAAGAAGTAAACATATATTAGGCTTCAGCCTACTGTTGTTCTTTCTACCAGATGGCATTACTGTTGAAGAGAAGGAACATTGCTAACAATCAAAAAACTGTCCTCATCATTTAATTGATGAGAGGGATCACAGTCAGGAAAAGCTGTGCTGAAAACTCTCCCTTAAATTCATTTAAATAAATGGATGCATTTCCATTATTGTGCTTTGGCTTGGGTTGGCTTTGTAGCTGCCTGTAAACAATCCCAACCTTTTGAGAGCCAAGATGAGTGCAGGTATTTCAGAAGACCTTGTCAGTCCTTCCTCACCTTCACAATCAAAATCTGGTCCTGTTGCCCTTGAAGTTAATAAGACAGAACAGATACTTTTCCAACAATGTGATGAATCCAAAACCAAAAAAAGCCACTACTTTTCTTCTTAGTAGGCTAAAAATAAAGATAGCCACAGGATTTTCCAAAAATACTCTCCAAACTTGTTGCCAACTGGACAAGAGTAGAATACAGACAAAAAGGCAACACTGGCATTAAAAATGTAGGCTACTTATCTCTAATTTTGCCTTATAAGATTCCTTATAGATAATGGATGCTTTTAGAGAAAATAAAATGCTATGTTTTATGTTTAAAAGCTTTATTCAGTCTCTAAATTGTTATTTAATTTGCCTCTTAAGCACCATTTAAAACACCCTTCAGATATACTCTTTTCAAGTTGGTAGAGTGAAACCAAGTAGCACTGTTTTATTGACATCTGCAGTTATTTCCCTCCATCATTTATTTACTTAAATGGTTTTCGTGAATTTTCGCACATGTAGCTTTCAAATATATTTTAATTAAAAGTAAATTAAGTTCATTTTCCCTGAATCAAGTCTGCTTTGCCCATGAATGTAGTCAGTGTGAGTGATGTCCATGTCTTTAGCTTGACCCATGAGCTTTTCACCTTACTTTCTCCACCTGCCTTGTTGAGGAGGCAGAGAGAGAGAATGGGTGGGGTCTTGGCAGCCAGCTAAGGTCACTCCACCATAGAACACAAAAGCATTAAATATTGCAAGTTTGAAAACTACAAAATGTACAAAATTCCACAGAACTCAAGGGGAAAAAAAGAAATTTCAAGCTAAACTGAGGAAACTATCAAAGCCTCCATCTTCATACCATTTTATTATTTTCATGTAGAGTGAGAGCAATAGGGAAAATGACAACTGACAATCAAATTTGTTGGGAAAAAACCCACAAAAAATCTATTTAATCAATAAAAAATCATAAAATCACTGCAAATTGTATAAAATCATATTATTCTATGCTTCAGAAGAGAAAGGCTGAATTTTAGAAGCGTTAATTAGAATTTGTTGTATATACACATACATGTGGTTTAGGGAACAATCAAATGAAAGCTAGCATATTCCCCTAGAAAGTTTCATACTTAATTTATTCTGCATTCATTGGGAACTCTTTTCTCTGCAGTATTTTTTCCATACATCCCTTTTTCTTGTATCCCTTCACTCAGAACTAACATTTGTAGGAACCAAAACCTGAAGATGCTGTCTTCACAAAACAATTTATTCCTTAGTGCAAAAGAATGTATGAGTGTTTATAACAAAGCCAAGTGCAAAGACAAGCAAAAAGGCAATATTAGGTGTATAAGTGGATCTGAAAGTAAATGAGCTGTTAGATTATTTACTGCTATATAGGCTATGTACATTCAAAACTTGAATGCCCTTAGAATATTTTAGCAAATAATCCCCAGCTAAGTGAAAATAAATCCCCTGCTTAAAATTAAGCCATTGTGTGTTAATGAAATCCAATAGGGAAAAAAAAAAAAAAAGAAAACAACTACTCTCTGCTCAGTTGGATTTCTTCTTAGAAGAATACTTCAAGAAATGTTATTCAGTCCCTTCACATCAGGTACTGCACTATAAATATGAACAATATTCAAAGAGCTGTGTTAGTAATTAAATAAAATTTCAGATTTATAACAAGCGTATGTGGTGATGGATGTATCTTTAATTCCAGTCTTCTTACTTAGATTTGAGTCTGTTGCTCACTGAACAGAAGGCTGACATTGTTTGGAGAAGATGTAAAAATTAAACCCTCTAAAATCTCCAATGTGGCTGTGTAAATGCCTAAAATTAATACAATCTTGATCGATGCTAGAAAAAATTGATATTAATTATTGACACCTCTAGTGTGGCTGGTGTTTGTCTCATCTTAACCAATTCAAAATATCTAGAGTTTTTTTTTCAACCCCACCAAGTACATAGATATGTATGGTATACAATTTTAAGGGCATGAGTAGTAAACAGTATCATTAGAGTATCTTAAATGTGATGACTGAAATGAAACAACATAGCATCAAGTTTCATGTCTGAACTGTTGTCTTTTTTTCCTAAGACAGCCATCAGTGTTACTTCAAAAATATAAGTAATAGTAGAAATAACATCTCATGCAAGATCTATGTCTAGCTTTAAAATTAACTCACTAAAGAAGACAAATCTTTTTACATTCCCACTAAAGGAGAAAAAAACCCACCAAAACACACAGCATCAATATTTTCTTTTACCGACTCTACTCCAGAGACTACCCAAAGCATGATTAAAAGCTACAAGCTGGTTTCTTAGACTTTGCAAGGTTTGATTGAAGTGTGAAAGCAAGTGATAATAGAAAAGTCACTCACCCACCTCCCTTCCTACTTCAGAAGACAGTAATATAATCGCCCAGAAATAAATCAAACATCCCAGCAGACAATGAGCTTCAAGAATTATTGGCACATCTTAATTCATTCCTGAAAAATAAAACCTAGAAAGAACAGTTGGATTCTAACAACCTCACATGCATGTTTCTGATCACAAATTTTCCTTTCCACCAGCAGAAGTGAGAAAATAGGCACCTGCTCTCAGTATCTACAGCAAAAGTGATAAAGAAGCTATTATTTACTGATTTTTATAGTATGATGACCAGGGGACATGCTGCTGAAATTTCAGACAGAAGCTTTAAATTCAACAATGTCATGCTTCTTACATGAATGATACGATATAAAGTTAAAGTGTAGAAGACTTGTTACAAAATACGTGGATTCTGAAACTTTATGTGAGATTTTGACATGACTAGAATATTTCTGAAGGAAGGCAATGGGCATAATCTCT
The DNA here is from genome assembly GCA_036785705.1 of Acanthornis magna. Classification (NCBI taxonomy): domain Eukaryota; kingdom Metazoa; phylum Chordata; class Aves; order Passeriformes; family Acanthizidae; genus Acanthornis; species Acanthornis magna. Next base: position 27,793,461 of record JAWUZG010000090.1, on the reverse strand, counting down.
AGTAGAGGAATTCTCAGAACAAAAGACTGCCAGAATCGATAAAATTGCCTTATTCTTGTGCTCCCTCCTAAATATTAGTCATTGTCAGATGCAGGATTTAAGGCTAGAGGAGCCCAACACAACTATTGTTATATACTTGTATAAATATAGTAAAAGTTGGTGAAAGGAAAATGTGGCAAAATGCTGATTAACAAAGAAAATCCTATTTTCATGTATTTTCTTCTCTTTGTTATTTTTCTCAAAAGAAGGAAAATCAAAAGCTATCTTCAATAAACACTCAGGTGTGTCTCTTAGGCACAAAAAAATGGAATTTCTAAGCCTTAGTGAGAAAATAATAAAGATTTGTGTTATTGAAAGAGAAGGTCTTTCATGGCAGAGCTTGAGGGTACCTCACTAAAAACTAAATCACGAATTTTAGGCAAGATTATCTGCTAGTACACTTACCTCCATGGAAGAAAATAATGGTTTACTTCACTCATTATCTGCACAAGGCTTGGAAGCAATGGTGAGTGTAATTTCATCATTATAGTTTTAGTCGTCTCATGAACTAAATGATTTTTTTGGTCGGTTGGTTGGTTCTTTTTCGGTTTTGTTTGTGCTTTAAATTTATCACCAAGTTCAGGCTATTATTCCATTGGCTGGATAAACCTCCCCCAGGGCAAATTATATGAGGTAGATATGATGACTGTGGGTATAGGCCAACCGATTGAGCTTTTTTATACATAAATAAGCTAACATCCAACTCCTGCTAATCACAGCTGTGCAAGAATTTGTACTGAATTCGGTATGTACTGCGATATTTTCCCTAAACAGTAGCCATCAACACAGCTAGTGATTACAAATTCAGTACTTTTAGAGAATATAAAACATTCTTTAAAAGCTTGCATTAAAAAAGTCAGATAAACAAGTTTTAAAATAAATTAGTATATGATTTATTTAAAAATACTTGATTTGTGGGGAACTACTTTTTGTATATCTTTAAAAAAAACCTTGAAAACCTTGTTACATTTTGACACAATTTAAAAAAAAAGGTGCATTTCTTGCATTTTGCAAAAACAGATTCTTACATTTTTGCTGAAATGTGACAAAAATTTATGTTGCTGATATATCATAGAAAACCATCTTTTTTTTTTTAATACCTCCTGTTTGCTTCTTCACATCCCTTAAAACAAGGTTAAATTTTAAAACTATTTAAGATTTGAAGGGAATATTTCTCTTGTTTCCACATGCTGCAAGCTCATAAATGAAACTCTGGCAGTTTGGCTCAAATGTTAGGCTTTTCTCCAATGTATTTGTGAACTGCAAATTCTTAAGGAAGATACATTTGCATTCTGCATGTTCTTGTGGTAATTACAATAGATATGCCACTGAATACACATAGACATTATGGTCTAGGACTCATACTCTTGGTTTCAAAGTCAATGTACTCCTTAGGACTTAGATTTATGAGATGGGATATGTCTATATTGTGGGACATAGGAATGACTGTTTACAAAGAAAAGACAGAAGTCCTTTGGACTCCTAGCACTGCCTTCATCAAGAAGGTTATGAATGTAAGTGTATCACAGAATCACAGAACCAGCTAACTTGAAAAAGACCCTTGTGACCATCAAGCCCAACCTATGACCTAGCACCACCTTGTCAACTACACCATGGCACTGAGTGCCACATCCAGTCTTTTCTTAAGCACCTCCAGGGACGAGTCCACCTTATATATACTCATCCATATGTTGCATACATATCCATAGATGCACTCCATATACTATATGTAGTTATACAAAACTAAAACAGGGTAGCTGTTGTTCAGCACTGCCTGAAGTTTGGCAACCATTTCAGCCAAAGAGTACATCTCTATGGGCTTAAATAAAAAAGTAATTACTGTAGAATGAAAAGAGGATTTCCAACAGCCAGCTTGCCAATAGGAATAAAATATGCACCAGTATCCAAGCCCTTTTGAGTGATTTATTTAATCAACTAATTGAAGCGGCATAAGGCAGACAAAGACAGATATTTGATCCTATAGTTCACGGTTCATAATTCTTTCCTCTCCCCCTGGTGTCCCTTGCACAATACCTCATGCATAAAGCCATGGCTCTTCAAGATATTGCTCAGGGCATTACGAAATTTGTATATCAAATCTAGACCTCTAGCATGAGTTAAACTTTACTTCTGTAGTTGTAATGAATGAAAGCAAATAACTGCAGTTAAATGTACTAATGCAGGCAATGTGCTGCCTAATTTGTTTTTGAAAAATCATATCTGTGTACTAAGATGAATGAATCGCTCCATAATTGGGAGGAAAGGACAACATTGAGAATACCAAAAAGGATTTTAATATTTACGTCTCATTTTTAGTTGTGGTTTTATGTATTTCTTTATTAAAACGAAACTGGTATTTCTGAGGTATTCTAAGGTATTTCTAATTATACAAAGAGAATTATTGACAAGAAAAGAAAAAAGTAAAACCAAAAAACCCTGACAAACAAACAAAAAAACCCAAAAAAGCATAGCTTCATATGAAAATAAAAACATGGGGAAAAAATAAAAGGGAAAAGTGAATAAAGTGTGAAGTTCTTCAAAATCACAATATAAATTGAGTGTACCACAGTGTTTTATCTGTGACCAGTGTAGTTCTACTATTTCTTGAAAGTACAGATTCCTACCTCAGACTGTAATAACTCAAGTGTTGTTTGTGCTTCATATAAATAATGTAGATGCCATGGCTGTATACAAAGAGCTGTGTGCCTTAGGCTCCTCTTAAAGTAAACGTACAGTCGTATCTGAAGCTTGTATCTTCAAATTGTGATGTCTAAAATAAGTTAAATTATTCAAACCAGAAAGAATGTGGGATATTTATCTTGTGGTTTTCAAGATGAAGTTCCAGTGTTGTGTTGCAAAAATTTCTACAACTTCTCTGGACAACCTATTCCAGGGCTTCACCACTCTCACAGTAAAGAATTTCTTCCATTTTATCGCTTGATTTTTCTTTTTTTCTTTAAATCAGTTGAAGACATGCACACAGTCCAAAAAGCATCAGAAATGTAGCTAATGGAAAATAGAGTTCTGGCTCTCTCTTCCCCCAGAAATGATTCTAAGGTATTAGCTGGGGAAATCAGAATCAGCATGGAAGAAAATCAGTTGCTGATGACTCAGCATTAGTTACTAATTTGTCATATTGCTGAGTCATGTTTCAACAATGGGAAATTGGTTTGGATTTGCATATAAACATTGTGATAAACAGCAGGAGGAAAGGAGAAGAGGCTTTTGTAGTCGTTCAAGGTTTGGAAACACTTGACTCAAATGACACAAGACTTTTCATTATCATTTAAATCTTATTAAAGGCAGATGAATGCACCCATGATGTTAGAAAGAGGAAGAAAAATTACAGCTTTGCTTTTTTAGAGGAAAATTAAAATGCCTCCACGGTAACAAAAGCTATACTTCGTGCAGTTATTGTTATTTTTTGTAGAGAAAAATACAAAATCAGCACAATACAGGTGGAACCCAAGGTGATGAAAATGACCTCTTTTGGAGTATAGAAAGAAAATTATAAATAAGGCTTTACATTTTATCCCTTTCTTCTTGGCCACTTCTTCTGTCTCATCCAGGACATATTAAAAACATTGGATTTTTTATTTTAAGGATTGTTTCCGAAGTCCAAACGTATTTTTTGTTCTGGTGCTCCACCATACCTTGAAAATCCTTTTTCTAATATTTGCCCCAGAAGTGAATATCTTTAATAGTACTTTGGAGGTAATTCTCCAGAATGCCTGAGGTGGAAGTACATTGCCAAATAAGAATATTTTTATTTTATATATATATGAAATGAACAGCTGTCAAGGAAGAAGGAAACACACATTGCACTTCAGCCTGCTGGTTTTCTTTCCACCAGATTGCATTACTGTTGAAGAGAATGAACATTGCTAACAATCAAAAAATTGTCCTCATCATTTAATTGATAAGAGAGATCACAGTCAGGAAAAGTTGTGATGAAAACTCTTCCTTAAAAAATAAAGGGATTTATTTCCATTATTGTTTTGGCTTGGGTTGGCTTTGTAGCTGCCTGTAAACAATCCCAACCTTTTGAGAGTCAAGACGAGTGCAGGCATTTCAGAAGACCTTGTCAGTCCTTCCTCATCTTTACAATCAAAATCTGGTCCTGTTGCCTTTGAAGTTAATAAGACAGAACAGATACTTTTCCAACAATATGATGAATTCAAAAACAAAAAGCCACTACTTTTCTTCTTAGTAGGCTAAAAATAAAGATAGCCACAGGATTTTCCAAAAATATTTCTCCAAACTTGTTGCCAACTGGACAAGATTAGAATATAGACAAAAAATTTTAATCATACTATTGCTTTTCGTTAAAGAATAAAGCAAAACAAATTATAAAGGAATTAAAGAAAAATACACACTTTTTGACGTTCTTTCAAAACATTAGGTATTTTATTCTGTCTCAGCCCTTCTCTGGAAACCCTTTAGAACCTACTTATGCTCTGCCCTTCTCTGCTTTATTATGCCCCTGGGACAAATAGCTTTCCTTCATCCTTAGCTGCTGGAGAAGACTAAAGCAGATCAAACAACTTACTTGCTTTCTTTTTTTATAACTTTCTGGCTGCTCTGCCTGGTGAATCCCTGATCAGCCCTACAAGCTGTTCTCTGATCCTTTCCAAATGACTTTATTGCCAAGGTGACAAAACAATTCTCCTCCATGGGATTTAACTTATTGTCAGAGCAATTACGTCTAAGTGATACATCTTAAGCCAGTAATACTTCTGTTAGCCCTGGATCAGAACCCTTTATGAATTTTAGTTAAGGTTCAAGCTAAACTACTGCAGGAAAGCAATGATTGTCTTTGCAGTAAAAATAAAGTTTGCAATTTGTCAGACAGAAACTGAACACTTAGTCTCAGAAAAGAAATCCTCACACTGCGGATACTGTCCTCAAACTGTTGCACTAACTGAGTAAAAGCATATTATTAAGGAGAAAGGTTTATTTTCAGTCATTTTTTCAGTACAAGGTCTTGGGCAAATACTATGTCAGAGAAGAAAATCAAGGGAAGATTATGGCTACCAGCTGAGAAGGGAGAAATACACGAAATATGGGATTGATGCTTCCTGATGGAAATGGTTCCTGTTTCACTAGATTCTATCATTGCTTGTGTTAAAGCAAGAATGATTCTATAGCAACTCATAATGAAGAAACAGGGAAAAGCTTATAAAGCTTATAAAGCGCTGCTAATAAGTTCAGAGTCATTATGTGATATAATTACTGTTAATGGTCACTGTTCATTTTGGTCTAGTAACGGGGCTAATGAATGAGCTCCCAGGGCTTGGGGGGCCTCTTCCTGTCCCACTAACAGAGTGCACAAGGAGCACTTTGGGAAAGAAGCCCAGGGGACTTCAGCAGCAGGAATTGTTTTCATAGCATCTTTTTATATGGAAGCATGGGCTGCGTTCTCAACCATATTTTAGTTTCAGTATAAAATATCCTGGAGAGCACTTTTTGAATTTGGGCCACATTTATGGTGCAAAATTTATACTCCTTGACTTTTTTTTTGTTTGGTTTTGGTTTTGGGGGTTTTGGGGGAGTTTTTTGTGTTTTGCTTTTGGTGGGATTTTTTTGGTGGGCTTTTGGTTGTTTTTTTTTCATTGTTTTGTTTTTTGTTGTTGTTTTTGTTTGTTCGGTGGGTTTGGTTTTTTGTTTGTTTGGTTTGGTTTGGTTTGGTTTGGTTTGGTTTGGTTTGGTTTAATTTGGTTTGTTTTTTTGGGTTTTTTTGGCAATAAACCTTCTACTTTAGAGGGTTTCTCCTAGAAAAAAAACAGAAACTCCTGTTCCACTTTTGAGAAACAAACATACTTTGACTTCAGTTCTACCCTTTTATTGTGAATTAACTCCAGCTGGCAACAAAGCCACACAGAACCACTTGCTCACTTATCCATCTTGGCATAGGTTAGAGAATCAGAAGGGTAAAAGTGGAAAACTCATGGGTTGAGATAAAGACAGTTTAAAGCAAAATCTGGGCATACAAGCAGAGCAGAACAAAGAATTCTTTCCCTATTTCCCACTGGCAGCCGTCTCCAGGAAAACAGGGCTCAGTCATGTAAAAGAACGATTTGGAAAGACAAATGCCATCACTCTGAATATTCCCCCATTTCCTCCTTTTTCCCCCAGATTTATATGCTGAGCGGGATGCCATATGGAATATCTCTGTGGTTGGTTGGGGTCCGCTGTCCTGTCTGTGTCCCCTCCAGCTTCCTTGCAACAGAGCAAGAGGCAGAAAAGGCCTTGACTCTTCCTAAGAACTGCTCAGCACTAAAAAAAACATCCCTGTATTATCAACACTGTTTTCAACATAAATCTAAATTACAGCCCCATACCAGCTATCATGAATAAAATTGACACTATCCTAGCCAAAAACAGCACACCTTTGCACACTCGGTAGTTTTTTGTTCCTCCCAAAAAATAATTTTTGTCTTTTCTTGTGAGGTAGTCTTTTCAGGTTTTAGTGAGAATGTGTTTTCAATCTCTGATCTGTATTTGTTTATAGACAGTGCTTCATTTTCCCCTGTTTGTTTTTTTTCCTCCCACTATCTGGCTGTAGCACACATCAGTTTTCTTGCCACTCAGATTTTTGGAATTAAAGGTCTCTTAGGTATTTTTGTGGCATCTGAAAAAAAGGTCTTATTCATGGCTGAGTCCATTGGCACTTCTGTAATTCATATAGTAATTATAGTTCATGTAAAGGCTGAAGAGAAATTTAGATAATCTTTCTTGAACTCAAAAAGCAAGTACAACCGTAAGTGCTGCCATCATTCTTCCCTATATGTGCATGGTGAAGTTTCATTAGGTCATGTCCTAAAGGTATAAATTGGTACAAGAGGGAAATGTTACATCTATGGGTTTATGTTACATTATCTGGCCAAATAAACCTTTCGTTTCTTCTGAGAGTGTTAAATGTAAAAGAGAGTCAGTTACTATGCTGTTTATGAGAATTCTCTTATGACTGCTTTTCTATTCTATTTTTGTTCTCTATCTTAACAAAAACAGTTTCTGAAAGAAAGAATGCTAAACACAATTTTGACATGTGGAAAAGAAGGGAATAAAAAAAACATGTAAGATTAAAGTTGTATCTTTTTAGGAACTATTGTTCCTTTAATTGAAGATTATTTCACAGATCATCTAATAAATACAAAGTCAATTCATTTTTCTGTGATGAGTGATAGGTATTCATTTTTGAAATGCAACACAGAAGACCCTTTTCCCTTTTCATTTCAAGGACGTTTTAGACATCTGTAGAACTCAACCTTTTATCATAATTTCATGCTGGGAAGGTACAAAGGATTGTCTGAGTCAATAAAAGACTATTCAGGATAATAGACCAAACTTTAATAACTCGGTGATGATAAATTTTATTTTAAAAGACAGAGATTATTTGACCTGAATGTGCTAACTCTTTAGCATGATGTGTGATTTAGTTAATATGCTCTGTAGGAGCTAGTGATCTCCTCCCCATGCAACAATCTTCTTTTATAAACCTTCAGTAAGATGTACTTGAGAGGACTGCAAATTTATCAGCACTCTGTAAAGACTTCTGGAAAAGAATTGCACTGTCTTGCTGTCCAGCTACTTCCCAAATGGAAGATATCTAAAATGGATGAGCAGTATCTTATAAATTAAACATAATATGAGTGTAGCAGTGTCAGAACCCACAAAAGCTTACCAGCCTGATTTCCATCTCAAAACTACATAGTGATATATTAAATCCCACAGATTAGATACTAATAGTTCAAAGCACATTTCGTTGCAGAAAAAATTTTCTACAGCTGTCAGAATGTATGATTTTACGACTTCATCTGAATCAGCTCCGTGGTGCTACACTCAGAGCCATGATTGTTTTCTAGAAGAATCACTGGTCTCCTCAGAAGAGCCTGTTCTTGTGTTAAGGTGTTAAATAGTCACATGTATTTTCTGAATAGTCAAGAATCTATTAATTATAAGAGTCTATTAATTTACAGAAGTCACAAATGGTTCAGACACGTGCAGCAGCACAAATGAGAGGACACAATAAATACACACCATTGCCACGTATGTGCTAAGCTATTGATTTATAGCACTGCAGAAAGGAGAGAAAATTTACTACCATTCTGTATATTGACTGCATTTGGCATCTGCACAGAGCTGCAATAGCTGGCACCAGTCTGGACAGCAGTTGCAAAGTTAATTCTCTGTATATCCATACACCCTGAGGAAGGGCTGACTGTGTTATTTTCAAGAGACTACCAGTAAAATACCTATCTGTTCTGATTGCATAAATTCCACTTTCCTCCTAAAAGCCACAGACAGTTGAGTTTAAGTCTTCTCAGCGCTTTCAAATTATGTATTTAGCAGGGCTGTGGGGTTTTATTTCCTCTGGAAGCAAGGAATAATTTATTTGCAATCACACAAAAATATCCTTCATAAATGAGAGTGATTACAAGCCCCAAAGATTTGCTCGTATTCTATCAGCCGAACAGAGAAGAAGACAACATTTTTAAAAGTTGCTACGCCAATATATTTATGATTTATTATTTTATCTAATGTAATCTAAGATTTGCATAATATTCAGGAAGTAATCAAAAGAGATGAATGGGGATGCAATGGATAAGAAAATAAGATGACAAAGCCAACAGAGCTCTACAGAAAAATGCAAGGCACTAGCCAATGCCTAGAAAAGCAATGAACAGCAGAAGAAATTTCATCAATGACTAATGAAGGTCAATCATCCAAGTCACCTTGTAATGTTTTCTCTTTGTGATTTTAAAGTTTAAGTAGCAAATCAAATGCTTTTGAGGGATACTGCTGTCACATTGAGAAAAACTAATGGACTGTAAATACTGACTGAGCACATACCCAACTTTTCCACTTCAAATTTAATTGCATTTCCTTTACACTTTATGCATTATTGTGATGATTCATATGTCAAAGTCTTAAGCACATTTAGTGTAGTCAGTTTCTCTACTACCAAAATTCTGCTTTAGTTTCTTTGCCACCCGTCTTCCACACATTCACCTTCAATTGGTCTAGGTATATTCTTAATGTGTGATGATAGTAACTTCTAAAAGACATAGAGGGTTAAAAGTTCACTGTCAGCAGTAATCTCAGTAAAACCAGGACCCAACTCTTTTACAGCAGAACTTTGCAGAACTCCCACAGAGTAGTGATAATGTCTTCGTAGGGCCTTCATGGGCTTCACAGGAAGCCCTTGGTGTTTCTTACAATGAAGAGTTTTGTAGGTCACCTGAGCTTTCACTACATAGAAACACCTTCACTTGCCTTTCAAACATCCTACAGGGGAAAAGATATCAAATAAATCTGAGTTCTGAAGTGCATTGGGCTGAAGAACCCAAAATTCCAGGAACAACATGACCTCACCGGATCACTGCACATCAGTTTAACAATATTTCAAATAATATGTTTAGGACAAGTATTAGTGTCTTTTAGGGTGACTAGGCACTACTCTAACATATTCAAGCAAATAGATGCATTTATTTTCTGTATTACATTCTCTCCATTCTGAAAGGGTGTTTCAGCTTCAGACAATTTTGAGGAAGACTTCATATTTTTAACATATAACAAAAAAGACTTTTTAAGTTATTTTGTTAATCTATGAAAAGCCATTAATGGGTTTTTATTTTAAATAACTGAACTTTTTCACAAGAGTTCAATTGTAGACATGATCAAAACCAGTATTTTCTTGAATTTTAGCTTCCGTCTCTTGAAAATAGACTTCAAGAGAAAAGAAATATGATCTGAATGCTGTAGGAAAAATAATTATTAACCAACTACTAACTTATAAATCAGAATCCTTAATATCCCCATACTGAATATCTATGTTTTTGTCATTTTGCCACAGGTTGTACTATACTTAATTATCTCTGCAAAGAAGACAGATGGCTTGTGTTTTATGAGCTCTCAGCTTTCTTCCCCCTTGATTGACCATGCATGCCAATATTCACAAATTACAAAACTTATACTCTCATTTTCCTTAATTAGCCTCAAGCAAAAATAAATCATGGCTTTGGATCCTTTCTTTCTTTTTTTTTTCTTCTCATACAGCATCAAATTGCTTTAAAAAAATCAAAAATCGCAAGCAGACTTCAAGTCTTATAAGAAGTCATTAGAAAGTCTATCAGTCTGCTATGTCTACAGTATGAAACATTGTAAGAGATATACTTTTTTTGCCAATGCACTTCATGTGCTGCTCATTTTCTGCATTAGCTAGTGATGTTTACTGTACTCAGGGAAGCAATCAGTGCTCAAGGAACTTCTGCTAGTTCCCTTTAGAAAATATGTTTTTATACATACTCTTTATTCTACTTCCATGACTATCAAAATGGATTTTCCATTGGATGTACTCCATCACACTGCACTGAATGTATCAGTGTTTGCATCACACAAACACAGATGAGCGTAAGCATCTCTAATTTCAATGTGATTTAAATATCTACTTGCAGTAACACACAGACTAAAAGATTTCAGTGTAACAGATTTTAAGATAAATCACTGCTGTCTAATCAAGTCCTGTGTGAGTTGTCCCCTTAAATATTAAAATTCTGTATCTGAACTTTTAATTCTGTATCTGAACTTTTAATTCTGTATGGCTTTTGTTTCTACTGTTCTATGGGGAGTGCAACTGTTTGGTATGTGGGTCCACAGGAGGAATGGTAAACAGGCAGCTAAGATCTGAGATATGAACACTGGGGAGTTTTACAATATATCATGTATAGAAAAATAATAGCTGTCATGTTCATTCTTTTGCTATACTTATGACTAAACTAACAAGCAAAAATGTCATGGTTGTTGTGAATAAGTGTAGGATGTACATCTGATTGTAAATGAAGGACCAATATATTTTTAAATTTGTCAATGTAACTTTCACCTAAAATAAATAACTTAAAAAAAGAAACCCTCTGCATTTTGACATAGGTTAAACAAGCTACTCTGTATTGCCAGTACACCACCCATGATTATCCTATTTGTCATTGTACAACACTGTTCATTCTTTTGGTGCATGTAAATTGCTTTTCCTTCTTCACTAAGTGTGTGTGATCTACCCTCTTGACTTTGTGTCCATTCCTCTTCATGTCCATTCCTCCTCACAGTGGAGGCTGTGTCTACCCATGGCTCTTTCTCAGGCTTCAGCTACTCTTGGCCTCTTTTTCTGCTCTATCTTCATACTGTGGCAGTGCTTGGAAAATTTGCATTACAAAATGAGATCCAAAGCCTTTCACAATTAGAGAAGATTCTTTCTCCTCATGCTAACTAAATAGCCTCTGAAAATAATTTTTTTTCCCACTGGCCTGAATCACTTACTGTTTGTTAATGTCAACAGAGGAATCCCAACACACCTGAGATGCTTTCTCATTCTCTCCAGTCTTTTCATATATGTAGCAACTACATTGAAGGGTATTTTGACCTGACCCAAAAGCAAAAATTTGACTCAAATCTTCCATGTCACCTCAATACCTTCTTCCAAGCTAAGAATCTTTACATTCATCTTCAATCTATTCTACTATTTTTTGGATAAACAGAAAATAAAAACTGTAACTGGCAATAGGACACCCATTATGTTTGCTCCACTGAAATTCTAACTATTCCAAGTGGTCTTTAATCTGCAGTTCTTTGCCATGATCGCCTAATTTTATTCCATAGGAGTCATTTGCTTTACCTTATGAATAGATACTTGAGGAGTCTTTAATCCACAGATCATTGACACAGTAAACTCTAACTCATTTTGTATTTTGAGCTATTGCTATCTATTTGGTCAATAGCTGCTACATTTGAAAAAAAGAGAATATATAATCTCTTTAACTTATATATCAGTATATGCACAGCAGGTATGTATACTCAAAATTGCTTTAAAAATAGCTAGCATGTATCAGTAATTTTTTTCTTTAAGACAAATGGAACTATTTCATTTTATTCAAACAATTCAGTACTAATCCAAATTATAGACTATTATTTATATCTGCAGACTGCTTTTGAGATTTACTAATCCAAAAAGTGCATTAAACAACCAAAATAATATTTTAACTGGAGAAATTATAATTAGCACTGATACCTACAAATGACTAAAATCATAAGAACATTTTTTGTGACATCAGGTATGCAAGTGAAAGTAGCCTCTGCTCAAGTCTAACTTGATTGCAAAAGTGCTTAGTGACACACATTTTTCTAGTATTAAAAAAGAAATATAATATTTCATCTTAGCTAACTCTTCATGGTTTTACTCCAATTTTTGGACATAAATACATGTTCTGTGGCCACCTGTCTCTTGTGTGCTCCCTTCTAAAAGCACATGATTTTATTACACCCAGAATCAATGTACTCAAAAAGTAATAAGAATCATCTCTTTTTTTTTCAAGTGTCTTTGTTTCTAGCAGATCTATTAATTACATAGTTCTTTAGCTTAACCTTTCCCCAACCCTTTCAAGTTTACCCTACAAAAAGGTAGTTCCTAACACCTGATGACTTAATATCCATGAATTAAATATAGGTTAAGACTATTAATTTCAGTTACTGTCTTAATGATTACATCATCTCCTTAATTAAGTGTTACAGTTCCCCTCCACGAGACAGTGAAACACAGAGACAAAACAGTTATTGCAAAGCATTGCTAGAACCAGTCCTGTAGCTGGGAAGCTGCACGTAAATGAATTCGTGATTGGCCATGTCACGGGCAACCAAGACAGTGCCAGGAGGCCACACTTTGAAAAGGGTTTCTTAAGACATCCCTCCTCTGATTAGCACAGGAGGAAATGAGGACTTTTACACTTTTGAAAGGGAGAAGGCACAAAATACATGTAATATTAGTTTACATGTTGGGATAAGGGGGAAGAAATTACAGCCATTGGGTTTGGTAGTGTAAGTCACACTGAATAGGACAGAGGAGCTGAAAATAGTGGAAAGTCAATGTATCTGTAAGAGATGGGTATGGATCCTTTGACCAGAGGTTCAAAAGGCCCCTGCCCTTCTGTCTTGAAGAATGGACAAACCAATGGAAGCACTCTTGCAGTGAAGCAGACATAAAGATGTAACTGGAGAAAAAGTTTATCACCTTCAAAATGCATTCAATATAGGAATGTTTTAACTCTACTGGGCAAGTACAGCACAGGCCTTTGGATGGCTTCAGCTTCATTAGACTGCCAGGAGCTGTAAGCCATCACTGAGGTGGCAGGAACTCCTCATCCTCCACACATTCTGTCCTTCTAGCTGAGTGACAGCGGTCATTGCTTGCTCACACATTCCTCCAGCAGGTGGGAACCAACCCAATGAAAAAGCACGGACAATGTGCGTACCTGCTGCACAAACCAGCACTTTGTAAGGCCAGTTTCTCACTCATATGTCCACCTTTCCTACAAGCCCTGGTTTGCACATGCAGAAACAGATGAGTCAGGCCCATACCAGAAGAATGATTTCTTCTGAGATCACAACACACACCAGATGCATTTGTCTGCTGGTCACTTTAGGCAGTTTGAGGGACAGGAAGCAAAACACTGGGGTTTTTTCCAACAAGAAAAGAAAACTAGAGTATGAAAGCCAGAACTATTCTGCTTTCATGTGATGGACCTTCTTTTCCAGATATTTACTATCTGTATAAATAGTTCCACAGTATTACCATACCTTTTTCCTTCTCAGGTAAGGAATTTGAAGATGATATCAGGCAAATCATGTGCACATTACATAAGAAAACAAAAGCTTCTTTTCAATTCACCTATCACATTTTTAGTTTTATTCTGTCCTGCTGAGTTTTGCTTCTTGCGTTAGAGGTCCAGTTCTGCTAGATATTTCAGAATTAGCAGTGAACTACCTTTAGGGGAAACAAAAAAAAGCTTATTTTAATGTTTTCTTTACATCTGAACTGTAAAGCATTTGGGACGAAATAGATTAGTGTTCTTTTGTGTCTGTTTTTCCAGCTGAAATCTCTCAAGGTGTTTCCATGTCAAGTGTGATCTTTTGTAATGCATGACCTTTCCCAGCTTAACCTCATACGGCTTTCCTTGTAGCTACTAAAAATGTTATTTGATTTTATTTCTTTGGGTAAATTTAAACTTAAATTTTCACCCTAGAAGACAGGAGTGAAATCTGTTTTCCAAGGACAGTGCTTAATTTCACATTAGACAAACACTGATTAAGTTCCAGCATCTGCTGATTTAAAGCTTGAAAATGAAAACCTGGTGGCTTTTTTCTCCTCAGACTGAATAGAATTATTGTTGACTGGATAATTAACTATGGCTATTGTGTCTGAAACTGAAAAATCTGCCTGCAGCTGCAGCTGAAAACATTTTCTCTAAAATAGATTGATTCCAGGGTTAATTATCTTGGATTCCAAACAAAACTAAATTAAATCTGGGCCTGCAGTGTTTTTAAATATATAAAATACAATTTTTTAAAATTTCTATCGTACACAGGCTCTGCATCAAATAATTCAAAAGAGAAAGGTGCAATCCTTCTTCAATCAAGCGTCAGAGTGGCCATTTCAAGTGACACAATGACACAGAATTTTATGGTTGCTGTTCAGTGGCTTAGACAAAACAACAATTATAAGAGCTTCTTTCTTCATCAAAGGCAATTTTTTTGCATATCCCCTTGTAAGCCACATGGACGTCAGCAGTCGTACATTAATACAAACTGATTCCATCTATGTTATCTCCAAACCCCTGAGAATATGTATTTGCTTGGAGGAATTGGACCTAAGGAACTTAAAAGGCTGTCCTGGGGAAAGCAGTGTATTTATAAAAAGGTTTAGAGTCACTGGGGTTATATGCTGCACCGCTAAATGAAAGAGAGCCATGAAATCCAACACTGATTGGCACACATCTACTCGGCTTAGGGCTACTTTCCTTTCAGGCAAATTTCACCTGCAGATGGCTAGTGGAAGCAGACCAGAGCTGGTCTGTGGAGTGGGCTGACACCTAGGCAGACAGACCAGATCAGAGTCCTGTGTCAAAGCCTGCCCCCAGACATCAGTTCAGCAGTATAGCGGCATGTCTACAGCTGCCTGTGGTCTTAAATACAAAGAGGACAAAACCATGAAGTCTGACCAAATGTGAGAAGAAGATAGTGGAGAAATTACCAAAATTATTATATTTGTGGACCTGCACTAAGAAACAATGCACACAATTTTATGCTTCCTTCAGCTTTGCTCCTTCCACAGAGCATCAAAAGACTCACAATTCCCCTACAGTAAGCTAGACTAATTGTACCTACAGGATCTTGGGAAACATTACTAGGCTGAAAGGAGCCAGAGAGACTTAATACGTATTAATTTAGAGTCAACTTTCAGCTTTAGCCAAATACATTTCTAAGGAAGAGAGATTTTGGCTTTATTTTGCAGATGCAATCACAAGTAATGCTGTAGTAGAAAAGAATTAAATAGACACAAATCTATAGAAACACTGGGAATTGGATTGAAATCATTTTAAAAGGGGCTACCATGATATTATATTGGCTGATTTGAGAAATAACACTAAAGCTTAAGCTCATGGTTCTGACAGCCATTTTTATTACAGGTATTTTTAGACTTCCTTTTTGATAGAATTCAGATCACAAAGACACCTGCATTTAGGCATCTACATATAGGTTTTTACCTGAGAGTTAAGTGTAAAAATACTCATTATAAGCAGTGGAGATATGGAATTTTTGTCAAGAATCTAAAGCAACACTTCCAGCACCAGTGAAAAGCCATCCCAGCTGGCTTCTGGCTGCTATTCCCTAAGGGTAAGAGTCTCCCCTGCTTCTCTTGTCATATTTGCCAGTTTAATATGAATGTCTCTTAAATGACGTTAGGGTCTCAATTAAATTGTCTCAGTGCAGCATTCAGTGTCACTTGATATGCGTTTGTGTGACTTGAATCATCCTGGTGACGACTGAAGCCGCATCTCGCAGAGAAGTGTCGAGAGGTCTGGAGAGGCATCTTTGGGCAACTTGTAACTCAGGTCACCTCTGTTTAGACAAAAAGTCCCACCTCCAAATCTTCTAGATGTAGGCAACTAAATCAGGCCTTTTGTCAGTACAGTTGATGGAGCCCACATGGAACTGCCCACACACAGGCATCTGGAGCTGTTTAACATGTCCTGAGGTATCCCCACAGTGCACACAGTCTCCTCTATGCCCCAAGGTATGTCTGCAGCTGTGAGGCGACGGCTCAGAATCTCTGTGATGTCCCTGATGACACCAGATACCAATTTACTGAACTGAATAGAGCCCCAAAGAGCTATCACTCTCACTCTAAAACAGATGTCTGGTGGCTGGACAGCTGAGGCATTACCTAGGCCACATTAATTGAACTGGACATGGTTGAGCTTCAATTGACAAGAAAAGATTCACCTTGTGCTACCTGCAATGCCCAGCAATACCCATGGCATATGCATGGGAATGGCCGGTTTGACCCAGGTAAACATAAAAATATTTGCATGTGGACAGCTATATCTCGGTGTCTCAAGCCGAAAACTCTGTCCTGCTCCATATAATACTTAATATTGAAGATTTTTTAATATATAAAATATAAAATTTAGTATTTTGAATCACATTATTAATGAATTTGAATTATAAGCAAATGTTTATCTTGTCTTCCATTACACAAACAGGTGGGGAAATCTTAATATAATTAGAATTGCTCCAGATCTCAAATCTTAAATCACTTTCTTTTGCAAGGGACCTTTCTTTTTGCTTTTTTCCCCCCTGTACACAGCTGCACTTTATGATTGCAATCAATTATAGTCTTTCTAAAGTAATTTCTAAATCACTATTGGATGTATTTCAAAAATCAGCCTTGCAGTGGCACATAGTGTGAATGAGC
This sequence comes from Acanthornis magna, assembly GCA_036785705.1. Lineage (NCBI taxonomy): Eukaryota > Metazoa > Chordata > Aves > Passeriformes > Acanthizidae > Acanthornis > Acanthornis magna. The sequence goes on along the minus strand of JAWUZG010000090.1, from coordinate 27,776,618 downwards.
AGTAATTCAAGGGAAACTGTGTTTAAAAGACTAAGACTTTTAAAATATGTGTGTGAAATAACTGAGGGACAGTATTAGTTCAGCGCTGGATTGTGGTATTGCAATATGCTGATATCATGCATGTAGTATTGTGATGACAAATATCCTAGATAGTAAAATGGATTTTTATGTAAGTTTTTGCAATTTCAAAAACTATTTGTCTGTATAATTTACATAATGGTGATTCAAAGTTTTTTTACATTTTATTATTCAGTGGGTAGGATTAAAGTCACATTATAAAGCTGGAATTCACTGAGAAAAAGATAAAATTAAAAAAGCCCCACATACTTTACCCTTCAGTGTTTGCATAATACATGAACAATAAATTTTAAAAAAAGGTATTAACTTCAGCAAGGAATTTTTCCCATGGCTTTATAGATACCAACATAAATAAATTACTTTGCATGAGCTTCTTCTCACATTTCAAAAAACCCATTAACCATGTTAGTATATCTTCTCTGCATTAAATCTCCAAAGAGACGCCAGTGAGGGTGAGCGTTCAGTACAAAACTCTGTGTGTTTGATATAATACTAAAGATCCTTAATAGGCATTTGATAATGTTACAGAAAACAAGTGTGGTTTTAGTAATAAACTTCATTAATATCATGGTGGATGAGTACACTTGATTTCCACAAGTGAGTGCATTCCTACCACTCTCTTGTCTTTGAAGTTTACATAAACATAAAATACTAATTTCTTGTCTGACATTTTGAAAACTGTGACAAAATATTTCTTCACCTGTTCTTGATATCAAAGTTGTTAAGAAAATAAAAAACTTCAATTTTAAACAACATACATGCAATCAAATATTCTTCAAATTATTTCAATACATGCTGCAAGGAGATGTCTTAGTTTTCTTTGCCATGCATACCAATCTTCTTTCAGAATCAGAGTTAAATTTACTCCTTGCAAGGCTATGCAAGCAGTACTTTCACTGTGTTTTGACATCATTTACTCTTGCTTCTGTGAACAGAACATTTACATATTTCAAAAACATTATTATTAACAGGTTTGATCCAAATATGCTATGTTAGAATTCAGGTGAGACATATGATACAGTATGATTCTTCTGACAAGGTGAATTGACTGAAAATTCAGATATAGTTTACAATTCTCAGTTCTGACCCTAGTTCTGGTATTTAAGGATTTTTCCTAAGAATACTTTACCAATCTTCACTTCTTCAAGGAGAATATCGAAGTGTTTCTGTCAAATTCTGAAGCCTCATTTTTATTAATCCACATTTATTAGATTTATGTCAGATCCTGTAAGAATCTGATTATCATTTTCCTTAGACTGCTTTCCCTGGCATCATTATATTATCAATATGCTAAACAGTAAGATACAGAATATATGTCATTTTTTCATTTATAAGAAGGCTACCTTATGCCATTACTTTAATGTAAAGCAATGTAAAGAAGAATGTAGATTCACAGAACTCTTAGAATGCAAATGAGAAGCCAAAATAATGTGCTTAACATTTTCTAAGTTTTTGTCTGACCTTTTACTAATCATTTTCAATCATTTCCTAGATTTCATTAGATCTATCATCAGTTACAAAATGTTTTATTAATGACATATCTAGGTGTTATTCTTGATATGAGATAGTCAAGCAATTTTTTATAGGTCGTCTGAATATTCAACAAAGTATGCAGTGCACAAGAGCTTTGAATTCACAAGGAAGTTACTGAAATTCGTATGCAGAGAACCATACACCTTGTTTCTAAAGCAGCGGGAAAACCATTTCTTTTTCCATTATAGTTCCAGATAATTCTCAGTATTTGATATTGTGTTTGTCCTTTTATCCACCACTGCATTTCCAAGGAAAGGCTCCCTTACCATCTGGCATTCTTTCCCCATATCTGCGAGCAGAAAGGCAATATTTGCAGTCTCTCATCTTCTGATTTTCCCTCCCTAACCAGCAACCATTTCTTGGTATGAAATAATAGTGCTTCTGGGGGAGATGAAATGGAACAAGAACACCAGATGAGGAATGGCTAATGAATATGGCTCAGAAAATATCTTAGAAACAAAATAAATGACCTGGGAGGCAGAATAATGAGGGTCCCCTTGGCGCGCCTCTTTTTTTCTTTTAAATCTTTTTCTAGGAAAGATCATTCTCTGCTTCTGATTTATAACGCCCTGTTTTCAGTGGAACATCTCTGTGTAGAATTAGAAAAGTATGAAAGATCCTTGTAAATTAAAAACCTTGAGTTCAACATACTGATAAATACCGCAATAAAGTTAATGTTTGTTCCATTTCTGATTCTACTGTAGAAAAGTATAATTATCTCTGTTGTCCTTAATATTTCTGGTTTTCATCATTCAACTTATTTTGTTTACATCAAAAAACAGAACTAACATAGTTACCGGAAAAGCAGCTTGAAAGTACTTACATTTACATAAATAATAGTTCTGCCTTTCAGCATCAAAAATTGAGGATTATAAAATAACCTGTCACTCAAATGCTTCTGCTAAATTACTGACCCTTACAATCATTTATCACCTTGATAAAAAAACAGAAAACCCTCAAAAAGAGAGAGATATTTCACACCTCTCAGAGTGATTGTTTCAAGATTACATTACTCTAATGCACCTCATATTTTTATGAGCATGAAAAATATGATAAAAAAGATGGGCATTTCATTTCCAAATGAGCTTTCCTAATGTACCACATTCCTCAAAAAGAAGAGAGTTCAAAGTGGTGTATGAAAGGCGAAAGAGTGTAACTGGGAAAATTGCTCAGGTAGGATTTAATGATCTGAGTAGAAAAGGAGAGAATGAAAGGCATAACATGGAGGAAACATCTAGAATAAAACCTGATAAGAGCAAAGATGGCAGTCAGTTCCAGCTCCAGGGACAGTAAGAAATCTTCAGCTTAACATCTAATTACAGTAAATCTAAACAGTACAATGAATGCTGTGCCGTGAAGACATACCTGAGCTGACAAACTGGTTTGTTTAATGGAAGCAATACACTTGAATTACCTTCACTCAAGCTAATAAACCTCATTACTCCGTCGAAGTTATTTGTCCCAGTGGAAAACTACAAAAATGCAGTTAGATATAAGGCAGTGCAAATGCTTCTATCAAAACAGGTAGCACAGCAGGACAAGAGAAAAGGCATGAATAAGATGATTTAGAGGCCAAGGCACTGTTGATTTCTTTGGATAGAATTAACAGTTAAGATGGTTTTGGACAGCACAGCCCCAGCATTAACCAATGCAGAGGATAAGAGGTGTTTTAGTACTGCAGATGCACTAGGGAGAGCCACATTTTATTGGGTAGTAGCACTCATGTTCAAAACTTCATTTCTTTGGCTGTTCTCTCACACTGTATTCACAGTTTTGTGGGTGTTCTCCAGCACTTTTAAGTGACATAACATTATTTCTCTTATTAAAGGCAGCTTTGGCATGGAGTTTCTTTATCTCAGCCATTTCAAAGTCATTAGTAATTTAATTCTCCATCTCATTTATTAATGGACCTACTTTAGAGTGGTACTGATTTTTTCTTGATACATTTACACATGCATATCTCATTCTCCTGCCACCACCTCATTAAAGGTGAGATAGTGCAGTTTGATTACAGGCAGTAACAAACGATACTTTTAAGCTTCCAGCCACTTTGTAAGTTTACACTGTCAGTCAAGCACAGGTCTGCCCAAATTCAGCTATGTCACTGTTCATGATTGAGAGCTAGCTCATTCTCTGGCTAAGATTATATTCAAGAATACCACAAAGGGAAAATTTCAGACATCTCATGGTATACTCAGCCACCATGCATTTCCTTCAGTTTTTTGGACATAGAATGGAGGAGCTCAGTTCAGCAATTGGTATTTCCAGAGAATAGTGTTACACAGTAATTTAATCTAGTTAACATCTGTAACACTCCTGTACAGGTAGCTTGTTTTTCATAGGCAGTGAATTTCAGACAGCTGGCATTTGCAAGGAGGCAAGCAGATAACTCTCATTTCCTTGAGATACAAGGGCTGGAATCTTGCCGGAGTCTACAAAAGTCCCCTTCTCTCTGCTGCTGTTCAAACACCTAAACCTCTATCTTAATACCTTTTCCTTTATGAACATATTTATTACTACAGGAATGATCTGACATCTACAGCTTTTAATAGCTCCTCTGCTGGTTGTCCTGAAGTTCAAGAACCCATTTAGGACAGAATCCAAACTACTTCCATTCCAATCAGGCCTCTTCAGAGGCATTCCTTCCTGCTCTTTCTTAAAAAAGAGTCTGTCTTTTTTTTTTTTCTCACAGGTCTGGACCTGTTCTTTCTTTAACATAACATAACATACCATTCAACACAACATAATACAGCACAACATAACACAACATAACATATAACATTTAATATATTCATTATGTCTTTCATACTTGCCCTTCTAGAAAAAGATGGAGATTTTTAGTCTTACTAGTACTTTAGAAAAAATAATTATAGAAAAAACATCTAGGGTTTTTGAATAGGATTTTCAAATAAAAAAATATCGAATAGTAGAAATGTTGAATTGGAATGGACTTCTGGGTGTCTCCTTGCCTAATCTCCCACTCATGGCAGGACTGTTGCCAGGACAAGTCAGCAATGGTTTTTTCTAGTCTTTTGTCTCATCTTGGAGTCTTCGGTCTTTTCTATGGTCCCTCTGGTATTTTTTCCCAGATCAGAAATTCTTTTCTGTCTTACCAATAAAGATTAGATAGGAGCGAGAGCCATCAAACATTTGAACACTGATCTTCTGCTGCCATACAAATTAAGATGCACCTTTTACTTCAGTAATACTTTATCTTTTGACAGCACTTCCAGGGTTGCACTACAAAACTTTCAGGAAAAACTCCTAACAAGGTCAGTATGAAAAGTAGGCCAGTTCCCATAAAAGTTTAGTTATCCAAAAGTTATGTATCAAAGTACCGTGAGTTATATATCTGTAACTTACAGGCAATTCACCCTTCCAGTGGAATTTGCTTAGGCTCTCTATACAAAAGAGGTAGACACCACAGAGAAAAATCTAAAGGAGTCAGTACCGTCTGAAGTGAGCAAATGACAATCAGCATGCTCAGCATGCAGTACCCTGAAGTCAGAAATGACTCAAGGCTTAATCAGAGTAGAAAGGTGCCTAAGGCACCTGTCTGATTGAGGGGCAAGGGAAAAGGATACTCAGGCACAGCCTGGCTGCCTGCATGTTTGGTCCCACTATGTCTACATACTTCCTTTACTCCTGTCTTCCACTGGGGAAAGGGGATGGTGACTCTGGTCATCTCTTATCACATGACAGTCACATAAAAACAGGAAGCAAGATCCTGACTTTCAAACACCGTGGTTGTTGTTGTTTTGGTTTGTTTCTTAGTGGCTAGTCTATATGGCTTTTTGGCTGTCAGTTTATAGACTTGTGAGATTTTAATCCCTCCTTATGTTTTAAGAAATGTTTTTCTAAAAATCAATCTATACAACATCACATCAGCTTTTCTTCTATGCTTACAGATAAGTATGCTTCCATTATATTATTACTTACTGCTCAGCCAGCATTTCTTCTAATTGTGTCTTTGGCTTCATACAAGTATATATTATGTGTATACTTACATGTGAGAAAATATGATGTGTATGACATTTTGGTCTGAAAGGTAAAAATCTTCACAGTGGGGTTTTTTTGGTTGGTTGGTTGGTTTTTTTTTTTTTAATAAATGGATTTAATTTGCACGTGGTGGGAAAATGTAATGTTATTAGAGAACAGTGCAGAACCGAATACGCTCAGTGCTCAACAACAGGGCCATGTAAAGTTCTAGTCAATCAGTACTGAGCTCTAGCTTTTATCATGTGGAGGTGATTACAGTGAAAGAATATAAGCTTCTTATCCTAATGAACAAAACTATGTCACACCACATGAATCCCTGCTAAGTCCCTTTCAAAGACAAAAAAAATTCACCTTGGCAGAAATTTTTCACCTGGCAGAAAATATTTCACCTGTAGATCCTTAATCACACCCAACTATTTTTGGCACTGAAATAGCAACAACAGCAAAACCCACACCAACAAGACTTTCATACAGGTAAGAACTTCATAGATCATTCAGCTGACAGCAATTAAACCTGATTGAAAACATTGTTGAAAAGCTGTCAGATTCCACTGTGAACCCTGATTTTCAAGTCTCTGTGACTCATTCAATTTATTTTTTATACAAATGTAATTTACATGATGGTGAAAGCTGGAAATGTAATTTTTTTTTTTTAATGAGGTGCAATATTTGTTATAAAAAACCTGGATTTTTGTCTTTAATTTCATAGGAATAGTCAAAAATCAGGGAATGAGGATGTAGTTCATGTCAAGGGAATTCACCAACTCTCCTCCAACTTACTTTGATTTTAACAAATCTGAAAGAAATCATTATATATTGTAAGTCAAGCGTTAAAGATTCAAACCTGAAAAAGGCATATAGATCTTTCATGCTCAGCTTTAAATGTGACCGTTGTCACAGCTCATATGAAGGAAGACTCTGACTCTGAGATTCACTGGGCAAGCCACTTATCCTCTGTCTTCATGACTGAGTAAGAAATAGTCACACAAAAGAGCAATCTGGAAAAAGACTGCTGAGAGTCAGCAGGAGTTCCTGAACAAAGATAAGTGTCTTTAGTCACCTCTTGGTCAAAGCTGAGACACAGTGCAGGTCATTAGGAGACCAGCAGGACCCTATGTCAGCCAGGCATTCAGAAGCACAGGGATGGCCCTTTCTGCAGAGAAGCCTTAGTGTCTTCACAGAAAAGTTAGCAAAACAAACTCTCTTCCTTTACAGAGTGCCAAAAGGAGGTAAAACCATGCACTTACAATATAATTCTCCAGTACCAAGATCTCTTACTCAGTGAAAGGAAGACCAGATTTGTTTGGAGAGTTCAAACCACACAAAGTATTTTCCTTTCATATCTGCTGGAGCTAGCGTGAGAACAGAGAGTTGGCAGGAACATCAGTTCCTCCCCTTCTATTTATTATGTGTGTCTTCACATGGAGCTGTCTGGAATCACTGAATGTGAGCCTGTGCAAGTGGGTGGGAAGAAAAGTGTATCTGGAGAACTGTTCCCAAAAACACTCCCAGCTCAACACAATCAGCAGCACTGAGGGTCGACACAGGGATTGAAGCACCAAATCCAGGATTCAGATGTAATGGCATCACTGAACATAAGCAATCTGAACCTCTCCCCATACAGAAATTGTTGAGGACTCCAAACCCGTGTGAAACTAAGCCACCAAGCAATAAATTATGTCACATACTCAAGTTCTGTGAAAGCAACAGATTCTTTGAACTGTCACCGAGGTGTTTCAGAGAAAGAATCTGGGGCACAGCCACACCATAAAATCAGCCTTACAGGCTAGGAAGTAATCCACTGTTTAGATGCATCTATGTATTTCATGAAGGTAACTTAACTAGGGGAAAAAAATTCCAGTTTGAGCCAGTTGTATAAATTAAATTGACAGGATTACAATCAGAGTGTAAAACCACAGTAATTTTTAATACAAGGTGGCTTCAAAGATGAAAATCAAAGAATAGTTGATTTCATTTTGTACACAAAGAGATGATTTATAAAATGAAGAAATTATATTTTCCCAAACAAAATTTCACACTCTGGCATTGGTGGAAGAAGAGAATCAAAATGCAGTTCAGGCTGTGGACTTCAGAGCTGCTGTTGAGACTACAGTACTATGCATTCACACCATGTTACACAGAGATCAGTATGCACAAATTGGTACCTGGGGACAACCCAGGAAATATAAAACATTGTAAACATGTTTTGCAAGCAGGTCTTTCAGTATAGAGCCCAAATTGAATCTAACTTTACAGAAGTGGAAATCTTACAGTTGTTTAAAGGTAAATTATCTTCTGAGATGAGTTATTTTTTCACAGAGGACAGCTAATTTACTGAGATTTGACCTCCTGCCCCTTTACTGACATGCACTGAGTGTAAGTCTAGCCCAAGGGTAATGAATGGTGTTTGAATGAGAGATGTTTTACACCGAATTGTGACAAGGGTAATAGCATGTCACTGAGACTACAACAAATGTCAGGACAAGGCTGAAATCATAATGACTTTAGAGTAATCATTATTTGCTGCTGGAAAAACTGCTACAGATTAATTCACCACCTATCTAGTATAAATGTGGTACAGCTTGATGTAATGTGAGCACAAGTAGTGTGTCATTGTTCCCTAGTCTTAATGCATAAAATCCAAATTGATGTAGCAAGTTACATGTCAACCAGTAGCATATTACGTGCTTGGAAGAACCACATTAAAATTCATTTTGCATTAGGTCTTTTCATCTTGTTATGAATAAAAAGAACATGAAACTAATTACATATAGAATTCTTTACAAATTCCTGGCGTATAGAATGAACACTGAATCAAACCAAGGAATCCAGATGATTTGAGCAGACAGTGAACAGGTTTCACTTTTTTTTTTTTCTAAAGGAAGTGATGCAGGAAAGAAAATTATTTCTATTTAAGTATGTTTTTACTTCAATAAAACCGAATTCGATTATTATTCTGATGGTTGTCCTCTTCTTTCTTTAAGTTATCATGACTCAATAATGTAGGAAACAGGAATAAATACATTTAATGACTTTTAATATTTTTGTTTGTTTAATACCTAAATATTGAGTTCAGAAAGAGATTGAGAAAGCTAATTCAAGACAGTATATAAAATAGGTTACCAAACTGCAGGAAGAAACCTAAATCGATACCTCCTAGAGCTGCAGTCTCAAAATATTTGTGTTGCAATACTCCCCACATTGCATTTATACATCTAATTAGAGAAATTGTATGCATAAATTGCCATGATTTTTGTTTTCCACCAAAGATATAAAAATAATTAGCATTTTTATAAGGCTTTCAAGCTACCCAAGTTGCTTCTGGCATACATTTTCACTAAAACTGATATATCTCTAACAGATCAGCATGTCACACTTCTGTCCTGGCATCCACATCTTAGTCCTAACTGGATTGGATCTTACCCTGGCATTTTTCCTCACTGCACAATATGGAATAATAAAGATAAGTGTCAGAACACAGAAAACACATATTCATATGCTAATCCTGTAACAACCTGCTTACCCTTAAAGGCCTTAAAAACCTGGAATAGCCCATTTGGGAGAGTTTGTAGGATCAAAGACTAACAGCCTGCATTTTTTCAAAAGACAAGCTGGTCCATGACATCAAAACCAGAGACATTAAGTGCTACACATCCACTTTGTGCAGTAACTATTCCATAGGCTCTTCCTTACTAGCCCAAGCAGTAGTTACAGAAGAGGAAGGCTAGAACTCCATCAAAACCTCACCCCTAGCAAGAGACAGAAAGGTATGGTAAGCTATGAAAAAAGAATCCTTTACTGAACTGGAGAAAATCTGCAATCAAAATTTCTTGGTTTAAAAATAATTATCAGCATCAGCCAGCCAGGAGATGAATTAAAATTTGTCATGGTTTAACACCAGCTGGCAACTCAGCATCATGCAGCCACTCACTCACTCACCCAACAGTGGGATGAGAGAGAAAATCAAAGGAGTCAAACCAGCACAAAAATGTGTCTGCAGTGTTGTCATTAGATGGATGGAGAGTGCTTCACACAACCGCACAAAACAAGAACAAGCCATGGTTAGCTGGCATTTAATTTTTCAGCCGTATCAAAACTTTTGTAAACTCATCTTAGTAAAAAACCGAAATGTCAAGTCATAATTATCCTTGGGTTTTTCAGTTAGATTGTGGAGTTGTGTCAAATAATTTTAAGAATTACAGTCAGAATTAATATTGAGATGTTAAACAATCAGAAAAAAAAACTACTATAGAGATAAGAAACAAAAACAGTGGGCTGATGCCAAACTGATTCTTGCCTTTTTGTTTTTATATATTCTTTATATTCTTTATATATATTTGTAACTCTGTAGCCCATTATTGTATAACTACATAGATTCCTAGCTCGGATTTCACCTAATCTGTTAGAAAGAAAAAATACATTCCCTAAAGACTCCAGTCCCAGGGGGACCAAGGTTAAGTTCTCTGGGAACCAAGGTTAAAATGGCTTCTCGAGACACTTTCTCATATAAAACATTTCAGTTAGCATCTAAAAGGGTGGTTTCAGAAAAGAGTTGAACTGGGGGGAATAACCTCATCACCTATGTCTCTAATTAGGGATTCTTGTCAGTTATGCTAATTTGCTAAACATATAAAATTCTGCCTGCTTTATGTTACGGTGTGCATCTTCAGTGCATTTTCGGTGTGTATTTCAGCATGTTATGCACCATAAAGGATCCTTATAAAGGTAACTGCATTTTATCCACTAACTGTGTCTGGCTCATAATTTTAGGATCAGGAAAAGGCATCAGTTCCACACAAGCTTTATATCCAGCAACCAGGTTCTTGGTTTAAATTAGCTAGTTCATCACGAGATGGCCTTGTGTATAGCGAGCATAAAGGTAAGAATTACAGTGGTGCTTTCATCATCTAACTGCAAAATTCATCCAGTGAGCCTAGAAGAGAATCAGATGAATAAGTTCAAAATGAGCCTTGAATATCCAGGATGAGAAAGAGGACTTCTTCTCTCACCATAAATCTGAATAGTTCCTGTATAATATGGTCCAAAGCACCTTTGATACCGTTATGCATCTTGTTTAGACTGCTTACGACACAAAACCAGAGAAACTTGATTTCTGATGAATTGCGTCACTTAATCAGTTTATAACCATTGTACCTGGAACAAAATATGAAGAAATCAGACTCATGCATCTGTCTTAAAATAGTAATGCAATCTCAAAATACAGACAACAGGTTTAATTGTTTTAAAATCACAGACCCACACACTCCATCTGAAAGACAAAGAAAACAAAAGGTTGAAGCTGCAAATACAGACAGCTCTCAGTTAACAGCCAAAGCTCCACAGTCCTCTTTTAGTATTCATGAATCTGTGCTGACTTACACAAAGCCAAGATTCATCTTTTATTAAAATGTAATATGGGGAATGAACGTTCTGTAATTTTCTTTCAAATAGACATCTTCGGCTCTGTTAACTCTATTGAATTCCACTCTGTATCATCCAGGTCATATCTCATTTCCCAGTTCCAAACATCCATCAAAGACTAAAAGGTTCTGGCCTATTTTACACGTTTTTAATAATGTTATAAAGACTGACAAGACACAAAATTCAGTTTGTGAAAATCTAAACAGAAATGATTTTAATGTCAACATCAGGCACAGTAACATAAATGACATCACAAAACCATTAAATCAGATTAGCAACTATTTTTAAAGAAATAAATGGCATTATCTCCCAGCCACAAAGAAAATGTGGAAAATAAAACCGTACACAAGGAATAAGTTGTACTCCACTTTAGTAGGAGCCTTTTTGGAGCAGCTGCGCAAGTTTCTTTGTTGCTGTGCCTTTTCCTTACTATTTTAGCTTTTACTTTTGCAGTTTTACAATTTTTTATGATAAAGTTTGATAAATGATGATAAAATTTGGATGAGAGCATTTGCTCACTCTCAAAAATAGATTAATATAACCTTACAGTGCACTAAAATCATACACAAAAGTCATAAGTTCCTTTGAACTAAGACAAAGAAAAGTTAAAATAGAAAAGAAAATGACAAAGGACAAATAAGCATATTGCCTAGGAAAAAAATTTACACCAAGATCTGGAGCATATTAATCAAATAAATAGACTCAGTGCAACAAAAGCTTTATTAAAAGATTGATGACAATAAGAAAGCAGTGTATTCTGAATTTATCAGCTTTTTCTGATGCTGAGTGGTTCTTAATAACTCTCAGCAAAAACTTAACAAAACAGATTCTAGGACTAATAGTATAAATTTATGCCACAATATAATTAGAAAATGGTGCAGCTTAACATTCAACTTAAAGAGAAGGTTTTATTATCAAATAAAAGCTAATATAAATTTCATGTATACATATATGTTTTAAAACCTGAAAATGTTGCAGGAATAGCAGGGTATTGGTTAAACTCATAATGTTCTAATAGCAGTCAATGACGGCAAATCTTTTTCCCCCTATCACATCCATATATCACAAATCTCTAATACATCTTGACTGACAAGGACGAGAAACTTCAAGAATTTCCATTTCCTTTGCTATTCAGCAGTATCCAAACAATTTAAAGTTTGCACAAAACTCGTGTTCTTGCATCATCTCATAAGTGTCCAGCGAAGGGCAACAAGGTCAATGAAGTGCCTGGAACAAGAATCCTACGAAGAGTGGCTGAGAGAGCTGGGATTGTTTAGCTTGGAGAAAAGGAGGGTGAGGGGGGACCTTATTGCTCTCTACAACTACCTGAACAGAATATTTTTTTAATCAGAAAAATATTTTTTTAAGTTCTTTTGTTTCCCTGTTTCTATGTACAATGTATCTTTTCCTTAGCCTTACTCAGTACCTTCTACTGGCTCCCTATGTTCACAAGCTCTACACAACCATCTCAAAAGCAACAGGAAAAATATTTTTGTTTCCTGGTACTCCAAGGTCTGGGCCTTTGCTCAATGCCCTCATAGTCCCTGCTTATACTGCAAACTCCAACTCACCCTGCCTCTTCTTCATTTGTCCTTGACACTTCTCTCCAGTAGACCTCTCTCAGCTGACTTCTGGGAAGGCACAGTCCCTTCCTCCAACAGGAAGTTTCTATTGGATCAAAGTGTCAATAGCTGAACAATGAAAACCTGCAACAGTTACAGCTTTTTAACCAAGCCTGTTGAGGAACAAAGATGAATAAAAAGAACTTCTGACACAAATCCTTCCACCAGCTTACTTAGCCTCAAAAATAGCTTTCTGGAAACAGGGCAGAAGGAGTCAGCCAAACGCTCAGATGGAGGGCTATCTCTAGGTCTACCTCTATGGGAGAAAGGAATCACAAATATCTGTGGTAGGAGCATGACATTACCACAAAGCTACAGTGGCAGAGAGAAGTGTCCCTTCCTCCTGTTGGTGTGCTGCACACTGAGTGTCTGGATGAAATGGAAAGGCAGCAAGAGGGAAACCTGGTGGTAAAGTGTCCACACTGGGTTGGAAAGCACTGAATTCAAGCCTTGGTTTTTACTGGGTGGAGGGTAACATACACCTGGGTAAGGTGTATTACCCTCTTCAGCTGTATCTCTCCACCGAGCATAGAAGAAACATAAGTAAATATGCTTTAAAATTTGAAGCCTAAAATTAAGTGGGATTAATTTGGACCTAAGTACCTGTGCTAGACAGGCTCATCCAAGGTAGAGGAACTCCTCTGCTTAGTGACAGAGCTCCTGGGGGAGGTGAGTAGGTTGAGAATATATCAGGGAGAGTGAGAGACTGACTACTGGAATGGTATCCTGCCTTCCCTAAGACAGGCCCAAGGGGCAGATAGGATGAATGGTACACAGGATTCCTTATTCTTTCTTCACTTGGCTGAACACAGTGACTTAAGGGGTAAGGGACGATGGTAAAAAGCTCCTGCTGGATGCAGAAGGCAAGTCTCCACTGTGACTGCCCCACCTTCCTGATGCCTTGGCATAGTAGGTCCGAGGCTCTGCAAGTGGAGCCAAACAATGATAATGCCAATGTCGATTTGGGCCAGACGTGTCACTGAACTTTAGTTGGTCTATGCCCTGTCTCAAAACTTCTTCCAAAAAGGAAAAAAGGAGACTCCCTTCTGAAGGCCAGATATGCAGATGGACCCACTTCTTAGGGAGATCTGCTGCTTCCCTAGAGACCAGGATGAAGATGTGAAGAGAAAGTTTACTACCAGGTATGGCACGCCAATGTTTGAGGAACAGTGCGCTAGTGTGGTCCTTCATTCCGCTGTCTCGGTGGAGATAGGGGATGGAGAACCAGGAACAGATGCAAGTGATTTGTTAGAAACCATGCAAGTGCCTAAGGCTGATCACACAGAAATTAGGGCTTCTTCCCCAGAAATGTGGTGGCACCAGTAGCCCAATGGAAGTGTATCAACAGTGATGCACACAGCATGAGCAAAAAACTAGAGGAGCTGTAAACCCCTGTGCAGCAGGAAAACCATGACACAGTTGTCAGCACAGAAACATGGTGGTTGACTCACAGCTGGAGTGCTGCAGTGGCTACAAGGTGCTCAGAAGGGATAAGCAAGGACAGAGGGGCAGTGGGGTAGCCTGCATGTTTGGGAGGGTTTTGACTGTGTAGAGTTTAATGATGATTATGGGGTTAAGTGCTTATGTTTAAGAATTAGGGCAAAGACTAACAAGACAGATATAATGGTGCATCCCGTCTAGGATATAACTGGGACAACTGTCTTGATCACAATCCCAGAGAGTTGTGGTGAATGGAGTTAAATCTTGTTGGCAACTTGACATTCAATTACACTTAATCTCCAATATTTCTACTGCTTGTAACAGTGGTCATATTCTCACTTTATTTTCTTTGGATCAGCAGTTTGTTTACCAGAAAAGAATAAGGATACCTTTGGGAAAGGACTGTTATTAGATCAGTATTTTTCCCCTTCTCATAGAAAATAAATAACTGTATTTATTTCCACAATGTACAGCAAAGGACAGGGGAGAAAGGATAATAAAAATGTTTGTTATTGAGGTTTGCTTTGTAACAATTGTGTTTTTATTTTCTGCATCACCTCATCTTTGTGATTATCAATGGATCTGAAAACAGGACAAGCCAATAGACACATTAGGAGATGAAAGCACACAGAAAATTTCTTGATCTGCCTATTAAACTCAAAAAATTTAGAGGGGGGTAAAAGGGGACATGATTTCTTCACTGTTCTATGTGCAGTAGTCTGAGCACCTATGAAAAGTATCCTGATTCTCCTATCTGATATCAACCTGAGTTGTTGAGAGCAAGAGAACATTCTTTATTGAAAAAAAAAAAAAAAAAAGAAAGTGAGATTGGAAAGGAATAAATGTCTTAGCATAAAATATAAGTTGGTTGCATTGATATTTTAGTGAGAATATTGAAATTGAAGATTCATGGCAAATCAACTCACTATGCCCATACCCTTAATCCAAGAGGCTCCACTGAGTAGCCTCGCAAAAGGAGTCTTCATGTTGTAAGGAAACACCTCATGTTAAAGGACACTCTCAGTTTTTGTATTTTAAAGCTTATTGCTGTCTTAGAGCTTTCTGAAATACAATTAAAAAAACCCAAACAATGACCTTGACATTAAAAATGCATTTGACACCTTTGGGAGGAAAACACCTTGCAGAGTGAAATAGAGTTTAGCTGCTTCAATTCAGATTATTTTCTTTGAAACCAAAATTTTCATTTCTCACAAATTTTGGCTTAAGCTTCAAGCCTGGGTGTCTCAATAGACAGTTGCATTGAACAGTAATGAATCTGGACTCACTTAAAACTGTGCCTGTTTTCAGTCAAAATATTTACTTAATTTTTTTTAAGGAATTAATGTTTATCATTGCATGTTTCTCCTCCTTTAACATTTCATATCACTACTGAGGAAAAAAAAAAAAAGTGGGATAGATCACTATAGACTAGTAAATCAAGGGCAATTTGTTATTCTGGTGTGTTACCAAAGCTGATTGCAATGATTTTTATATACTTCTGCATCCACTTGAAAATTCCATTGCTCCATGAAATCCACATTAGTCCTTCAGCTTTTCAAGCCCTCCATTGAACTCTCACTAGTTAGTCACTATCTCCTTTGAGCTGTGAGCCCTAAGATGGACACAGGATTCCAACAGGCCTCCTCCTATACACTGAGAAGAGATGAACACTCACTTTCCTGGAGCTTTTGCCTTTCATGGCTGAAGCCCAGTATGCAGCCAGAATTCCTAAGAACTGAATATATTAGATTTCTTCAAGGTATTGGAGTACACCCCTGCTCATCACAACTTCTGAAAGATGATAGTGGCCTTGCAATGATAGCAGCCAGCTCCCACAACACCTTTGAATGCATCATCTGTATATGTGCAGTTTACTGAATTAATCTCCCACTCAATCCTCCTTGATGAAAATCTATATATAATGGATTCATTGTATCAGCAGAACTTTTGATCTTACAGCATTTTCTCATTGGCTGGACTGGTAGACAAGATATATTAGTAGAGTTTGTCAACTTTTCCAAAAGAGATGCTCAGATGGCCACAGAAGAGTGCTGGGCAGGGCTTTTCCCAAGGAACTCCTTTGACCATCATCACAGAAAGTAATGATGTTTTATTCTACAAAAAAACCCTGGAAAATCTTATTTTTTATCTTGTTTATACCAGCAAGAAATAAATTTAACATTGCTTCTTACTGTTTTGCTTCAGTACAGGAAATAATTGTTTTGCTTGCTTGAGCTGGTAGTGCTGTTGCCCTTTTATTTGACAGCCCTGCCTGTAGTGCATTCCTGCAGATTCCAAGACATCAGTTTGTTTTCTTCTGTTTGAGAGAGCTGAAAATCTTTTGTCTTACCTATAAACAGGATCTCTCAACTCATACTATTAAGAGCAAAGAAAGCAAATTTCTAAAGACAAAAATAGGCATTCCAGAAGTCCCTAGGTAGTTTCAAGCTTGAGTCTGAAGATGACAGACTCAAACACTAAATTGAATGAGACAAACCTAAGCAGATTTTTTTTCTGTTTGCCTTCTTTCTTAATAAACTAAATATATATTGACAAATGTGGAAGTAAACTGCTGGCCTGCTAGCTGGACCTTCTGTGGAAGACGTAATTTGGAAGCCTTGGTTCCACTGAATGTTTCATATTTTTTATAAAGATAAGAAAAGGAACAGGAAAGAAGGAGTGCATCACTATAATATATTGTTTGAGACAGTTCCTTGCAAAGCTGGAAACAAAATACAGTCCTGAATCAGGAGAGGCAAATAAAGACAGTTGAGGTCTTGGTGTTAAGTCATTAAGGTGACAGTAGAGCCTCATTTTCCTATGAGGATTCTAAAATCTCCTTCCTCCAATCTTCCCTCCTCCAAAAATTTAGGTGTGCTTGTATAATGAATTTTGCTTTAGCGTAATTTTTAATAATTATTATTATCATTAATGTTATTATTACTTCATAAAGAAAATAGTAATAATCAATATTGCATCAATTATCTTTGAAGATTTTAGAACTGCAGGGAAAAAAATTATTTAACCTCTCCAGCTATAATTCCCTGTCCTAACTATCTGCAGATTTTTGAAATTCAAGCCAATGAAGCATTTGCTCTGTTCACAGAGAACAAATAGAAAGATTGATTACTAAGCAGCGAAGTGTCATCTAGGTCTGCACAACTCCCCTTTCATAGCTCTTGAAAATGTAGAAGCAAGTGTTGAAAAGGTCAATCTTGTTTCTTAACTTCTGTATAAGAAAGAGCATTGCAACCTCAGGCTGACCGCAGTATTTTCTATTTAAGCTGCTGGAACAAATGAAAACATTAAAACTGTAACTGTAAGAAACTCACAAGGAGGACAGAGCAAAGAAAGGAGAGCAAGAGGAGAGAAAGGCCTTATGGAAAGAGGTGATAATGGAGGAGGAAAATGCCCTCAAAGTGAGAGTTGTAGAGGAGGCACACTGTATTTGACCTCTGCTGCAAAAGGATCTATTGAGACAATAAAGATACCTACTGCTTGGGATTTTAGACAGTTGTCCCTGAATATTTTATGTGGCCTTTCTATTCCTCTTACAGTTGTTGGAAACTTTATTTCTAAGTGTAAATAATATTAAAACAATGTAATGAAATTCAAGGAGTCTGACAGGTGAAAGAAGAGGAAAAGAGTAGAAACAACTTTGCAGTAACACATTGATATTTTATTGAAGCATTTGGAAATAATGGGATGCAGAAAAACTGGAAAGATTTCATAATGAATGTTTTAAGGTATAAGATCACATAACAGCATGCTTTTTGCCAGAGCAACCACTTATTTACCTGATTGTTACAATGCATTCTATCTTCAAGCATTTATAGATGCTAAGACAGTGTTTGCCTAAAAATATTGCATTACAGTGCTACTGTCACTCCAAGCTCTCTAGTATAGTCAGGCAAAATTTTTAGACAGTTGTAGACCTTCACAATCCTTCTATGCTATAACTTGAGAAAGATAAGCAAATAGGCAAGTTAATCCAGAAAATATCTGCACATCTTCTGAAAGCATTTACACAAGTCCTAAATAATTAATATTTCCAAGATAATTTAAGTTGTGATTACCATTTCTCTGATGCCAAATATAATGCAAATAAAGCACAAGAACAGTAAGACAATGTCATATTCAAGATTAAGATATTGATGTTCCTTCTAGTTTATTACATGATATTGCCAATTTGCTCTTTTTCTCTAATTCTTTGCCTTGACTAGCAAAGGTTGCAGTGTCTCGGAGTCTTTGAGAGTAAAGAGGATGTTCTGATAAATGCAATTTTCACTTAATGGTGAAAGGGAAAATATATATCACCTGCACAGTATATGCATCACAAGGAAGCCTCTGAACTCCTCACATGAACATGGCTCAAATATGCACAGTAAATCTGCCATGACAGGATACACAATTTGTCATCTGTGCAGGCATTGCTCATGCAGCGCACAGCACAAATACACTTTTTCTTTCCCTCAAAAAATCCTGTATATAAATAAGAGACCCCTATGAAAATAAAAATCAATTTCATCAACTCCCATCTGCTCTGATGATGCAAGGACCTAGTAGTCTGCCCAGGTAAATAAGATTTAAAGTAGATTTCTGTTTCAATGCTAGTATAAAGAAGCTGAGACATATATTATTGAATCTGTTGATTCACAATGGCAAAAGTCTATGCCTATTTACATGCATACACCGTAGATTTTGTTTATATAAAAGCTGTTTCTTGATGATTATTCTTTCTTGTTCTCGAGGATACAACTCACAAGAGGTCATAACTAAAGGGAAAAAAAAAAACCAAAACCATAAACTCCCCCAAACAAACAAAACAAACCTTTACTTCCTGTCTATTTAGGCTAGATACTCATGATAATCTTGGTTGCCTAGCAGAAAGCACATTAACAAGAAAATAATAGCTGTTCTAGATTAAACAGCAGGCTATTAAAAAAATAGAGATAGAAGGCAGTATTAAATAGTGCCATAAATCTTTTGTTGAGCTTTAAAGGTGTACTCAGTTACAGTTACATTCAATTATAACAATGGACACTCAGAAGAAGGTGTCTGCTAACAACTGGGACCCAACAGCACCTCAGCTGTCACATGTGTTTAGATCTCTTAGCCATAAAACCCCCTTTCATACATTTGGAAAACTGTTAAAATAAGCTATCAGCTATTAACAGTCTCATGCAGGGAAAACAGCTTTTCTAAAGCATTTCTGCTTTCTAGTCCCAACAATCTCTGCCCAGTAATGTTTTTAATGACACATTAGACAAGCCTTTGTCACGGATTCCTATATAAAGACTATCTTCACAACCCTGTAGAATAAACACAGAAATAAAGCAATCCATTAGAAGAAAGAAATTATCTAACTGCAGAGGCATTCATTTTGTTCTGGGGAGATGGGCTGAGAGAACTGGGATTGTTCAGCTTGGAGAAGAGAAGGTTCTGGGGAGACATTAGAAAAGCCTTCTAGTACCTAAAGGGGGCTACAAGAGAGCTGGAGAGGGAATTCTACAAGGACATGGAGTGATAAGACAAGTGGTAACGGCTTTAAACTGAAAGAGGGCAGATTTATGTCAGCTATTAGGAAGAAATTGTTTATTGTGAGGGTGGTGAGGCACTGGAAGAGGTTGTTCAGACAAGTTGTGGGTGCCCCATCCCTGGATGTGTTCAAGGCCAGGTTGTATAGGCCTTTGAATAGCCTGGTCAAGAGGAAAGTGCACTTGCCAGTGTCGGGGGGCTTGTAACTGGATGATCTTTAAAGTCCCCTCCAATCAAGACCATTCCATAGTTCCCTGAGTCTACGATTCATCTTCTAAGAACAAGTCCAAGAATGGACTAAGTTCCTACAACATTTTCAGTAACGAATGCTGAGATTGTAAGTCTGTTTAAGATTTAAATATTTGTGTCCAAGCGCTAGCAAAATAATAGCTTAAATGCCTGTCACTCTATTATTATCTCCTATGGGAAATTAATTCAACAAAATGTTGTACACACTCTCTTACCTAACTGGATATCAGGCCATCCTCTATCACTTCTTTCTAATTTCACAGGGGTGTAGAGGAACTCACTGAAATTCTTCATTTTCAGTGCACAGCAATCTCTGTAAAGGGTAAGAATTGATGTTGTTGTCATTCCAATCAAAGCTAAAAGCTTTTCTGAATGAGTACTCAAATCAAGCTGATACTAAACGTCACTCCTTTCCTATCTCATAGCTGAAAGTGCCATAAATTTTAAGTACAGTTAGAAGGAAAAAAGTCTGTGTGCATTTTGGAGGAACCACCTAAGCTTAAGTACTGCAAATTGAAAAGAATGGAAAGCAAAAGCAGAAGCATTCAATCAGTTTAATTTTATTATGAAAAATACAATTCTTAGAGTCCAAAATGCACTAGTTATGATACACAGAGATAAGAAATTACCTTATCATAGAAAGTATAAAAGCCCTAAATTGCTTCCGGGAATAACAATGTTCTGCAACAAAATTCTGATTTCATCTAAAGATGTCTCAGAAAAATTTTAAAAAAACCAAACAAACAAAATGAAGAGTTAAGGAAGAGATCATTATCTTACAGGTATGCCAGTTGATAATAGTAGCTGTAATGGCTTTAAAACTGTGAGCTATTTCTATGGGTAAAATGGAATAAAGGCAGACTGTTAAAATCTACAGATATAGTTATTTACCAATACTGCAAAAGCATATTATACAGAGTAAAAATATATTTAAAGATTCACTTAAGATAATTGCCAACAGTAAAAGATCTGTGACCAGAACCGGAGTTCAATAGCTCTGCATATGGTCTGGATACAAATTTGAGCTAGGAATAAGGACGGAAACATTTTGGGGAAAAAGTTTTAGAAATAAGAAGATAAGGAGGTGTTGTGTCAAATCATCTTTCAATCTTATCTTGTAAATCTGCCTGCAAATACCATTCCACCTGAGACAGAAGGCAGAATTATCTCCTAAAGAGGCAGTAACAGAGTTCTATTGGGTCAAAACCACCCTGAGACTTGGTTCTTTGACCCAGTTACATGGGAAACAATTAATTTATTCACAGCAGAATCTTTGAAATTTAATAAAAATATTCACATCCACAAGCCAGTTAATTTAATATATTTCTTCTCTATTGGCTATAAAGGGGTGGACTGTAATTTGCACATAAACTTGTAACATTTAAAAATCTAACTTAGGCAAAGGGATTTCATCAAGCATTTCTATGACACACAGTCACAGAAAGCAAAGAAATTTACTTTAAACTTCACCAGATAAAGAAGCGTGTGGCATTTACCAAGTTCGGATTCAACTGTATTTTATTAAAGGAACAACTAACTGTCACACATTTATATATATATAAAATAGTTTATGCCATAAAAAAGAGTGCATGCAGCATATAATGCATATATAAAACACTAAACATGCACATATATGCACAACGTGGAAGTGCATACAAAAATTAAGCAATTTCCTGGAAGGCCAAGCAAAAGGAAAAGATTTTCTTCTTGTTAGGTATTTTCTATCTAGGTCTTCTGTGAACATTTACAGCTGTTAGACAGACAAGAAACAAGAAATACAAAATATAAAAATCCAAAATCTCCTCTGATTTATGTGTCATGCTAGTAAAGTATTCATCCAGTGCACTGTTATATACACACTTGGAAATAAAGCAGAGTTACTTGAGCCAAATGGAAAGATGTTGAAACCCTAGAACATAAATCTGAATTTTAAAGACAGTCAAGTTAAATCTATTAAATCAACATTGGACAAAGAAGGAAATAACTCATTTTCCAAAGAAACTTTGCATATATAAACACAAGAAAACAAATTTAAATTAGCATAGAAAATTTCTTTGTTTCATGCTTAATTTCTCTTTACTATTACTATTACTTAATTTAAATTTTGCGCAATGCATGGCACTTGCATAACAACTCAAGGGATTTGTATTTAAAGTTTCATTGCTTTGAACTCCTTTTAGTAATAAAGGATTTTAGCATGGTTTTTAATGCACATAGATAGTGAAATTCTAAATACCTCTACTAAATTAGAGATGCAAATTCAAGCAATGAACCCAGTCCTGCAAATAAACAACACTGAAAAGTATAAAGGACCCTGACATGCAAATGAGCTTTGTCACCACTCCTAGGTCCAACTAGAGACTTGGAATAAATCAATATGTTTTGTTTTTAATACGTCCATGCTTTAAAATTAAACCAGGGATACCTGAGTCATTAAAGCAGCTATGAGCCAGAAGGTAGTTTCTCTCATGGATATTCTCCAAAAAATATTTTTCAATTTTATTTTGCTTGTGACATTATAGCCAAGCATATGAGACTAGTTTAGGAAAGCTAACCATAAAAGAAGCAAGAAAAGCAAAAAATTGGATATTAAAACTGAGACTATCAATTCAAATTATGACTACACTAATAATGAAAATGTAAATAATTCTTTCTGATTCAACTGATTATTACTACTACTTGAGATTTCCAAGAATCTCTGTCAGAAGAATGGGAATAACAGAGTGAATTCTCTTATGGATGGGCCCTCAAGTGTTTCTGGGAAGTGTGGAAGATATCCCCTTAGTCTTGATGCTCTGGTAGCTTGTCTTCATTGCTTTTCATTTGGCCAGGGTGAGCAACTGGCAAAGCGTATTCATGTCATAGCGAATTGTTCAATGCACAACACTCTAATATCTGATTATGAACTCTATCATATCTCACTGTAACTGCTTTAAAATCAGTGTCTAGGGTAAATAAGATATTGAGGCCTCTTTGGAAACAATGCAGAGCAGCAAGCACTTCTGGAACCTGATAGAGCCCAAAGCAAGACAAGTTTGAGATTCTTACCACTCCTTATTCTTTACAAATGGAGCATAAAGAACTAGCTTAGACACCTATCTTTTGCATGGCAAAGGGTGGATGAGATTAATCACCCTCTTAAGGAGAAATACCTTTCATAGAACATCTGTTAATACAACTTCCTTCTCTTTTTCCGTCACGTGGAGTATTTCTGCCACAAACACTCAGACAGCATGCCTGTGGCCAAATGAGTAAGCTGATATGAAAGGGCTGAATATATATAGGCACCTTTGAGTGAAGTTTAGTAGTATTTAGAAATAAGGAGAGACAGCAGAAAATAAGAATTGATGGATAGGAAAAGTGAAGGTGCTTAAGATCAATAGTGATTCAAGGACAACAATATGAGAACCTCTGTTCTGGGCAGTTTCAGAGAAACAGGAGGTTTTCCCAATGCTAAAAGAGACTTTTTCCCTCATGAATTATATCAGTTTGTTTCATTGCTTCAGCTCTTAAACTCTGCTGCAAAGTTCTGTGTTTTGTCCATTGATATTTATGCAATGCAAACTTTGGAAAACATATTGTAAAAGCTGTAGGGGACCCAAACACTGGACCTCAGAATAATCAGAAGAACACTGATGCAGAAGGAAAGCATGCTGCATTAACAATAATTCATGCCAGTGTAATGTGTATAAAATGTTATGTTGGAGATGATTGCACTCTGCTGGACTGTATAATAGTTATGCAACATCCAAGTCAAAAGGGAGTATAAGGATTTCTGACGCAGTGACTCTCACATCAGACTTGTGTTACTGGAGTTTCCATTTAGAACATTATATTCATATTTTGGCCATGGGTAAATCTTCATTACAGAGACAGAAATGCTGTTCCACAGTTATCAATTTTTATCCTTTTGCTGTGAGTCTGATGACTCCAGAGCTGAAAAGTCCAATAAAATATTGATAAAATGTATTTTGAAAAAAGACAAATGAAAAAATTCTTTCAGCTGACTGTATTTGCAGTCTCTTTATATTTTAGCCATCTGCATGACTTTGAAAGACTTTAATTTTTTTTCTGAATATTTCAAATTTATAGTTTTGATGTCAGTACATGTTTCAGTTTTGTTTGTTTTTTAAAAGGATCCTGACCTAGCCTGAACTCTTAAATCCTAGACTTTAGGATTCTAGCTACAGCAAATACAGCAAATATTAAAGTAATACATTAGTTCCAATTCAAATAAATAAGCTGGCCAGCAAAGAGCAACTTTCTTTGTTTGTTTAAAAGAAAAACACCCTAGTAGGCAAAAAAACTGACATCAAGGCAAAGCAATATTTGTTCACACTGGTTATTGGCTGTTTGAGACCAATAGCATGCTGTGGGTAGACTAAAATAAAAGACAGGGTCATTTGCAGCTTAGCTTAAAGTGTTTCCCAAAGGGAAACTGCAGCTTCTCTACGCAGTGGGAAATGTCATCTGAGGAGAGCACACTGTTCAAATGGTTAAGAATGGCACTGGATTTATGTACCCATGCCCCCTCATGTCCAAACAGAAGGATCACTGCTGAAGCCCTATGTGTGCAGCCATAGAGCTGTGGCCCCTCCTTAGACCATAATGAGCTGATTTTCAGGTAACCAGAAAGACAAAGTGAGTGTCTCATGTCTCTAAATCATTGCATGAGTAAAGTGCACAGGCAGATGCAAACTAGGCATGTACTCCTTTTTTCCTGCTGTTTCAATCTCAGACTAATTATCTGGGCAAAGAGATAATTTTTTTGAAAGGATGTCTGCTCCACAAGGATATGGTTCACATAAATACCATATTACTGCTCTCTGTGCTCCTGTGTCTTCTCCCCCCTGCCCATCCCAGCCTCCCATTTCAGGCATCTGAGAATGCTTCAGGGAGTTTTGCTGACAATTTGGGGACACACAAACAAGGAACTAGTGTAGCTCAGATATTTTTTATTTCATTACTTCCAAAAAACATTTTAGCTCATGACCTGCAAAAGACACAAAGTACCGGAACCTCAGCTTCTCTAAGAAGAATTAAAGAGTAAAAAAAAATCCCTTTAAATCATATTTTCCCTATTAGAAATGGTGGTAAAGAAGAAAAAAAATAGCCATTACACTTTAAATGTCTACTTTTTTCAACATATGATAATAAGTAGGCAAAAATTTTTCATCTCCTATTGAAACATGTAAACATGGTAATGCCCATATTGTAGTTAAAATAATCATGCTCTCTCTCTTTTTTCTTTTTTCTCCTTAATCTGCACTTACACCTTGGAAATAACATTGATCAATTAGAAGTTGCAGTATACTTTGAAGGTTGTGGTAAGTGTCCCTCTGAATTAAGTTCCTGTGGTTCTTTAGAGATAAATATTCCTCTAAAATAGTATGAAAAAAAACAGTGGACAAATCTGAAAACATGTTTTCTGGCTTGAGATGACAGAGCTCCCTTTTTATTTCAAGCAGTAAGCATGAGCCCAGAGGGCAGAGATCTGAACTCTTGTTTTGCCACCTACCTCTCTTCAAATGAATTTGTCAAGGGGAATGTATATCCGCTTACTTTGGAGATATTAGCTGAACATGTTTTTATTAAAAATACTGTAATCAGGGAAGGTATTATTAGAACAGACACCAGGGAAGGACCGGCTGAACACTGAATGGTACTTGGATAGGTTTGTGCTAAAAAAGTTCCCTTTATCCACACTTTTGCAACATTTGCTTTCTACTACTATTTCTAAAAGCTGTTATGCAAATATCATGTCTCTGATGCCTGCCCTCAGCAGTCATTGCATTAGTCCAAAAAACCCTTTAAAATTCAACAGTAGCTCTTCCAGGCTACAGCAGCAGGGCATCTTTCAAAGGACTCCAGCAGTGTAGAAAAGTTGCAGTGCTTATGTTCAAGGCAGGTACCAAGTCTAAAAGCAATTTCACAGATGAAAGACAAGTTATCTACAGCATTACAGCTGCATTGGTATATTTTCTTTGGAAATTATCTACCGTATTTTACAGAATAACCATAAAGTGGAAGTCTACGAGGCCCTCTGTATCTGCAACTAACCTCACATGTGGCTACTACAAGCCATCAAATTATGCCTGTACCTGTGCCAATAAACTGAATGACAATGAACCTTCACTGTGCTTTGTTGCGCTGAGCTGATTGACTCATGCTTCAAGTGGCGTGGGAGGTAAGTGTTACTCTCCAGAGCATCTGTAAGAAAGTTACTCTTGTTAAGTATGTCTTCAAAATACATGACCTGCTTACTGAATTTGTGTGCATCGCAGGCAAATGTTTTCGTTATCTTTTTAGTTCTTCTTCCAAGCCCTAGAGGAAACATGCCTCAGCTTTCATGGTTCAAGGTGGGTATTTCTAGTAGCAGCAGGAGACAAACAATTCAATATCTGACTCCAGTAGCCAGTGTCTCATAAGCCAGATCTTACTTGACTGGACTTCTCATCCTTCCTTCTACTCAAAATGAAGATAAAGAGCAACATGAAGAACTGGCATTACTTTCTGTGTTGACTTCATTTTATCTAAGTCGAAACTTTATGCAAAATCTGCGGAAAATACTGGCCTTTGTTCATATAAACCAGCAATTACTACACTTAGAGCACATTTAGACCCGTACTACACAGGGTGTCTTGTCCAAAATAGCTTCAGATAGAACAAATAGTTACAAACTGAAGAGCTCCTTGATGTTCATTCATCAATGGTACTTTTGCCATGGGAGGAAAAAAAAATGTTGTGCCCTTATATGCAAACTCTTTGATTTGCAAACACAGTAATGAAGTTTTTGAGGGAACATCATTGCTCTCTTTTATTCTGAAAGTGTGACTATGTTTGCAAGGTAGGAAGAACTGAACAATCAAGATTAGGCTTTAAGCAAATGATTGATGCAGAATACTTCATTGAATTTGGGAAAAAACAATAGTTGCTGAGGAGTATAGTCCAGCTTATACATGTGACTGAGAAAATCTGAAGGAACATTGAGGAGCTCAAGGAACTCATTAAAAATATCTAATATTTCCTATTAAAATTAATAATATTCTCAGATTCCTGCCTCAGAGACCAGGATACATGGCTATCTAGATACTACAAAATGTACTGAAAAACATCTTTTCATGTCATTCAGTGCTTTTTCCAGCGAAGAAAAGCCCCTCCAAGTTCTTCCACAATTATAAATATAAGAAATTTAAAAGTAAATGTGAAATCAATCTGCTCGCTAAGTATGGAAACAAGACTCACCTCTGAATTTCTATTCCATCAATTCATGCTGACCTACACGATATATTTTTTACCAAATGGTAAAAAGTCAAGAAAGGTCGTTAGGTCAGCAGGTACTCATGAAGCTGCCCACCTTTTGAATCTCTTCTCCCCACAAATAAAGGGTTACAAAATGCACCACTGGACTTGCAAATATGGACTTCTGCTGGAAACTCTTTATGATGCCTGTGCTAAATGTGTTTCCTTTCTTTTACCATGTCCATTTCCCCTGTTGTTTCTCATTTAGTTTTCCCCTCACTCTCTGTCTTCCTTGTGTTTTCTTTATATTTTTTTACCAAAAGATTCCATCAAAGGGGTTCAGTCACCTCCGTTTCAAGGCGTTTTCTGCACTTTGTTATTGGCATTATATTAACTTATGTCACACAGCATCAACATCATCTATTAAGAGAAAAACACCATTCAGAAATTGTTAATTTGTGTTGAGAATTAGTAACATTTGTACTGGAAACGAAAAAAGAAAGAAAAAAAATCTTAAAGAGGCACATGTAATCAAGTAGGGAACAAAATGGAACTAAAAGGCCCTGAAAGCCCAGAGCTTTATGAATAAGTAAGTATTTAGACTCTAACCTTGGATTGTTTGCATTAAGTGTAAACACTATTTTCTAAACTTTTTATGAAATACACAAACTTCATAAAACAAAGCTGTTTAATTAGTAATAGCTTCACACAGTGAAATGTCAAGTAATGTACCTAAGAACCAGCATTTTCAGCTTACACAGCAACATAAACCACTCTGCTCTGTCTTTGAAAGGCAGAGCTCTAATAGGTATTCAGGGGCACTCTTCCCAGGAGGAACTTTTACAGTCAGGCTGCCATTATACAGGCATGCACAACATTAATTTGAAAGGGTAAACTTGTTTTCCAAACACTAGACTAGATTTTTCTAGTTGCTATGAGAAAGTCATAGTCTGTTAGATGTTTGGTGCTGGGGTTTTTGTTATTCTGAGAATTCTAAAATAATAAGACCTTAATCATTAATGCTGGAATAAAAAGAAGAGTGTTCCTCACAACATTTGTTCAGTAATGAGCACAATCCAGATTAATGTGTTCAAGAATTTTATATAAATTGTTTAAGTTGCACCAATTAAGTCTGCTTGAAATCCAACTGATTCTTAAATAGCATAGAATGAAGAAAAATAATTATTACCTGCCTTTTATAATGTTCAGAAATTTGGGTGCGTGGGGTTTGGATGCAAATCCCATGTGATTTTCACTTCAGACTTGCTTTGCAAATGAAAATACTTCATTCAATGCTTTCTTCTTTATACACAAAGTATTTTACAGTTAATTTTCAGTTTAGTTGGGGTGGTGGAGGGAGAGGTTGCCTATTTTCCCCAAAGGGGAACATTTCTGAGGAGTGACCCAACAGGTCTGTAATAAACGCCATAATAAAAAATGGAACTTCATATTTCTTTGACAAAACTGATAATGCTACCTTGAAAAAGACATGCATCAGTCTCACTCTGTAGATGATGAAATGGGTCTATGAAAACAGGAGACACCAATGCAAATAACTGGAAACCCTTATGTAACTTGCAGTAGTTGTACTCATGTCAATAATTAAACCAATATGTGATTTCATATCAAGGAAGAGCTTAAGATGCAATCTCCTGACTATGTGCGCCTGATCCTAAGTGTGGTCAACTGTCTGCTCATGGAACTGCTGTTTCTGAGGTAATTCTACAGCACTGTTTGGTATTTAAGCTCCCAAAATCAAATTGGGAGCCTCTATTTCATAATGAGCCTTTTTTTATTCACAAATCAAGGATTATATTTTTTTCTGTTATTTAATCTCCTAAAATCATCTAAATTAAAATTTTTTCTTTCTTCTCTGTTCCCTGTTAATTCTATTCTTATCATTTTAATATGATTTTGTACTCTATCAAAGAATTGCCACTGCAGCATACTTGATGATCAAATGGACAGGACGATCCAATTCATCTTTATCATCTTTCCTTACTTTAAAGCATAAATCACATCTTCACTTGTAAATATGTTCAGATTTATAGGCAAGGGTTATAGAATTAGCCTAGGAGATACAAACTTCCTTCACGTATTTCTCAGCAAAAATGGGGCTTTTTTTCTTTCTCAAAGCTTTCTGTCTGGTACCAGCAATTTAGTCAGAAGCCAAGACGTGAAAATAGCCTAACTTATTTATTCAGGGAGAACACTGACCAAAAACTCTAAGCAGACTGTACTCGGAAATAAGACTTTTTAGATGGGCTATTTCTGCAAGGAAGAAACTCTTAATGAAAGATATGACTACATGCATTTTCTCACATTGCATGCTGCAGTCTCAAATATAGGTTCTTTTCCCCATAAAACGTAAACTAGACAATATAATTGGTCTAAAACAACAAGCTCCTGTCTAGAGATAAGAAGGATTGGTTCTGTTCTCAGTTCTGCCTCTCACTGTATCTTGCTTTCTTCCCTGTATGAATTGGTGAGAATGTTTAAACTTTTTCATAGCTCTCTTTGAGATCTAAGAAAGAAAATAGGCATGTAAATGTCAAGTGTTATGTTTAACTGCCTATATATCTTCTTGGTAACACAGCTGTCTTGTCAAAATAGTATTCTGGAGGCAACCACAGACAAAAAAAAAAAGTACAAGTAAGGAGGAAGATTCACTTTACCCCACGAGTCTTTGTAATACAGTTAGAGCAGAGATGGGGACAGAGAATTAAATAGGTACTACGGTTTGTGTGAGCAATAAAGCCATAGATATTTCCCTAACATATACTATGTTTTCAAAAGGGACATCATGTGGAACAAATCTATGTAAATTTTATTGATAGCTAAAACATATCAGGAGGTGTCTCCTGAGATACAACTTAAAACACATTTCTGATGCCCACAGTTCTCACTGACCTGAAGAATTTTCATTTCTTTATAAATAGAAATACCTTGAAACAGCAAGGAGATTTTTTTTTTTCTGTCAAATATGACTCCCCAGTGCATATACTTACTTTAGAAGATCTTGTATGCCTGTGAGCTTGATTTTTCCTTTCTGTTTTGTTTACCTGGTTGAATTGAAACCACTTCCACTTACCTGCAAACTTTTTCTTTCCTCTGTTACCAGGCTACCTCAGCTGTGAGCGGCCACAACTCTTTCTTTCTGTGCCATTATCAGAGTGCAAGAAGGCCCTTAAAGATGCTGAACTTTCTCTTCCTTTCATGGTTATTCATTTGCCACCCAGCCTGTGAGTAATAAAAAGGTAGGATTTTATTTGGCTCGCTAGATTAGGGCTGTTCTATTTGAACAGCAGATCTTAAGACATTATGCAGCAAGGCTAGATTCACCTTGCTGCCTTCTCCTTAGAGCTCACCCCAGAGAAGCAAATGAAACAGGGGCATAAATAAAGAGTTCTGCAGATGGTCAGGCAATAGGCCAGGCAAATAACAGGAGAGAAGAAACAGAGTCAGGGCTTCATCTCAGCCCTGGGGAGTCCTTGTACATCGCAGAAGCATATTGTCCATCTCTTGCTGTAGAAAATACTGCAGTATGTGAGGCTTTATAGACACGGTGTCGGTTCCAGCACGTCAATATTAATGACATTTTGAGTCAGAAATGAAACCCAACTGACACAGACCAACCCTCCCTGTTGACTAGGGAGTATTTTCTACAACTAACTCTCATTTAGAATTCTTCAATGCTGGCTTTCCTACCTCATAGCTGTGAGCTGACAAAGCTATAAATGTGGCCTCCAGTAAAAACAAACAACCAAACAAACAAAACCAAACAAACAACGAAAAGCAAAACAAACAAAAACACAAACAAACAAAAACAAACAAAAAAAAAACAAACCACAAAAAAAAACCCCAAACAAACCCCAAACCTTAAAAATCATAAACTGAAATTCCTCACATTAAAAAAAAAAAAAAAAAAAAAATTCAAGAAGGAGATAATGGAAAGCAGCAGTAAAGAACATCACTTTTGCTACACACCCGCTGAAATTCAGCTTTGTTTCTTATCTCTTCCTTATATTTGTTTATGACCTTTACTGGTGGGTAGTATTTTGTTAGCTGCAGAATTAAGTAGTTCTTGCAGTTTCTTTTGCAGAACAGTAATAATATAGATTCCCTGGTTTGGCTATGCACACATCTTAAGCAATTTCTTCAAGGACTTTAGCACCATTAGGTATAATTGTTATATACTCAGTTTTTTCTTCTTAGAGTTCCATATTTCTGTGTTCACTTTAGTATGCTGGTTATCTTGTGTTGAATCTATCCATTTCCATATAGAAACACATATGAATCACTTGGAAAGACCATTTGTGTGTCAGGACAAGAAATGCAGATTGCCTTTGAAAAGCTAAAAATGTTTACATGAAATACAGTACAGAAAAATGCAAAGATACAATAAATACGGTGGAAATTATCTGCCCTAATCCAAATTAGATGTCTAATTATGGATTAGAAAAAGGTAAAATTCTTTCTCCTCTAACAAACAGTAATAGACAAGCACCAGTAGAAGGAAATTAGGAAATTCATCTCCCCCAGAGATAGCTTTTAGAAGTACTAAGCTTAGAATGACTCACCTTTTGAAGATGTTTATTGTTTGACTGCCCCAGGTACAGATGTTTCATTCTTGATATCTAAAGGCAGATGAATCCCTTCCTACATAGAAAGCTATGAAACAGAGACTTGAGAGCTGGACTGCCTGGCACACAGTGACAGGTCTCTGAGAATTTACAGCTCGTCAACCACATGTATTATTGGCTTTTTGCATGTTATGAATTCATGTAACCCACCAAATTACTCAGGCTCACTGTTCTGTGAAAGTAGGAAAGGAGAATTAACCACATGGCCTCTATTTATGAAAATATTCTGCCGGTGCTAATGACACTATTCAGTGTAACTTCTCCTGGCACTGACATACAATAACATGTACATTTCTGCACCATTTAATGCAACTATATCCATGAAACAGATCCTCTTACCCTTCTTATCACTTTGAATCTCATTTCAGATCATGATTTGATTGCCTTTAGGATCAGCATCATGTCTTTCAGTTTCATCTTTAGCAGAGCAATTCCTCTGAGGATATATCTTGGCATTGCATCATGCGGTCCTGAGATCTACCTCAGCACGAGCTGAAAAGCTAACTCTACTACTTTTCCCTGAATCACAATTCCCCTTCTTTTTCACCACAGAGAGCAAACATTTCCGTGTTCAGTAAATGAAATTCAATTCAGATTATTTTTATGGGCCTAATATTAAGATCCTGCCACCAACCTAAAATGTCAATGTAACAGCTCTGCTGACATGACTGGAATTCTTCTTAAGAGCAAAAATTTACTGCAATGTGATCAGAGCCTCGTGAATTCCCTGTGAAAGCAGTGATTTGCATCACTCATGGAAATCTCTCTGCTGCTTTATATGATCATCTGTTTCTGAATGAAGCTATATGTCTTCTAATCAGTAAATTCTGAAACTTGCTCACACAAAACTCAACGAGCAGTATCTCTCTACCTTGCTTAGGAATAACCTTCTTGCAAAGACAGTCAACTATTGAAAGATTTTGCCCAATGAGGCTCTGTGATCTTTCTCCTCAGACACTTTTAAGTCTAGATCAGCCCTGAGAAATCTAGTCTAACCTTGATAATCACCATACTTTCAGCAAGAAAAGGGATATTATCCTGAGGTCCCTTCCAGCCTGAATTACCTTGTGATCCCACAAGCATCTAGTCACAGTTCAAAACCAAAAATGCTTAACATTTGTTTTTCTGATATGGTGAAACACCCTTCTGGTTAACTCTGGGTTCTGCTAGAAAGATATCCTCTGTTGCACACAGTTCTTTGAAGCCTGCATTAGAGCATTTTTTTGCCATCATGAAGGGATTTTCCTGGACTAAGGATGTCCATCTGTTCCATGTCCCTTTGTGCTACGAGGTCATGTCAGCAACAGCAACTCAACAATGTAGAGAATTGTAATAGAAATAACAAAATTACCATGTGTGAAGGATGGAATTTAGCAACTGTTGTGGGAAAAATGGAAGAAACAAACACCAAGAGAGGGCATATCAGAGTGCAATACACTGCTGTCCACTGGATTTACAAGCCACTGGGACCCCAGACACCCAAATCAAGAAACCAAGTGCAGTGATTAATACTGACAAGGCACACAGCTGGTACAGAATAGAGAAGCCAAATGCCAGATGAATTCAGAACAGCCAGTAAGACTCCCAAGGCACCAACCAAGTTCATGGAGTTTTATTCTCAATACCTGGAGGGTGGTCCACACCACACTTTGAACACTGCGAGTCTGTATAGGAAAAAAATAATTTAAATTTTTTTTATTCCTTCTAGTCATTGTTCTCAGACACTTCTCACAATTCTGTTGTGTTTAGTCATTTAAATTATGTTCTCTTTTCTTGTTTTTAGTATGAATTTTTCTCCAGCTACAGGAAAATTTCTCAATAATTAACTGTGTTTTTCAGTCCAGGAAATCAGTCTATCGGAGTAATTTTGTACTATAATTTTTCTGTCAATGGTTATTAGGCTGCTCTGGTTCTTAGTATCAGGAAATTTTATCTCTACTGCACATCTCTTCCTCTGGCTCATTGCTTTACAAAGTGAACAGAATTACTTTAGCAGTCATTTCCTCCTCTGCCCATTTATTTAAAACATTTTCTCTCTCTTGGAGTTCCAAACCAGTAGGTCAGTATTCTAATGTATTCCCCAAATTTTTAGGTGTATTTCAAAAAGCATTCTTACACCCGCAATTTAAAAGCAGGAAATAAGGTTTCATTTGCCTTCTCGAATAGAAATTGCTTAGCTAACAGCCTGAGTAGTACTTAAAAATGCAGTTGTAAGTTAATGCATGGACATATACTGTCTATGACTTTCTCTTATCAGCTTTCTGTTACCTCTTTTTAGAAAAAAAGTCAAATATTGACTACAATCTCATTTTTTACATAAACATACTGATATACCTAATTAAATTGCTGTTTACTAGATAGTACCCTGGGTCTGTCACTGTTAGTGTCTCTGATGTATTGACCCTGCAGAGTTCTAGATTAAATGTCCACTGTTACTTGACATTCCGTTAATTCACTTTCAAAATGTAGATGAAATATAAGACACTTTATTCCATCAGTTCCACAATCAGCTTCCAAATGTGCATATATAAAAATATAACCTTTTTTTTCAACCAATGCTACCTTATACCCTTAAACCATCCCCTTTTGGTGATAAAAGAAAAATTAATATAAAGCAAAGGACAATTTAGACAAAACTTCCCTTCCTAAAGTGCCTGGAGATGTCGACCTGAGTTTATGATGTCAAAGTTCCAGTTAAGTACAGGTGTCCTTAAGGAAGATCTGCATGATGGTGAAAAGGTTTTCTACATATGTACAAATGTACAGATCAAATAGCAAAAGCTTCTTTTAGCCCCTTATTAACTGAGCCTCTTCATGATTTATTCTTTTGCATTTCTAGTAAACTGAACTCATGTTTATTTTAACTGCATAGGTTGTGGAACAGTTTTGGCAGGAGATTAATGTGACAAGTATCACCCACAGGCTTCCTTAAGGAGCTATCATCTCTACAAGGGTAGCAAACAGTATGAAGTAGTCCTTAGTCATCAAATTTCCTTGCTGGTTTACCCACTCAGGCATTGAATATATCAATAAAACAAGTGTCTCAAAGGGAATGAATGCCACTTGAACCCTCACCATGCAAAGTGTGTTAATTGACTGCAAATGAAGCTATTGCTTCTATTTTCTGTCAGACTTAATATGTCTATTCATTTAAATAAATTTATATTTTGTTCATTTTTTGAAAGAAAACTGTACAACATACAGTAAAGAGTTATAATTTTTATGATATATCATATAGGTTTGTACTTCATTTTACAGCTTCTGGTGGCCATGACCTTTCCTATTTTCATCTTATCAAAACAGATGAAAAAATGTGCTTGAGATTTTACTTCAGTTGACCATGACGCCTGATTTTGAAAACTAATTTGTATCCTTTGAAAATTAAAAAAACCTCTCACTTTTCTGGCATGAATATTTTATGTTGTAATTGAGCCACAATACCACATGTAAAAACAGCAGTTTCTTAGGTAATAAACACATTAAGGAGAAAATAAGAGGTACAGTTTTACCTGCCTGAAAACTGATAAATAGTGCTGCTTTATACCGTAAGACAATCTGTAAGACAAGTTGTAAGGAAAGTAGAACATAAAACAAAACACAGCCAGGAAAAACAAATTCAAAATTGGTCTGCATGAAGAATATACATTCTTCCTGTTGCCATCACTATTTTATTCTCTTTTTTCCCCACATTTCATTCTGAGTAAAATATGTTTGGTTTTAAGCTGAAAACAGGTGGATTTAAACTGTATATTGAGAAGAAATTTTTTACTGTGAGGATGGTGAGACCCTGGCACAGATTGCCGGAGAAGTTGTTGATGCCCTGGAAGTGTTCAAGGCCAGGCTGGATGGAGGTCTGAGAAACCTGGTCTAGTGGAAGGTGTCCCTTTCAATGGCAGTGGAGTTGAAGCTAGATGGCCTTTAAGTCCTTCTGAATGAAATCATTTTATGGTACAGTAATTCTATGTGTCCTATAGGGCTGAATATAAAGCAACAGTACTCAGTTTTCCTCCAGCTTGAGTTCCAAGAGATGAGTTACTGATAAACCCCCAAAAATTCTCATTTCTGAACAGAATGTCTCAATATTTGTGTGTAAAAATCACTTATCCTTTTAGTAGAAGAAGTTACATGATCTATTTATTTTGCAAGTATTTTTTTGCAGACTGTGGAAAGAGAGAGACAAGAAAAATGCAAAAAACACTTGCTACCCTTGTGAGCCCAATTCTTTAGCTTTCCAGAGCCACAACCTTCTTAGGCACAGATCAATTAAAAAAAAAGTGAAGGATACATCATCACTGTGAAATAACCTTGCAATCAAATTTACACTTGAACCTTGGTCTCTTTTTTGTGTTAATTGGTTAATTTGTGTTAATGGGATAGAGTACTAGGGAAGACAAGATTTACTCTCCTCCAACTCAGTCTTGCGACAGCATGCCAGCAACTTTTATGTCCTCAAATGCCATCACATACCTTCATTTTCATGTTAAAAAATACACCATTCTGGTGAGCTGTGTTAACTCTGAATTTAAAAAGTAAACTAAACAAAACAAATAACACACACATAAAAAGTGGGGGTTTTAGTCCTAAGTTCTGTACTTGGGGCTCAGGGGAGATGCAAAAGCAAATCTTATACACTGTGGATGTGTCAGCCTTTCTGTGAGGGAATGCCCTCGAGCATGTGGACACAAGAGCTCATTTCCACCAGCTTCGGCTCCAGAGCTCACTGTCCAAGGTGGAGGTACTTCATAGTGTAGACTTTCCCAAAACAAGGTAGGAGGACCAATCTTCCCAGCAGGGCTGGACACTCCCCCAGTAGGAAGGGTACTGGTAGCATATGTAGTAGAGGGTTTTTTAATGTATTTCATTATTATTTCTAACAGCTTTGTAGATCCCTTCCTGTTTTCTCAGAGATTAGCAACAGTCTGGAAAAGCTCAGGATCCCCTCATATTGGCAGAGGGAAGAGGCAAAACAGCAGAATAGCCCTTGGCAGACATGAGGGCAAAGTGATAGGCTGCACCTCATAACTCCACCTCATGACAGCACGTTTGGTCTCCCCATATGAGAAGCACTCAGTGAGGCACTGATGGGGGTGAGCAGCTGGGACCATCTCAGAGGGTCCCAAGCTGGGAAAATACACGCAGCACAGCATTGCAAGTGGGGGATGCCTGGGTTTACGTCAGTATGCTGAGATTCACGTCTGTAATTCTCACTACTACTGTGTAACCTTGTGGCATGTCTAGAGATTACAGATTTAGAAATATCTAAGAAACATAAGATTAAAACTAACCAAGAATGGGTTTTAAGATATTCATAATATACATAATGTATAAACAGATTATAGACTGACCTTGTTTTTTGCAGATTTGAGATTTAATGTTACTTGCTCCTAAGGGAGTATATTTAATGCATTGACACTATTCTGCAGCCACCTGTGAGTTACTGATTAGACAGAATATGTAAGAAACAAAAGGTATCTTTGGGAAAATATAGGAACAAAAAATGTCCCTGAAAGACTATTGTGTATTCCCTTTGGAAACCTTAATTTAAGGTAATAACACTTCAGGAGTGAGCAATGCTTTTCTAATTGCTTGTATTATCTCTTTACCAGTGTTTCACAACAGGTAGTAGATAGATTGTAACTGGCAAATCTCTAAAGACTCTAGACAGAAGCATAAACACACAAGAAAAAAAATATAATTTCAGTGATTACCTTCCAAGCCTTTAATAAAAGTAGTTAAGGCCTGATTTAAAAGCCTCCCCTCTGATGGTAATAGCCTATTTGTCAGATGTTATTATACAGTGATGATAGTCATTGTGCAGTAAAATGCTTAGCATTTAGCACTAAATTCTGATTTTTTTTTTATTTCCTCTCCAGATGTTTGTATTGTGGCAAGTAGTGAAGACATTGGCCTGAAGACTGGCTCTCTAACCTCAAATACACAAAGATTTAAAATAAATTTTGGAACAGCATATCATTTCATTTCATATATTGAAATGAAAGTCATTGTACTTTAACTAATAAAAGCCATGTCTAAGTACCAACACGATGAAATTCTTAAAATGAAAAGCCTTTATATCCATTCTAAATAAACACTGAACTAAGGTTTGACCCATTAAAGACATTACCTTTGAGTTGAAACAGTCTTTTCCTTTTGACTGTAATGGGACTTCCATTAATGGTCATATATGTCTGTAAATTCTAGCCCTCAGGTTCTGTCTTTTAGAATATTATCTTACATTATGTCTGTCTTCTACAGAGCTTTATTGCATGACCATATGAATGACTGAGATCTTGGGTTCTGTTTATTTCACTCCTTTCACAGACCATATAAAGTGGAAATCCGATTACTAGTGAATATGTGTTAGAGGAAAATTACTATTAGCCCTCTCTGAGGAGGCAATGCAATAGTCTTTAAAATCTCTGTGATTTTTTCCCATGAATTTATATTAAATTAGTCAGATTATTAACTAATCATGATGAAAGAAGCAAGACTGGAAATTTAGTTTTAGTACACAGAAACTGCAATGCTACTTTATTTGCTTTTATTTTATTTACAATGAATTCTTGTATGTGGTCTTTATCTCAACCAGCAAATAAATAAATGTGATAGCAATAACTCTCTTGGAAAAAACCTTCAGATTATATTTTCCATAATCAGCTGTTACTTTATAAATAACACTGTATAAATAATTTTGTATAAATAAGATACTCAATATTCAGTTCATGCAATAGAATAGACACTTCTCATCATTTACTTAGTGCAAGACCAAGACTTATTTTTCTTCCAAAAATAATCAGTCTGAAGTATGTCAAATTTCCTGTGAAAAGTACTAACATTTTCTGTATGACTGACAAGATATGCACCTAATTGACAATGGATTCATGCAAAAAAAAAAAAGGGGGAATGTGCTCATTGCATAAAAATAAGAAACTGGGGAAAAAGTTATAGGAAAACACTGAACCATGATTAAAATTCAGTAGAGATTCCCTGTTATACTGCTCAGTGGTTGGGATCCTCTGGATAAAATTTTTCATCTTGTTCAAAAAATATTTTAGAAGTATATTATATTTATTTACTTACTTTTCCCAAATTTTTCAAGAACTTGCTAGCATATATTTACTCAAAATGCAAAGCACTATTAATATGAGATAAAATATTTAATGGTTTTATTACTATAGAAGGTACTGGTTCATTGTTTTTAACATATTATCCTTAATGAGTTTTCTTCCAAGATTTTTTCCAATTTAGTCTTCAGTAATTTACAGTAATAGATTAGTTTACTGTCAAGGAATAGAAGTGCACACAAAAGCTGTGTTAGGATTGGCTGCTGAATATAGGGGGTCAGTGTTTAGGTGACTTTTCTAGATAAGAAAGGATCTTCTGCTGTTGGACTGATAGCAGAGAAACTTGTATCTAATAGACTTATGTTTCTATGTGAAGAAATTCTTAATAAACTAAGTGCCCCTAAAAATATATCCAGATAAATGCATAACAAAAAAAATTATTATTGTCATAATACTTTATCAGATTAAGCAAAAAATTCCTCATTAAATACTTCACAATAAATTTCTTTAATTCCATAACAAATTCAGCATTACATACAATACTTAAATGTAATACGCATCTGTTTTTGTCCTGAACCAGACAGAAACTGTATTGTTTCACCTTCAACACAAACGTTTACTGGAGTTACAGACAGGCTGCTGAATATGTCCCACATGGGCTCCCTGTTCAAGAGGGGTTACACAAGCTTGTGTCCCCTATTCACATGGCTCACCCCATCTACAGCAGGTTGGCTGCACCAAGACCTGATAGGTTTCAGCTTTGGGTCTCCTGGCTCCCAAGTGCACTTTGGTTGGCACAGGATAAAACTGGATGAGGAAGAGGGAGATTGGGTATTGTTCTTAGTTCAAATGTTTTAAACAGTTTGAGGAGAGCGCTGGAGCCAGCTAGACTTTTTATCTGAAAACAGGAAGATGTGACTGTATTGCATAAATAGTACATTCTCAGTAGGACAGGTAATGGCATCTGAAGATTCAAAGCATTCTGGGGTAGTACTGAAGGGCAGAGGATGCAAAAACTTGGGACAATCTCATCTACACAACTTACTTGGAATGGGTCACTTACACTTCTTATACTACCCAGGAGAAAAAGATCTTCGTTTCTTCTAAACTGTTTTTTGCAGGCTATGCTCCTCACTGAATATGCTACAAACCAACTTCCTTTTAGCACCAGAGTCTGATGATTTGGGACCACTTCTTCAATGTTGCTCTTTATTCTCACTGTATGAACAAGTGATCTCAAAAAACTCTAGATGTTTAGAAGAGCTAATAATTTATGTTAAGCACTTAATAGAAACAGTGCAATTTGAAAATCTGCCTTTAACTCACAATAAGTCTGCCACAGTTTCATTAACAATAACATTCTGATAATATTAGCACTTACTGCATCAAAATATCATAAGGATTGTCTAGATGGTGATTGCAAAATAGCTTTCCCTCCACTGAGAAAATAGACACTTTTCAGGAAATACTTTAGGCAGTCACTTAAAACCTTTCCTGACTGAAGGTCACTAAAGTTTAGGAGATTGTCCTCAGGACATAACTCTGGTGCTTCCATGGATTTTAAGATGAAAGATAATGTCTAATGATTGTGCTCTACATACAGCAGCATCTGGATTTCTTTTTTAAACTAGATGAAAATATAAACAGAAGTTCACATTTGTATGTAATCTCTGTCAGTAAATTAAATACTGTTATACTCCAAGTGAAAGGCCCAGGTTCTTCCTACATTCCCAACACCCAAACGTTTGATTCAATTTTTACCAAAGATGTTAAATACAAACATTTTTTGTTATGTAAATGTAAATGAGTATATTGTTAATTAGTTTCGATGATATAATATCTTTTGGAAATATTCCCCTTTTATTTTTTCACTATTGACACACTGTCTATTCTGTGTGAATTGTTTATTGAAACAGCAAAGGATACAAGCATTAATTTATTTTCTTCTGGACAAAACCAATTAATGCACTACACCTCATGAAGAAAATAAAATTGCAATATTGTATTAAATTTTCTGTCTCAGGGAACCTGATAACATGTCAAATATGTTACCCAACAGACTTTTGGAATGAGAATTTTGCACATTTAAGTGATGTTTAAAGGAGAAAAAAAACAACTAATGAGTGTTTAAAAGGCAGACTCATTCTGGTCTTGCTTATACATTCTCTATTGCAAACATTACAACCACAATACACTGCTCCATTGTTTTTGAACATTTGATTTACTGTTAGTATAGAAACACCACTATCATCATCATCATAATATTGCTTACAGAATTTGACAATGCTGCAGATCACAATGGAAAGCTTGAAAAATACAATGCAGACTGCACTGGGATCAAACTATCTTATATTCATTAGGTAGCAATTTTTTAATGTCTGAGAATGAAAGTTATACCACAGTCTACAGCTATTACTGAATTTCTCATGTTAGAGACTTTAATAGCACCCTCTCAAGATTCTGAAATTGCAGCCTGAGATGTACACAGTTTTTCTCAACTTCCTTTCATAGTTTAAGAACTTTTAATTACTTTTCTGTGAAGGCAAAAGCTACCACAGAGACTTTATAATTGTAGAACATTCCCATGTCTTTTCCAGGCAATCTCAGGCCATTTGCAGTATATTTCCATGAATTACTCAGACATTTCTTCAGCAAATCCACATATAAAAACTGTAAAAGATACTGATGAAGTAATAGTTCTTGCCAGTATTATATTACATTCCACACTTTTCCTAAACCCCTGAGTGAGAGTAACTCTCATTAAAGTTCTCAGCTATCCAAGATTGACGCCTAAATACTCAGAGGGATCTCTTTTTAAAAACTTTTTGCAATTCCCTGAAACAATTTTGAACCATATTGTCTGCTGGGACACAGACTTACTCACATGGATCTTTTAACTATTACACATGTGGGAAAGAAAAATAAACCGGTTTTACAACACTGACTAAGAAAACAGTTGAAAAAAGTGAAGCTGCACTTCCTGCCATGAGATATTTGCTCTCTTAAAATGAAAACCTCGAATTCAGCACTTGTGACTGAACAGGTATCCATGCTAAGCAACATGCAGCATGAAGAAAGCTGCAAACATATTGCCTCCCCAGTCTGATAGATATTCTCTTGTACTGGGTAGAAATACAACCTCTGAATTCTTTTAGCTTCTTTGAATGCCTTATCAAGCACGTAAGTACTGTGACCCCTTCAATTCAGAGGAACAGTATGATTTCAGGAGAAAGTGGATTTTAGTCCCTACTCCTATGGCTTGAATTCTAAGTGGTAATCTAAAAATACATAATTGATTCACTAAGACTTGTCTCCATTCTACAAATGCTAGAAAACATGAGCATATTTTAGAAATATAATCTCAATTCAACTGTTTTATTAATTCTTAAATATAGATATAGAAGTAGACAGATTTTTATATAGATATATAAATATCTTCCCACTCATTTTCAGCCTACAGACAAGTAATTATGGTTGCCCCTACACTGCAGAATTCCCCGCATTGCACATTTCCGTCCTGGCTGTATCTCTTACCATGTTATGGTTTCTATTGGATGCAAACTTGTGCATGGGTAAGAAGAAAGT
Organism: Acanthornis magna; assembly: GCA_036785705.1. Taxonomy (NCBI): domain Eukaryota; kingdom Metazoa; phylum Chordata; class Aves; order Passeriformes; family Acanthizidae; genus Acanthornis; species Acanthornis magna. The sequence continues at coordinate 27,734,204 of JAWUZG010000090.1, read as the reverse complement.
CACAGTGCTCTCTAACCGTTTTTCTGATGTGGATGAACAAGCATTTAGTGGAATGTAAGTGCAGCACAGTCCAATTTCAGCCATTGGTACAAAGTAAAGTGCCAATTATATGCAGAAGACACACAGTGAAACCTAATCTTCGCTACATTTGATTATTATAATTGCAATATTAGAGTGCCAGGAGAGAGTTCCCTCTAGAATGGAACAGTTAGATAAGATTCAGCTGTGCCTCAAGCTGAACCCAATCAGCTCAGCTATATTTCTATAATCTATTTTCAGCCTGGCAGTATCTCTGCTGTTACCTGATATAAGGCTTTGACCTATCTTGATGGAAAATTATCTGAATTCATTTATTTATCACTGATCAGATAGACATATGCCAAGGACATTTTTGAAAGAATGACACCTTCAGTGCTTTGGTATTCTCAACTGAGAACGGTGCTTCAGTCCATCAGATCTGCCCTGAAGTAACCAGTGCATTCTCGTAGCATTAATAATCACGTTTAGTGCTTCTAAACACTTTGTACACTCAGGCTAGGAATTTCAGCATGTAAAAAATTGTGGGGAAGAAATGATAGAGTTATAATAGGACTCAATAAAGTCATGAATGGTGTAAAAAGATAAGTAGGGGTTGACTATTCATTCTTCTTTGAATGAAAGCACCACAGGCCATCAAACAAACAAGGTGTGACCTTCAACAGAAGAAAAGGTGCATCTTTAAACACTGTGTAAGTAATCTGTAGAATTTCCTGCCACAAGACATTGTAAATGCTAAATGGATTTTTAAGTTCAAGTGGGGACTGTGCAAGTTCATAGAAGAAATTTTCATCTGTAGTTATTAACTCCAAACACATCAGTGGTTCTTGTTCTGCTACAAGTTTCTAAGAACTCTAAGACTATGCTAAGAAAGTTTAACCACATTTGTTCCATTCCTATACTCTTTCCCAGCTATCCACTTTTGGTTAATATTAGATGATGAAGGATCTTTAGACATGGCTTCCTTCAGTAACTCTATCACATCTTCATTGTGAAAGCACTCTATAACTGTGAGCACAAATATTTGAGTTCTGTCTTAATGAAAGAAAGCTAATGGATGAATTTGACCAGTAGATAGACCCTTTATATATCCTTTTCTAAAGTCACTCCCTGGCTTTGGGCTCATTTCCTGTATATCAAATTTCTGGGCAAAGGCAATCCAAAGAAGTCAGAGTTAGGGAACGAAACCTTCTAACTGTCTACAAGGCAAATATGCTGCAGTGATGGGCAGTGTAAACATAATCCAGCTGATGGTACCTGACCTTATGATTGTGGATTTATTTCTGACCCTAATAATATCCTAGCATAATTAGAAGCTCTTCTCAATAAAGACCCCAAGGTCAGGTTTGCATCTACCAGGTTGAAACACTGTGTTACACACATTTGTTCCTTATTGGGATAGACAAGAATAAACACAAGGCTAACATCAGTGACACTGTTTTACCTGACACTGAGAGGCTCTTGGATGTGAGTGCAGTATAAGAAACTATACATTGTGGAGCAGAATTTCAGAGAAAAAAGGGATGAGGTGCAGACAGAATAAGTAGCCTCCAAAGGTCATAACAGAAGTTTATGTAAGAACAAGAAATAAATCTTTGACTTTCCAGTCCAATGCTTTTATTATAAAAGGATCATCACAAGAGGGAAGACCTCTCTGGTTAACATTGCATGTTCTATTCCCAGCTGGCCCATATTCTTGTGACAGCAGCTATCAACTGTTACAAAGCAACTTAAGACCCCTTTATGACAGCATTAAGCCAACCTTTCATGGACATAAAGCTGAATTGAGATCTTGATTGCCAGTCTGCCTCTGTTTAATAGCTCCACGAAGGAAATTTATGAACGCTACTATCTTGACACCTACTTTGTTTGTATCGCTTTGTTATAGCCCTCTCCCTAAGATTTAAAATGTTCTGTACCACTGAGGAGAACTATGCTCCACATTTAGTGCATACACACAACTGTAACCTCTCATATTAACTCTTTCCTTAATCTCCATTTTTTCAAGAAGGAATAATTCTTCTCCATCTCTCACGAGAGTTACAAGGACAAATATTATTCTTAAAGTAGATGAAGATTGGTGCAGGAAAGTCACTGTATGGGTTGAAAATCTCATTAGGCCCTAACCTTTTGATTCACTCTATAGCTTGTCAACACACAGAGAATATTTTGTGCTGAGTGGTGGTACCCTAGTCAGAATGGAACAAGTGTTCCACAATCATTGCTACAGCTAGATTGCTCAATGCAGATTTAACACTGTATAGACCTCTTCACAATATTCTATACAGGTGTTTTGGGGGCTTTATACTGAGGTTCAGATATCAGTAATCTAGATGTCTACATCTGAGGTAGACACCCTACTCTTTTCTTCCTGGTCAATAAAACGGAATGGACTCTTTTGGGACACAACCTTTATGATACTTTTCATCATGTCGAAGTTAGAATGAAATGAATCAGTGATCCTAAGTGGTTTCCTGTGAAAAGAACAATGATAAATTATTTCAGCGTTGGCATTTGCACTGGCACTGTCCTTATTTCTCAGGTGAATTTTACCTTTCACTGTGTGTATTTAATGGACCACAGTTCTCCAGTGGCAAGTTGAATGCTCAGGTTTTCAAGTTTTCACTATTCTTTGATTTCTGCTCCACTGTACATCCTTTTCTGTACTTTCTGATATAGATCCTCATTCTTATCTTCCAGTAGGGAAATCAAGACTCGTGACAAAATATTTTCTCTCTTAAGGTGGGTTAGAGTATGTCAGTTTGGACAAGGAGTTGCCTGATAGCAGCAAGAAAATGTGAAGTGACATATAGATCAACAGTTTGTGAAGTTGCATCTGTGGATAAGGCTGTGATTTGACCACAGAAGTAAATGAAGCTTTAGCACTCCCAGTGCTGGATAAAATATTCCATCCCAAAAAGCACTGATGTGATACCAAGTCTTTTTCTAATCATTTGAATACAGAACTATAGCCCCAGTTCAAAAGTTTTTATGGGCGTCTTTCTAGGAGGTAAAGATTGATCTGTGGCAATGTATGAGAATATCAAGGAAAAAATATCCTTTTTCTGGAGCTCTTTGCGGATGTCATTTCAGAACTGCAGGTCAGCATAAAATCTCCTTTATCTATTTATAAAACTGTGGTCATCACTCATCGTTACGAACATCACTGTAAACATCAGATATAAATGGCCAAAACTCCCCAGCAGTAACTAACACCTTCTGCAGTTCTAACTGTCTGTATAGATTTTAAAGTTTAAAATTTCTCAGAGGCTGTGATTTTTTAAGTCCCACATAGAACAGGACAAGAGGCAGAACTCATGTCCTTATTTCTACTGCCCTTCTTCATTGAAAAGTTGGTTGACTGAATTGGCAATTTCACCACGATTATTTAAAGTTTATTGTGAAAGAATTCAGGATGACAATTGGCATCATTTCTATTTAATTTTAAAAGTATATTTTTTTGCAGACATTATGGATGTTAGTGTTGTTGATATGCCCTTGTAATTTTGGATAACCCATTTTTTTGTCTTCTTACTTGACCTATAAATTCTTTAATTAGATGTTAGTCATTGGTTATGATTCATTTACTTTAGCTCTGTAGACCACTCATCACCTGTCCTCCCTCTATAAGCAATAAGGAATAACATCCCAGACTAAAATAGATATCAAGTGGGATGAATTGCCCTCTGCAGTACTAATTCTAGTTAAACTTCATGAATTTCCTCTTGAATTACAGAAACTGTTTATCTCTTGCCTAAACTGACATCACATGACTGTAAGGCGTGCATTTGGGAGAGTAAGGGGAAGCTGCCACTGCCTCTTGCTGAATGTTATTTGCTTTGTACCATGACTGTGCACCACATAACCCAAAATACCCAAGGGGAAAAGAGAAAGAGCTTCCCTATGAACCCTACTGGGAGGCACAGTAGGGGAGGTTCTTAAATAAGGAGTCAAAAAAACTTCTCTTCCTCCAAACAACAGATGTCAAAGGCACTGACTCAGAGGTGCCCAGTGTTCCTATTCTGAGCACTAGGGTTATTTGAAAAATTTTAAACTTACACTTTATTCACTGACTATGATTTTTCCTAACATTATATTTTATCATATATTTTATATAAATTCCATGTGATAGCTCATGAACAATTTCCTAGATATTTGTAAGAAATGCCACAAATAGTTGTCAACAAACTGCTTTCATCTTTAAGAACTGTGATGACTTGGATGACCAGAGTGCTGTAATGGAAGGATACGAGATCATTAGGAAGGATGGGCCAGGAAGAGGAGGTAGAATAACCTGGAGTTACTGGTTGACAATAATTAAGGCATAGCCAGAAATGTGTCCTTGCAGCACAGGCTGCCTTGGGCTACCTTAGGCAGAGTATTGACAGCAGAAGGAGGAAGGAGATTCTTCTACTTTTTTCAGCACTGGTGAGACCACACCTGAAGTAGTGTGTCCTCTTATGTGCTCCCCAGTACAAGATGCACATGGGCATACTGGAGACAGTCCAGTGAAGGGCAAGAAAAGAAGGTCAAGGGTCTGGAGCATTTCTCCTATGAGGAAAGACTGAGAGAGATGGGAATGCTTATCCTAGAGGAGGGAAGGCTCATTGGGAAGCTCAGTTGACATAAATCCCCACAACAGACTGTGAGGAGGATGGAGCCAGACTCTTCTCAGCAGTGTCCAGTGACAGGATCAGAGGCAATGGCCACAGGAAGTGCCCTCTGAACATCAAGAAACACTTTTTCACTGTGAGAGTGACTGACTTCTGGCACAGATTGCCTGAGAAGGTTGCTGAGTCTCCAGCCTTGGAAACATTTCAAAATCATATGCACTTGGTTCTGCCCAACCTGTTATAGGTGACACTGCTTGAGCAGAAGTGTTGTTCTAGCTGACCTTCAGATGTCCTTTCTAATCTCAACAATTCTGTGAGCTCATGAATGGATCTTCTGGAATTTTCCATGAATGGATGTTTTATTTCATGTGGTATTCCACTGTAGTTGTAGCTAAGTGTGCTTTTTTCTTTATACATCATTAAATGTTTCATGAAAATATCATAAATATTACATGACAATTTCAGAGAGATTTCTCATGAGTGTTTCAGGAAATATCTTACGAGCATTGCTATGACATTTCATGAGCATACTTATGCTCGAGGACAAAATATATCATCAAATATTTCATGAGTCTTTCCAGAATACTATCCAAGTTTCTTATGAAAACTACTGTTTCAGAGATAGTTATGTTAAATACTTATTGATTACTTTGCAAACAAGCTTTGATATTTTTTCTTTTCTTCTTTTTTTAATATGCTTTTAAAATACATTTTTAAATGTCTGTTTCTAAAAACAAATAAAGCACCAAAGGACAAACATTTGTATCTCCTCAGGTGTTCTAGATGGTAGTTTAAATACAAAAAAGTGACAGTGTAAATGCATCCAAGAACCTTCAGAACCATACACACTGTCAGAAGGTGTAAATACATGTCTGGAAATTCAACTTCCATCCAGGCATGGAGTTTCCTAGGGAGGGTACAAGAATGTCTCATTTTCTTCTTTTCCTTTCCAACCCCATTACTAGTTTTGTTATAACTATGCCACATCACTGCTATGTGTATTTCAGGCTTTCTGTATGGACACTTTATAGTAACTTGTGGTGTGACGCAAGTTAGAAAAATGCACCGCTTGGTTGCAAAGTAGTTTTCACACTGTCTGATTTGGGGCGCATATGAGATACAATATGTGATATTTACCAAGAGTGATAGGCTGCCTGAGTTACCTTTCAGTGGTAGACAGAAAGGAGACAGCTACAACTGTTTTCAGGTAAAGCAATCTTCAACACATGATATTTGTCCTTGGCACTTTTATAATGTCTTGAGCTCTGCTGAATCAGCTCTTTATTCTTGCTTTTCTGAGACCACAGGAACTCCATTCCAGAGATACGTTATCCATGTCCTTTGAAACTTCTAGGGAAAAAAAAATCATTTATTTTTTCTTCCTCTAGCTACCTAGTGATAGTGGATGGAAAACATATAGCACACCTATCTTTGAGTACAAGACCAGTTACAAGTTCAGACCTGTGGTGATGAAAAAGTAACAAGAAGTTATTATGCTCTACACATTTTATTTGGCATCAAAGATGGTGTACATCACCCTAAGTTTTGGTATAACATGTTCAGCTCTTCTTCCTTCCTGGTATTATAATAGTGCAGATGTAGTAAGATGTTTTCCATCTTAGTTATGTCACAGTCTGGAATTATGCTGTGATGAGCCTTTTTTGTACTATTTTTAACTGTTAAAAAAAATGCATACAAGTTCTGTGCACTGCTTTTAGGAAGTGCCTGGAAGTGTACACTTGGCTGGCTCATGAGTTGGTTGATTGACAGGAGTCATTCCCTGCCAGTCAACCCAAGCCACTGGAGGAACTCCCAAGCTAACAAAGAAACTTGACTGACATGATAATTTTGGAAACTGTGATGGACTGGTGGAGATCAGGTAAGATGTCATATGTGCATCTCTGCAGAAACTGCTTGTGCTGGGAGAGGTCACTGACACAAGTTGACACAAAAAAATGAGCCCACTTAGAACTGAAATTGTAAAATCATAGAATATCCTCAGCTGGAAGGGACCCAACAGGATCATTGAGTCCGGCTCCTGACCCTGTGCAGGACACCCCAAAAGTCACACCACATGCCTGAGAGCATTGCCAAATGCTTCTTGTACTCTGGCAGGCTGGTGTTGTGACCCACTTACCTGGGGAGCTGTTCCAGTGTCCAACCACCCTATGGGTGAAAAACTTCTCCTAATATCCAACCTAAGCCCCCTCTGGCATAGTTTCATGCCATTTCCTCGAGTCCAGTTGATGGTCACAAGAGTGAGAGCAGAAATTAGTGCCTGCCCCTCCTCTTCCCCTCGCGAAGAAGCTGCAGTCGTCTGTGAGGGCTTCCCTCAGTCTTCTGTTCTCCAGGATGAACAAGTCAAGTGACCTCAGCCACTCCCTGCATGGTTTTTGCTCAAGGCCTTTCACCATCTTCATTGCTTTCCTTTGAATGCCTTCTAATAGTTTAATATCTGATCTTGTGGTGCCCAAAACTGCACAAAGTACTCGAGGTGAGGCTGCACCAGCTCAGAGTAGAGCAGGACAATTGCCTTCACTGACCACCTGTCAATTCTGTTCTTGGTGCAATTTCTCCTTATATTCTGTGTGAACCTTCCTCAATGCAGTTTATGCCCACTGTCTCTCATCCTTACACCATTCAGCACTGTGAAGAGCCCACATCCATTCTCTTGGAACCTTTCTCATAGGTTTTGGGGGAAAGTTATTAGGTCACCCTGAACCTTTTTATTTTCCAGACTCAACAAGAACATTTTTTCAGTCTCTCCTAGCAGGGAACATACTCCAGAATATTAGAAACTATAGCTGAATATTTAAACTGAAGTTAAAGAAATCTATTAAAAGAATTATAACCAAAACTGAGATCTAGCTGTGCTTAGGGACCATTTTAAATCCTTTGCAATCCTCAAAGTAAAATTAATAGATTTTTTCAATTAGTGCTCAGAACCATAGGGATTTAAAACATTCTCTACCAGTTGCTCCCCTGTATCTTAGTATCTCTGTAAATCTTCGTCTATGCCTTGGTATCTCTGTAAATCTTCATCTATTTTCAATTATAAGTTGTGAACAGTCCCCCCAAAAGAGTTGATCTACAGCTGCAATACTAGTCCTTGGACCAGATAAAAATTCCAGATACAATGTAGTGCATTAAATGCTATGGTAAGATATTGTATAAACACCTGTGAAATGTGTCTGAGAAATTCTGTATTTTCTATAATTTTATCCATAGTATCAACCATACACTGAAGAAAATTTATTTGGGTTGTGTTTTCTTTTTGCGGTAGCAAATTCAGTTATATTAATAGTAAATTGCTACTTACATATGATAAGAGAGAAAGTTTAAAACAATAGGAAGAAAGCAAATGTATTTAGGAAACAATTCTTTTGGTCCCACACACATTTCAAGTATACAGTTTGAAGGAAAAACAATTGAGCCTGCTCCTGCTTCTGCATAAAATGATGGCACCCAACTATCTTATAGTACTTCAAAAAATTTATGAGTAATATTTCTGAATATCTGTGAAATTCATCATAATATTTCACAAAAAGGTACCTGATGCCCATATCACCTTCTGACTTGCTTCAAACTTTTTTCACATAGTGCAGATCACTAATAAAATTTCTTCCTTGTCAAAACTTGTCTTGGTGTAGGAGAATGAACTGACTTGCTGTGCCTCTATCAGCCAATAAAACAAATCGAAACTGCTCTTGATGTCAGCTATCCCAGCATGTCATGTGTTCACACAGCTAAAACATTTTGCCTCACCAAACTACACATCTGCATCTCAAACCAACAAGTTGGGAATGTTCCTTGGCCACTGCTCACGCCCAGAATGTTCCTGTCATTTTCTGCCAGGGCACTACTTTGCCTGCATTGAAATTTTCCCTCAGAAAATGTCTAGTCACTGCACAGACCATTGCACGGCAGTACAAACATCTGTCCAGCAAAAATTTACTTGCAAAGACAAAGGTAATGACCCCTTGAGGTCACCTAAAACTGTTTTCTCTTACTTTTAGGAGAGTGCTGGGTAGGGCTAAGGTGTTTGTTCACCTCATTGCTCTTCCCAATTAAAAAAAAAAAGATCTTTTGATGCACAAGACAAGACTTCTCCCAAGGAAAAAAAGAGTCAGTTTTCCTTAACATGGGCAGACAAACATATAGGAGAAGTTTATATATCATACTAGATTTTTTTTTTTGCTCATTGCTAGATCTTCCAGGTATCCCTCCTTTTTCTGAAGTGATATCATCCTCATTCCATTGGTAATAAACATTTTTTTTACTCTGATGAGCAAAGAAATCCAGTGGACTAAAAAAACCTCGCCCAGAAAGTTAGGCAGAAGCATACAGTATAGGCATAAGAAACAGTAGTATATTTTTACACTGTAAGGGTGTGGATCAATGCCATTGATGAAAGGAACATGTAAACATATGCTCCAAATCTGGCTGTCATACAGTATTTAAATATGAAACTTGTACACACTCCACATGAACCTGAAAAATAAAAAAGTCACATGGAAATCTGTCATTGACTCATGCAAGATACAAGCAAGCAATGGCTGGAGGACAGCCAAGCCTGGGCATGGTAGCAGAGCATCTGTGCAAACATTAGTCAATCCTAACACTGCAAAGTAAATTTGATATAGAAGAGTACAGGTTACACATTATCTTGCTCAAACAATTGCATGATATGTATACTGATTGTTTAAAAAGGAATTAATTAGGCTCACTGAAAATTAAGCCACACCTGATCAAGATTATACACGCATTTGCAAAACTGGGTGGCAATAGAACCCAATCAGCTGTCCCTTCTTTTTATCACCTATTAGAGCAAATCATTAAGCAATATGCAGGAGAGCAAACTACAGTTTTAGTCACTCCCACTGAAATCAGCAAATGTTTTCTGGAGAAAGATGATGATAATATGTAATTATTATAACTGTGACATGACTGAAGAAAGTTAGTGGGCTACTGGTGTAACATGTTAAGAATTTACATTCAAGAGTAATATCTGATACTTTTTTTCATGGCATTTGTTTTTTCATTTGTGTGACTACAGTGATAAAAATAGCAGCTTTCAGACTCTTTATTTCTCAAATTGGCATGAAGCTGTGTCAGAGAGTTTTAGATTAGATATAATTAATCGGATATAATTTATTGGATATAATTAAATTTATTACATTATTATTAAATTATTATTAAATTATTATTAAATTGGATATTTAATTGGATCTAAGAAAAACGTTCTTCACCCAGGGGTTGGTTGGGCACTGAAACAGGCTCCCAAGGAAGTGGCCATGGCACCAAGTCTGCCAGAGTTTAAGAAACAGTTGGACAATACCTTCAGGCACATGGTGTGATTCTTGAGATGGTCCTGTGCAGGGCCAGAATTTGGACTTCAATTATCTTGATGAGAGCCTTCCAGCTCAGGATATTCTACGATTCTATGATTAAAATTAATGATTTTTCAAGTCCAACCTGCTTGTTAACTTCTTCATATTTTTTTTAAAATCCTCACCTTGTCAAGTTCATTTTTCCTATCTCTATGCCCAATTTGTGATATACTCCCTATAAAAATGCTGATAAATACATCTTATGGAGAGTTAAACTTTTAAAAATTAGTGCATTTCATGATTTATGTTTTAATTGCCTTTTATACTGATACATTCAGGCAAGTATAGGTCCTACTTATCAAGACTGCACTATCTTGGCCAACAATCTACTTTCTGAAATTGTACCTTGTATTAATTGTTCAAAGCATCAAGAATGTTCAAGATAATTGGTAGGAGCATAAAAATTCTAGGCAGTAGGCAGGGGAGAGAAGGAAGGCAATCACCCAGCTTTTCCTTACAGAGAATATTATGCTGCCAGAATAATTCCAGCTTTCCAGTATTGCCGATTCCTGTGAAGGTGAGTGCTGCATTAAATTCAGTGGTAGTGCATGCTGCATGTTAACATGGAGGAGGCTTTCATGCACAGAAATACCACTGCTGAGACATGATGGATGACTGTTTAAATTTAGAAACTGGGAAGGCATTTAATTAAGAATTACAAGGACAGATATTGTAAATTAAATATCAGATGATAGCTAGGAGCACTGTAAAACATATCTATAGCAATCCTAATTGCCATATAACTAAGCCTTGCCATCATGTAAAGCACAAAGAAATTTGCAGCTTTGATCACTGAAGACAAAGCAGCAAAAGTTCTTGCTGTCCTTAACTAAGGATATTTACAAATTTCAGGCATCTGGATCTGAAGACTTGTAGGAGACTTCACACTACCTTAGGCAGACTTTTGATTCAGGACACTGAGAACAAAGTATTAATGCCCTGAGAAACAAATAACATTAGCACACCGTGATTTATGTGCAAAAGATTGTAAACGCCACTTGTTCATGAATGACAGAAGCTTTAATCTGAAGCAGGGCTCAGCAAAGTTCTTTGCTTCCTGTTCATTATAATAGCCTAAGAAAGGAAAGTTTTGCATTACAATCACTAACTCATCATCTATTATACCTATTGTGGTATTAATCAAAATTTAAAAATCACTTTGGTTTCTGCAAATTTTTTGTGAAAATATACTTGGCTTTCTAAAATGTACATACTTATATAAGTAACTGAAGCAGCAGAAGAAATAGTCACTTCATCTCACATTTACAGCTGAACTCTAAACTGCAGGTTAACTTAATATTATCAAGTACAATGGAGGGCATCTGAGTACCTGGGAAAATCAGTCCACATCTTCTAGAAAATACAATTTTGAAAATCAAGAGACTTGTAATTTTACACTTTTTAACTCCATGAAAGCTCAGCTCAAATGATAGTGAAGGGAAGCCTTATGAGGAGCAGCTGAGGTCACTTCACCAAGTGTTCAGCCTGAAGGAGACTGAGGGGAGACCTCACTGCACTTACAGCTTCCTCACAAAGGGAAGAGGAGGGGCAGACACTGATCTCTTCCATGTGGTGACAGTGACAGGACCTGAGGGAATGGCCTGAGGTTGTGTCAGTGGAGGTTTAGGTTGAATATTAGGAAAAGTTTTTCACACAGAGGGTGGTTGAGTATCGGAAGAGGCTCCCCAGGGAAGTGGTTACAGCACTAAGCCTGAGAGAGCTCAAGAGGCATTTGGGCAATGCTCTCAGGCACAGGGTGTGACTCTTGTGGTGTCCTGTGCAAGGCCAGGAGTTGGACTCGATGATCCTTGTGGGTCCCTTCCAACTCAGCATATTCTATGATTCTGTGATTTTATGACTGACCTGCATTCACAAGGATGAGCAAAGCTGGCTGTCATGATGTACCTCCTATTATCTTGGTGAAAATTATGAGCTTATAAATAAACTTACTTGTCTTGTAAGGCACAAAAAAGGCCATAGAAACCCCAATAATTGTTGTACACATATTTTATGTGAATTTTGGATAGCCATTCATAAAAACCAGATGAAAAATTAGAAGCATACTGATATACCAATTTTTTTTTTATTTACTTTTTTCTAACTGGACTGAGTCTGCATCCATTTTAGCCCAGTTTCTCCTACCTCATAGTCATTAATCATTTCCAACATGTCAACATAATACCATGCTAGCCCATAGACTCCTTGGGAAGAGGTAATTATGTTTATCCAGGCTGGAAAAAAATGCAATAGATAAATTGGAGTAAGGCAGATAAGTTACATGGTATCATATATTTCTTGCCTAATACAATGTCATAAATTCACTCAAGAGGTATTGAGTATAATGCTTTCATGCACACAGACACACAAGAAACTCCCCACATTTCTAGCTGTATTGTTTGTATTACTATAGCCATGAGTAAATATGTCTGATTTCCTCTAGAAAAATATCCATAGCGGAAAGTTTCTTTTTCTGCCTGAGTTCTGCTGCTCTGAAGAGTCGTTTGAACAAATGGCAGAGCTTGATCACTACATGGTGCAGCACCACAACTCCCTTCTAGAATTATATTGAATTTCTTGTCATCATATGGACTTTGTGACACATTAGCCAGAGATCATGTTTTTGATAAATTGGGGTTATGCCTTATTGACCTGTACTTTGGACTAGTGCCAAGACTGTGCAGCGACCTGTGACTTATTCGCTCCTCGGTAACTGAGTTTACAGAAATGAGAAGATGAAGTATTCTTGCTCTGTTGTTACTGACTTATATGGGACTGCCAAGACATGAAAGACCTGCTGGCAGAATTTCCTTGTTGTGTGCCTTTTGCCATAGTATTTTAACTGAACTATTTAACTTAAAATAGTAGCTGCAGCTCTCACTTCTCAACATTAAAATGTAGAAGATTAAGGGTTAGGCCTAATTTACTTATAAATATCAATATTTTAAAAATAAAATGAAACATATACTACTACTTTTTTATTCTTGGTGTTTCCAATTAATGATAAAGAAAAAATGATTTTGCTGGTTTGAATTTTTTAATCTGTATATTGCCCTTCCTGTCCCCAGTGTTTATTACAAAAGTAAACTAAAAATATTTCCAGCTTGTTTCCTAGTTAATTCTGCTGCCTGGTGATGTGCATCAATTGAATGACTTTGTATTTCTGAAAGCCAAATATCTGCTTACCTCTAAGTAATGAACAATCAAAAATTTAAGTGAAATTCCTGTAATGCTAAAAAGTAAACAGAACATTATGGAATGTGTCTTCAAAATCTGACATTTGGCTTTCATACTCTTATTTTCAAAATCATTTCACTTCCTAGAATAATGTTTGTCAGGCTTAGAAATGTTAATTACTATTTTTTAAAAAAAAGACGTTCAGTTCATTTTTTCTCCACATCATCATTGGTTTGGTGCAAAAATGATGAGCAGTCTGAAGTCTGTTGCCATTCTCCAATCTTGTGTTATTTCAGAGCATGCTGGTGTGCCTTTCAGACAGGGTCACAGAGAGTTTCCAGCAATGTCACCAGCTGACCCAATAGTCCTGAGCACCATTTTCTAGCAAGATCATTCATAGTACCTCAGACCACTGTGTGCCTAATACCAAAGCAAGTATAATTAAAAAAAAGAAAAAGTTAAAATCTATCATTCGTTAAACCAAGAGATCATACCATGTTTTTTATTTAATCAAAGCTTTTTGAAAATGCCTCTCAGAGTTTGGAAGTATTTGGAAGTATTTTTCACCTCTTGACTTTGTGACTTCCTGCAGTGAGCAAATTTGGCACAAATAACAAGACACCGTGAATCCAGATGATTATGTTTTCCGTTGCTATATAACTTTTATTGGATATTATACAGTTTAGTAATTTTCAAGGAATAGCTATTTTGAAAAGTTGGAAAGAATAAGCACAAGTTCATGAACTGTGAAACTGATGCATTGAAATAAATCACCTTAATTTGGCACTGGATGTTAAAACTGCCAAATAAATCCTCAGAATGTGATAATAAAAAAGCAGCAGAAACATGACAACTTACACTATGAATGAGCCTTTTAAACAGCAATAAATGAGTCAATCAAAAATAGTTGAATTTTACAGATTACATGCTTTCTGAACTGTCATGAAAGATTGAATTTCAACAGTTATTCTTTCATTGAAAGGAAATAAAAATGAGTTAATATTAGTTTGGTCCAACCAGCCACCAATTTAGAGCAAATTAGTTAAGAGAGAGTTAAGCCAGTACCATCTGTAGAGTCAGAACCCAGGTTTTTGCTAGGCCAGGGCTAACAGGCACTGATTTCCTTTACATCTGTTAGGTCTTCACCTTTTCTAAAGCACTTTGCTCTTGGAGAAGGCTTTCTGGAGCAATCCAGAGACTGCAATAAGAATTAGGCAGCACTGAATTATGGGCAACCTGTGAGCATGACTTAAAGCTCCCTGAAGGACAGGGTAATAATGAACATTTAATTTAAAGAGAAACAGGCAAGTGCAGATCAGTAAACAGAAGATAATAGCTATCAGCCAGGGGTATACTCATGTCCACAGACTCATTTAAAGAAAAGTAGGTATCACGAAACTAAAGGACTCATTTTAAAGCAAGACTCCTTTTAAACTAAACCAATTTAGTGCGCTCACGTTTTAGGTTTTTTAAGTTAGCCTTTGACACCTTTCTCATTCATACAAAAGCTACATTACACCCTGACCCTGTACGTACCTTTCTTGGTTCCGAATGTTGAGCTGTTTGGCCATGTTTTATCTATGCATTGAGTAAATTAATTCTTTCCATTTTGCCCAGCTGCTCTGTGAGGATGAAGAATGTCTAATCAAATTCAACAAATGTCATTTGGACACCACAACTGTAGTACCTACTTCCGCATTTCTTCCTCTGGTTGGCACTTATTACAATTTAAATATCTTTCAGCACCTGGTCTGTGAATTTACATGATCAAGAGCAAGATCCAGAGAGACACCTTCTGGATACCTGGACTGGGACCAGGTATGCTACCTATCAAAAAGACAGCTCTGTCTAAACTTCTTCATTCTCTTTCCAGGCAATGAAGAGAAGCAGTCACTCTTAGTGTATGGTTCATCTAATTTAAGGTATCTGTATTTGGATAAGATTCTATATCACCTATGATTTTTGCTTGCATATTTACTTCCATATTGAAAGCTTTATGCATGAATTAGAAGCTCCCACCTTGGATAAACTGACCACCACAGTAACTCTTACAAACATACAAATTTGGGTTCAGACATCTCCTGAAGAGATTAAACAGCTGTGTGCATTCACATCCAACCAAACACAAGTCATTGAATTCAGTACAAAGTATGTCCCTTAGTGCCATTTTCATTCTAAAGTATGGAAGGAAGCAATGCCAGTTCCTAACTTTCATGAGAGTTGTGTGATTGCAGCTGTGGACTAGATTCTGTTAGCTTTATCTGAAAAGGCTACAATACAATGACTTACCCAGGCCACTAAAGAGCTTAAAATAAAGATCAAGGCCCAATTTTCTCAATGCCTTCCACTGAAATGCAGCCATTGAGCCCAGCCAACCACAAAAAGTTTATGATACCAGATACAGATTCAAGAAAGGCCATGTTTACACACTTCCATCACACTTCATGACAGCAAACTTTTGATCTCCACTTCTAAAGGTCATCAATCCATTTTAAACCAGAGCCACAGCATAAAACATGCAAAGACTAAGGCAGTGAAGAACATCTTCCATTCTCTTACTTCCCAAACAAATGTACTGCTTCCTTGTCTACTGTTTTAATGTTGAGTATTTTCAGATTAAAATTTTAAAGAAGGAGATTTAACTAATTTGTTATGATTAAAAAGATGACAAATACTTATTGAAAAATAGATATGAGGTTAACCCTAATATCAGATGGGCATTTATATCAGCATTGCAGAAAAGGCTTTAATTTTCAAAGAACATGGGGATTGCAGATATATACATCTCTCCCACCTTTCAGGTTGTCCAGTCAAAGCTATGTCATCTCTTCCCTGTGTTCAGAGGTTGGCAAAAATTGCTCCTTTTCTACATCAGATTTATCAAACCCACTTCCAGAACACATGGACTGAGACACTTATGGAGGGAGTCTGCATTTTCTTCCGCAGTTCTCAAATTGTCCTCAGCCTTTGCCAGTTGAACATGAAGCCCTTTCTCTGTGGGTTTGCAGAATGAAACAAATGGCTGCTACGTGGCAGGATTTGGGCAAGGAAAGCAGCTCTCTAAAGCAGTTATTAATTCCATACCTTTCCCTCTTACATGGCAATTGCACAGGCTGGGAATTAATGCAATGATTGGAGCAGGGCTAAATTTACTGCTTAACCAATCCTCTTTTAACCCTCAGTCTGGAAGCATGCCAGACTACAAATTGTTATGATAAAATGCACAGGGGTAAAAAAAGAATAATATCTCTTAGCAGCTTGCTCTGGTTGACAAGCAGGCCAAAACAGAGAAGAAAAATGAGAAGGGCTGTAAAAAATATAGCAAAATTCATCTTTCTCTGTAATGCTCTGCAGTCTCTTTGTATCAATGTTCCTGAAACACAGAGGCTCTTTAATTTCAGAAATATGAATGTTCCTGAATTAGGCTTTGCATAGAGCATGTAAAATCCAAGCCAAACAGTTTGTTTTGCTCATTGCTTTTGTTAAAATAGACTATTACAGGATTCCACAGGTTAATAAATACATTAACATGCAAGGATTGGAAGCTAATGGTAAATAAAACCTTGGCAAAATGAGCTTAGGAAGTAAGAGCATTAAAAATCAATGGTTCCTTCAAAAGAGACTAATGGAACCACTTAAATTACTCTGCCATTACAAGGTTTCTTATCTTAACCAATAGAGGACTGAATAAGCAAATTAGATTATTAACACAGAAGCCAACACATCTCTTTAACTATAATAAGATTTTTTTCTAAAGATACAGTGGGAAAGAATATAATCACTTAGACATAGAAGACTACAGATGAAGCACTTTTTAAAAACTTCATACTGAATCCTAAAACACCATTTGTGTTCACATAAGGACAGAGAGAACTAAATATTAGATTTCCTTGATGGGAAAATTATGCAGATTTTAGACTTTCTGAACACTATACTTAGTTTTAAAAAAATAAAATTATTTCATACAGCAAAATTACAATAATATTAACTACTGTGTTTCTATCCTTGCCAGTATCCTTTTTTCATTTTCTTTTCTTTTTAATGTATTCAAGCATAAATACTATTCATTTAAAAAATCAACATGATTCTAAGTCTTTTGGTGTGTAATTAATTGTAAACCTTGGGCAGAAAAGACAGGATCTCAAAGATGTAATGTGGTCCACTTATATAACTCACCCAACCACTCTCTGCAGCTATCAATAGATCCTTCTTTTCCATGTATGTCTAGAGATGCATTAAAACCTTAACTTCACTGCTGCTCACCAGTAATAATGATTTCCATATTTAAGCCATATGTATGAAACATAAAGACTAGGATGTTTCTCAAAGTTAATCAAACTAAACAAACTGTCAAGTCTTTACAGTATTCCCATTGTATTTTTCATTGTATCTGCTGAGCTTTCGTTTTGCTTTTTCAAGATAAAGTGATTCCCTGTGATGCAAAACAGAAGCAACATTGCTAAAGTGAATTACTTGACTTAAACTATGCAATGCCTTCTTTCTCTTTTCTTTCTTTCTTTCCTTTCCTTTCCTTTTCTTTTCTTTTCTTTTCTTCTCTTTTCTTTTCTTTTCTTTTCTTTTCTTTTCTTTTCTTTTCTTTTCTTTTCTTTCCTTTCCTTTCCTTTTCTTTTCTTTTCTTGTGCATTTTTTAGCATGGGTGACAGATGACAAACTGTCTGAAAACTAGAAAAAACCTGATTTCCTGAACAAAAAAAAAAAAAGAAAAAAAACCAGCACAGTGCAAAGTACATGCATTATTTCTTTTCTCCCTGCTTCTGTCCTATCTAGTGCTTCTTAGTAAAAATACAACTCTAGCAGCTGCGAAAGTCACAAGGTTACCGTTGCTTTAGCAAGAAACTGAAAAGTAGGTACTAAATAATTAAGTGCCACACTGATAAATGTGGAGGGTAGTGGGAGGCCCGAACTGCCTTGCTGTTCAACAAGCAAAATATTGTAAATAGCTTGCAATCAGTCAAGCAGTTAAGTACTCTATGAAAAAGACAGTTTGCAACCTAGGAAAGGTGCTGGAGGTGAAGGAGGTTGTAGTGGCCTAGAAGATACGGAGGCTGTTGTGCATGCCCCAAACACTGATAAAGAGCTGCAGAGCCAACCAAGAATTGTTGGTAATGGCAACCAAGGAGAGCTGGAGATGACATTCTGCGAGAAAGAACAGGATGTGACTGGAGAGGGGGGCCATGCGTAGGGCAGCACTCTCCTGGGACAGACAGCCTTGTTCTGGCTCCTGGAGATAAGCACAACACAGTGCGGGGCAAGCACAGGGAGGAGGTCAAGAAGTGGGCATGGACTGCAGGGGATGATCGAGACCACCAGAGGTGCACAAAGCCTTCTGATCCATTTTCATAAAGGTCTAAAAGAACAGACTGTGCATTATAGCTAATTTGCATAGAAAGTGAGAAATGTATCTCCAGGGTGGGGAAAACTTATCTATAAAAGGGTACCCCCAGGAAGCCCAGGTGACACCCCCAAGACCTTGAACATTGCAGCTGGATTGATACTGGAGCCAGGATAGGTGATTTCTTTTTCACTCTTCCTTTCTCTCTCTCTCTCCCTCTTTAATCCACCTTCCTCTCTCTCTTCCCTTTCACCTTACCCCTCCATTCAAAATCCACTTCCTCTTGCTTATAAGAGGAGATCAGGGACTAACATACCATTTTCCATGTCAAGTGTGTAATTTATTAATAAAACTTTGTAAGCTTTTGTAGACCCTAAGATTTTTACCGTTCCTTTCAACCATGAGCATCTATGCATCTTGTGTGCTCCCTTCCCCTCACGGGTGGGATGCCACACAGATGTAAAAAATTGAAACAACATTGAGAGAGACTGAAAACCAACACAGAAATATCTTTGGCCAGAGTTTGTGCCTCTTGGTCAAGCATATCAAACCAAAGTCCTAAAGAGAACCCCTTCAAAATCTACTGTGTAATATTATGTAAGCTGTTTTCTACGCTTGTCTCAGATCACTGGAGTTTGCTCATCCTAGGACTAACACAATGTAAGAGTTAAAATGTTCTACCACCTAGAAGCAATCCAGGGTGTCACATATGTTCCATTTCTTTATTAGATTCAGGGACTCAGGATGCAATAGGAGGCTTTGTCCAGACTGCAAGGGATCCTAACTTGGGCATCTGTCTCTGCCTTATGAAAAACAGAGAGCATTTTATAGATCTGATGTGGCATCATTAAACTGTAAAAGCTAGAGAAGCCAGCTCTGCAGACTGTCTTTGTTATATAACTACTGACAACCCAGGCAAAATATATTTGGAATTGTATGTACTCAGTACCATGATGCTCAGATCAGAAGAAATGTGAAAAGGAAAGTATCTCAGCTCTTTAGCATTGACCTATGAATGCTTTTTATATAGAACAACAGACTGAAAAACCACCTTCTCCACTTTCATTAAATGCAAAAGCTACTACTCTAAACTATCAAGTAAGTGCAAAACTTTGCTATACACGAACCAGTTGTGATACCCATGAATAATAAACATTCTGGCCTCTCAAAAGCATTATTATGCACCACTTTCAAATCAAATTTATGTTCAAAAAGTGTATGTGAGAGATCTACTCCCATTAGACAGCATTTTAAAACACCATTTTTAGTAAAACTGAAACATATTATAATCTCTGAGTCTGGATTTTATAAATATATTTTAAGGAAACCAATTTTCATATTTTGTGCTTAAAGGAAGAAATCTGCATTTAGGCATGATGATTTAGGTACCTAAATGTACACTTAGGCCCATTAGTTTGATAGCTAAGGGCTAGCTTATAGCAAACACAAACAAATCATGATACTTGAATCAGAACCACCAAAGTGTGATTCCTACTTTAAAAGTGACAATGATAGAGTACAGTGGAAGAATATAAAGGAATGTAATGCAGCCTTCTTTAAAAATGCGCACCATTTCATCATATTTCATAATATAACATACGTCCAGCTATTCTTACTGAAGATCATTTTTCCATTTGCCTTGTCTGTTTTGATTTGAGAGTGTTCTTCTGTAATTTTGTAGGTTATCCTAGTGGAAAATTTATTTAGGAAGAGAATTAGAAAGGATTCAAGAGAATTCAGCTAAAGCCTCAGTTATACTTGTAGCATATGCACTATTCTTTTCTCATATGCCTCAGACAAGAATGCATAGAATTACAATTTTTTTTCCAAAAAAGCAAGCAAAAAATAAATGGAAAGGGTACACTAAAGAAAAATATATCCATTTGGAATAGATACACAAATGTCAGATTTATAAATCCATATGGAGGAAAGGAGTTTAAATACATATATTTGAATCCAAAAAAGTCTGTTAGATAAATAACTGCCTGGGTACCTACAGTTATCCAAAGAAAGACAGCTGAAAATGGATGTTAAGGTTTTTTTTAAAAAATTAAATAATAGCTTCAACTTTCTATAGGAAAGTTATGAGACAGATAAGTTTGAAGTTTTAGATTAATCTTAATAAAAGCAATGGTAGCACCCTTTGCCAGGATTCAATAGTTTTGTGTCCCAAAGGAGACTATGAAACACCTGGTGTGAAATCTTTAAATGCAAATTTTAAGATAGCTTTAGATTTCATTATCTGATAACAGATCATATCTCATCTTTCTACCAGCAAATCTAGTCCTTTATTTTACATGCAGTTTCCACTAAGGGAGGCTGAGGCTCACATATTGAACTTGGGATATAGCTCCAGAGGCACACTGTCCTTGAAACAAGAACTCAGGATCTGTCCGTAACAGTGGTAGGACCCCGGGGTCATTCACAGCTTTCATAATCTCCTCACAGCCACTCCCAGTGCTGTGGCCAGCCTGCCCATGGCCCAGGACAGCATTTTGGTTCATCCCAGAGCTGTTAGTCTGTGCTCCAGCACTGTCTCTGGCCCTGCACATTGGATAAGCCCCTGACCTACACCACAGCTTTGTCTCCTGGCCACCTTCCTTTAGCTCCGGACTGGAGGCCCTGGGTGCTTTCTAGACCTGCTGCACTACTGCTCATCTACACTGCAGTGGCTGTCAAAGCACCCCTCGGTCACCGCCTGTGCTCTGCCCACCACACTCAGTCCCTGCAGGATGGCACCCCTGCAGTCGAGCATCTCTCTTGTGAGGAAAGGGTGAGAGACTTGGGCATGTTCAGCCTTGAGAAGAGACAGTTGAAGAGGGCACCTCCATCGTGTGAAGGGAGGGTGTCAAGAGGATGGGCCAGGCTCTTATAAGTGAAACTTTACTGCGGCTGTCTAGTAGGGAAAAAAGACAATTACTCAGGTACACTGACCCTAAATTGCAAAGAAGACAGGACTCCAGAGTACAAGTATCATAAAAAATATTTGTCTTCATTAAAATGATATACAGCCTGATAGCTCAGGCACAAGAACTCTGTGAGCTGAGAGGTTTTTTTAAATATCAGAATGAGAAAATTTTAATATATTAAAGAAAGTATTTGTAAACTGTTGAGAAATAGAACAAAGGAGTCTAAAAAGTTCTCAAAAATCTCATTGAAAGTTTCCATTTTTAGTGTCAAAAATATGTTTGAAAAAACATACTTGTGATACACTAACCAAAATGAAATAAATGAAAAATATAGAATCCAAAATGAAACTGCAACCTGGTCTAGTCGAAGATGTTCCTATTCATGTTAGGGGGGATTAAACTAGGTAACTTTTACTGGTCACTTGCACCCAAAACCAGTATATGACTAGTTATGAAGTCACTCTACCATCAGATTTAAAACACTCTGTGAACAAAAATGTGTAAGACTTGATCTGTGCACATTAGGACAGAGCAATCAATGTGTCTATTATGACTTTGTTACAATAAAAACGTTTAAGCTGCTGGGGTAATGGTGATCCCATGGATTTTTGTTCTTAGTCATCTAGGGATACAATGTAATACTTCTGCCAATTATATAGTGACAGTTCAAAAGATGCATTGAAAATTACACAAATATAGTCCCATCAGTTGTCACCACAGAATTAGTCCCTCTGATTTTATATACATTATATACATTATATATATATATATATATATATATATAAGTACTAATTCTTATTAATCTTATCAAAAAGAATCTTCATACATCCAGCCTAGGAGGAATCAGTCATACATATCTATTTATAAATGAAATTTCTGTGAGAGCTTGCTTGTTTTTACCTTGTGACTCCTATCATTTTCCCCAGTGATCTGAATGCTTTCCAAACTCTGCCATTGAACTTCATTGAAATAAAGCCCACAGCGCACAGCCTAGCCCTCATCTTAGCACAATAAAGATGTAAAATTCATTATGTATGCATAGGGCAACCTAAATAAATCATGACTTAAATGTCTGCAATCTCCAAATTAAATAACCTAATTTACTTGGAAACAATGTGTACAACTGAAACATAAATTATATAAATCCAGAATGTGGAATATAAAAAATCATTTTAGTTTATTTGAGCAAATTTTCTTGTCCTTAAATCAAAGGAAATTAGATAAAACTTCACTGTTCAGACTTTTTGTATCCAAAATTACTTCATATTTCTCTGATTCCTTGTCTAAGTAAAACTTATTTTCCCATTTATTTTCCTCAGTTGAAACTCCTCACAAAACAAACACACTTCCTAAAAACCTTCGTATTTTCTTCTCATATCTCAAGTCTTACCAGCAATTCTATAAAATCTTAGTATACATGGCATCTTATTTTCTGTCGATCTAGAACCAAATGTAAAGGGTCCAATGAAAATTCTTGCTTGTATTGCATATTTTGTTGTTATACACCCTGTTAAACCGTAGTCATTAACTTCAAAATGTCTTGCAGCAGATCCTCAGTGATGCATGAGGTATACAGTTTCCAGTTTTCCCACCTGATTTCCTTAATATGTTCCTTCAGCTAGCTTTCCATGTTGCCTTCTCACTCTTCCCAACTGTCCTTGTTTTCAGCAGCACAGAATTAATTTTTTCACAGTAGCCATGAGGGGGTGGACTCTGCAGCCATGTGGGCATGTCTGGGTTGTTATTCTGTATCACCTCACCTCATCGCCAGGGTGTGGAAGTATGGGAATTCTCCTTCCAAGAGGAAGGTGAGCATGGCTTGCAGGCAGCAGGGAAAAGCATAGGCATGCAGGGTCCCTCCACCATTGTGCATTGTCTCAGCTTGGTGAGTATTTTGCACATAAATCATCATCTCCTATAATGCCGTTGTCAGTATTTTTGCTGCTACTGTTCCGCTTCTTATCTCTTTGCTGTTTCCATTAAATCATGATCTCTGCCTTTTGTGTCTCCCACCAGAGCAAGGATGGGAGAAGTTTGTGGTTTCCTTTCTAGTGGAATTACTAAATTGGGGAATACCATTCCTAAACCATGACACCAGCCTCTTCCACAAACAATACAATTGATGTTTTCTCCCATTCATTGTCATCCATCTCCATCATTTTCTTCACAACACTTTCCTCCTACCTGTGTTTCAAACTGTTTAGATGTGCCATACCTTGTAACTAGTCCTCCTGATGCTATCTATCACTGTCCTCATCTCCCCTCTGAAATCTGCTGCCCTTCCTGGAACACAATGAACAGGAGATGCAGCATCCCGAAAGGACTGCAGACACAGCAGCCATGCACAAAAAATAGGAGCTGACAGCATTTGAGTGTAGTCATAACCAAATTATGGAGTGAGATGAGCCCACGTTTGAAAAGACATTGGGATTTCTACCCAGGAAATACATGATCTGGGCTATAGTATTGGGCATGAAAAAACAAGAGTATGTTCACTCACATTTTGGAGACGCTGGGTCCAAAAGTCAAAACTGGTACTTCATGTTTGCAAGTACTGCAAACCATGATAACACCTAATCTGAATGCCAAAATATACTGCAAGGTTTTTTATAGTTCAAATAATAAATAAGAATATCAAGAATCTTCCATTAATCAGGGACAGATAGTATAAACTATGGGGGTTTTGTATGAAATTTAAGTGTTTCATACTAACACTACTAAGTGTTTTTCTTCCTCAGCAGAAAAATAAAAATATTATGCATATTAAATTCAGCATATGCTTCAGTAAGATTTCACAGTAATTTTGCACATTTCAATTATACACCAGGCATTAAATCCCCGTTGTGAAAATAAAAAGTTAAAAACATTATGTAAGCACTGACAATGCATATTTAAGCAATGAAATAAAAATGTAATCTTAGCAAAGTATTGTGTTTCTGGATACAGATGTGAAAAGACAGGTTTATTATTGCATTGCATCCCTTTTCATTTGTACCCTAAAAAGCTTTCTCTCCTTTACTGTTTTCAGTTAATGACACTGTTATATCTCAAGCCCACTAAAAGGGAGGAAAAAAAGATTAGGTGGCTTATAGTTAAATCATGCTACACTGATCCTATCATGAGCTCAGTGCTATGAAAGCAAAAAAAACAAACCCAGATGGCCGCTGTGGCAATAGTGAACATTGGATTGAATCCCAACCCCAGTTTTGATCAGCAGTACTTCCTTGTCCACAGACCCTGACCACAAAACTGACATAGAGGGATCGCCCCAGAGTAGAACCATTCTTTGGATGCAGAGCACTTTGGTTGCACGGCAGAGAAGCGTTGCTGGTTCATCTCTGAGGTATTCACCATATGCATTGACAGTGCAGTTATTTTGGTTTTTCCAAACGGTTGGGTTTTTTTCCTAGAAATACTCAGTATAAACTATACCCAGAGCATATTATATCAATAGAAATTCCAGTTTGTACTGCCTTGTTTTTCCTTAATACATTTGGATAGCTCTGCAAGGTACACACAGGCCATATCCAGTATAAAGACTTGTGCAATGACTGGTACCAGAGAGAAGAAAAAGAAAACCATGAAATTAATGTGTAATAGTTTAAAGATACCCTAACTTCTGTGACACAGAAGATATGTAACTAGTTCTGGACCTGCCACTTCTGAGATTGACATTCTAAGATTCCTATATAGTCAATGTAAAGTAGTGACATTGAGTGCACCCAAGGAGACAGGAGCGTGCAGCCATAGGGATATAATGGAGCTCACCTCTTCTCCTGCCTTATCTATGTGCCTGATTTTCTTCAGAGTTGACTAAAAGTGAATATCAGCAAGTCTTGTCCCACAGCATAGTCAGGGTGTGACAGTGTTACACACCTTGACAGGAAGAATTGCGAAGAACTCTTCTGTCACATCATTTGGACGCAGCCTTTGAAACCTGGGAAGGATGACTCAGACCACTTAAGTAGGTTATCTTGTGCAGGAAGCTGAGCCCTTCTACAGGTAAACCAGACCTCTCTAGGTGACCACCTCTATTCTTCTGTGAGTAAAACATGTTGGGTATGAACAGGAACAAAATATAATATATGAAGAACCAAAAATTTGGTCACATCTGTCTGTGAAATCATATGAATATGTTACTCTGAGTATGGATACTGATTGAAAAGATGGTAAAATCAGCATCCTCTACGTTGTACACATTAGCTTAGATTAATTGCACAAGTACTGTAAGTCCTTAGTTCAGGCTCCCAGCTTCCTTGTGGAAGAGGATAGCCATAACCACAGACTGAAGGGAAGAGAGGTCACTGTGCCTTCCAAATTGGTCTGCTGTGTAGCTAATGAAGCAAGGAAGGAGTCAAGAGGGATGTGCAGGTGGCTCTGACCTTGATGGATTAGTGCTAATACCATCTTCTGGTTCTTAATATACAATTTATACACAAGCTGTGACTTGTCCCATGGCATTTACAGTTCAGAACTGCAATTTCTTATGTTCAGTTCATTTCTGAGAAAAGCATTGGGTATGCAATTATAGTTCAGTTTCATAGTTGCAAACATGCTACCTTTATACTGTTAAACTTTTGAAAAAGTTTATATTTAACACACAAAGGACAAAGTCTTCTTAACTATTTTTGGAGAATTAACTTGTTTCTTCTTTTCAGCTGTTTCATGTTTCTGTAAAATTAGTTATACCACTATTAAAATAAACAGTCTCAACTGAGATTTCTTATTTTAGAAACTAAAAATACTATCAGGTGACTTTATTTATAAATCAACCATCCAACTATTTATAGAAGTTGCCTGCTAAACTACAAATATTGCAAATAAACATACCATAGAAGCTCTTATATTGCTAAATATTTATGAAAAAACTAAAATATTTTGAACAAACTATTTTCCAGCAAAACCTGGAATTCTCCAAAACCACTCTAAATGATCTGTAAAAAACTATTTTTTTCAATAGGAATGTTCCTGGAACTTTCCATATTAGGTCAAAAGAGAAGTTTTCTGTGTGAACAGAGAAGGACACACAAAAAGGGACAAGAAGAGGGAAGTTTCTCTTCTTAGTGTTCTGTAGTTTTGGAAAACTCTGTGATATACATTACTTCTTTCTGAGATTCTGCTGAAATAATGTCATTACCTGGCCATTTAGTAATCCATTGCTCGTGAAAATCTGCTTTCCAGCTAAATAGTTTGAAAGACAGCAATTAGCAAACGCTTTACCGTAACTCACACTGAAAACTACTCATGAAGTACTGCACACAAAATGTTTTCAAATATTCAGTTCTACTACTTGGTAAAAAAAATTCCACAAACATCTTCAACTAACCAGAGGTTTCAGAACTGCACTCCAGATGCTGCAATTTGCCTATGAGTCAATAGTGTAGATTTATGGACCAGGAGGATATATTCTTCCTAAAGTTCCACATGCCTTTATCTAAGATTGCATAGGAGTTTAGTTTCAGATTAGCAAAATGCTCCCTTCATTAAAACAAAACTGCTAGAAATAAATACACTGCTATTCACATGCATCCTGTATATAAGCATTTTTTTCACTTTTAATAAAGATTGAAAACAACCTAGGTGTAACAGGCTGTGTAGCAAGATAATTAAGTTTTTTGTTGTCCATGTCTGTCCACTCATGGGAGAACACTCCCTGCATTTCATTTAAATACACTTTTGAAGGGAAGTCTGTAGTCTAGGGCATGTAATGAAGGCACAGACAACACAGACATCTGATACCACCACTGAGGAGAAAGGATCCCAACCATCATGAAACTTGATGAAAATCTCTTTATGAGTGTATCAAGAAATAGCTAGGGCACAGACAGGCTGAGCACACACCGTAGCCATCTGTATTGCTCTTGTTCATCCACTCTCAAGGGGGTGGGTCCTGGGCCACGTCACCTCCCTCTTTCCCAGACAGGCACAGTTCAAGGACAGCCAAAGACAAGGACAACTCCATTTAGTTTGGTTTAGGTGTAGCCACCTTGCTTTGGCATGACCTTTGCTGTGTGGTTACCGCGATGAGCCATGCCATTTAAATACATTTGGCCTCAGAGGCCCTGAACCCATTTATTTGCTAGTACAGGCATAGCATTCCTCTCTCCCCTCATCCTCCCAGCAAATACTGGAATCAGAATTTGCTCATCTGTTGCAGACTACTTTGCTTGTCAAAGAAGTCTTGCCTGGTCTGTTTCTGTACCACATCTTCCATGGATGAGTGGTTTTCAATCACTCTTAGGCAGAAATTGTATCTCTGAACACAGCTGTGCTATGTGCAGCCACCTGACAACAAGTTTCAGCAACATTAAAGCATTACTAGCCTGGGATCCACAGAAAATGTCTGTCTCCTGCTGCTGAGATGAAGTAATTGGCCCATCAGGGGTTGTCTGCCTTCAGGGAGATTCAGCTGATACAGCTTGATTGTTTCCATTCTGCCCTCTGCCTGCCTATTTACTCCTAGTACTTTATCCAAATTCTCCTCCTTTCTCATCTCTGTTTCCCATCCCAGCACCTCATCCTGAAGTTGTTTCTGCTTCAGAGTTGTTTCAGGCAAGTGCTCACCAGAAGAAATGGAACAGTTAGATTTCTTTCATCTCTGCACCAGGAGGAATAGAGGCTGAAAGACCACATCTGAACATTTCAAAATTTCCAAATGTGTTTTGGACCTAGCAGAAGACTTCAAAAGGGAATAGAAAAGTTTTCCTTTTCCATATCAGTTTGTTCATCCCCAAAATTATTTTTTAAAAGGCATCATTTTATATTAATTATGAACTGTCATTTTTTTAAAGAACAATACCTCAGCTGGTGTTAGCACTTGGAAGCTCCCCAAAGCTTATTGGATTACTTATTTACAAAACTTAGACTAATTTGTGTCTGCAAGGAGAAATACATTAAAACAGAAATCAGCATTAAGTCTTTTTAACAGCTGCCTACAGCACAAATATATGAGGTGCAGAGAATGAGTTATTTAAAAGTGACAACAAACCATAAATATAATTCTTGATGAATCATGTTTAGAATTCTTCAGATTTCATTA
The DNA here is from genome assembly GCA_036785705.1 of Acanthornis magna. Taxonomy (NCBI): domain Eukaryota; kingdom Metazoa; phylum Chordata; class Aves; order Passeriformes; family Acanthizidae; genus Acanthornis; species Acanthornis magna. Next base: position 27,705,690 of record JAWUZG010000090.1, on the reverse strand, counting down.
CTTGCAAGCATTAATCTTAGCCACCCATCTTATTTTTGTATGCAAGGCATTGTGGAAAAAAAGAACTAACCAGAATTCATGTATACAAACATATAAATTTTAGCATTGAGAATTCTTTCCTCTCCAAACTCAGTAACAAATATAGTGAGAATTTTACTGTGCTTTCATTTCTATAACAGGCGCTAGTTTCATACTCACATGGGCTGCATTCTCACTCTGTTGTGGCAGTTCTGTAGGCACATAGGGAAGAAAAATCCCTGGACAGTTCTCACAAATTCAGGAACAGGTGAAAATCTTAAGAGAAGCTCTGACAGACAGCACTGGATGACCCAGCAGATGTATGTGTTGACAGTACATGGCCCTCCTTATATTTGAACTACATCCAGCCATCACAGGGCTGGGAACCACAGTATATCTCTGAGCAGATTTTAAAAGTGTTCTTCATGTTATGAAGACTTTATGACCATCTTGATCTTACAAGCAATACTAACAGCTCTTGAATTACCAGAAAATACATTTAAAACTTGTAAGAAAGAATGGTTGAGCTCCATATCAATATTCTGATCATCCAGACAACTGGGATAGTTAGCTGATAGGATGGCACAGGTATCCTACTCAATGAATGTTAGCACTGTTTGCTGTAAACGCAGCATAACTTTTGCCCTGGAGACAGAGGCTGAAGTTCCAAAATATTTAACCCTCATGTGAACTGGTGTTCACAGTTACTGCATAAATCAGCCTTAGTCACCAGTGAGGTTTTGAAGCATGATACAATAAATCAGAGTAAATCATGGACCTCTTTTAATGAGGATGGCTAAGAATAGCTCTACAGGGGAATCTCAGCTCCAGTGCCTGGAACATCTCCTCCCCTTGCTTCTCCACTGACCTGTGTGTCTGCAGAGTTGTTCTTTTCACATACTCTCACTCCACTCTTCTCTGAGAGCAATTACCTCTGTGCAATAAATTTTTTCCTTCTTAAATATCAAAGAGGCATCACTATCATCTCTGATTGGCTTGGCCTTGGTGAGTGGTGGGTCCATCTTGGATCCAGGTGGCGCTGGCTCTGCCAGACACAGGAGAAGCTTTTGGCAGATTCTCACAGAATCCACCTCTGTAGCATTCTGGCCCTTGCTACCAAAACCTGTCTACACAAACCCAGTATAGCAGGGTAGGCATGAAGGAAGCAGATGAGTGTACTCACCCTCATTGGGCTGCCTAAAAGAGTGGCTGAACACAGCTGCACAGCCATGAGAAATGGTCTTTTTCCTTTTAGTAGACTGATTGCCATCTCAGTCTTAAAGTTTTTGGAGAGTTGTTACTGATTTCAGTGAGATACAGTCGATTTCTGACACGTGAATGCAAGTCAAAGAGCTACCTTATGGGAACGCAGAGTAAGAAAACAAAAAGGCAGTGGTGTGGAATAAGCAAAAACATTTTGCCAAATTTTGACCAAGTTAAAACCATGTAAGTGCATAGGCAGTGAAAGGAGTCTTAGTGGATATCTCTTTAGTCATTCCCAAGAGCACATGAGAAAGAAAAATACTGGCCCATGTCTCCATCAATTTCCATTGATCTAGACAAGTCTTGCATTCAGCAGTATTATACTCAAAAGGAAAAGAAACAGGAGGTAATGGTGACTAAATAACAGTCTTCCTTGAGGGTGCATAAAAGACTAGTCAGAACAGAGTCACATACCTTGGCTGTATAAGAAAACCCTCTGCTTATAAAATTCAATATAAATTCAAGCACTCAATTTCTAAATTCTTCAGAACAGGGTTCCTCTGTCATCATGATTGTATGATGGCACTAAGCTGAAAATACAAGCAATACTCCTTGAAAAAAAGAAAAAATTATAGTGTTTTTATAGTCAGGATAGTACAGATCAGTACAACTGGAAAGACTGCTAAGACATTCAGCAGAAGTGATGTGAGGCCATCCCAAAGAGGCACTGTTAGGGCTGAACAAAATATGGATCAAGTTCCTTACAACACACCCCTGTCTCCTAATCCTATCCTGTAACAATCTATTTTTTATGTTTCCCTTTTACTGTTTTGTTTTGTTACCAAGCCCTCTCAAATTCCCAGGTAATGAAAACACCAAAATCTATATTTAACTGTGTTCTTCTTGTTTAGATATTGCAAAATATACATAATAAAATCATGCTTACATTATATTAATATTTTGCTAATACATATGCTTTTTGAAAGCTTTATTTTTCCTAGGGGCCAGATGAAATGTCAAAATACTTTTCTTCTGAAAAAATAACTTATATGTCAAAGGCTCTCTGTAGTTTTCTTTTTCTGATTTCTCTTGTTATTAGAGGTATTTGCATGAAAAAAGGCACTTTGTTTCTGTGAGTTTATGTGTTTGTTCCGCATTTTAAACCATTGTCTTCTATGTATAACAGCATAATCCTGTCTACTGAAATGAGACGTGATATCACAAACACTGTGTTTCTCTATTTTATGAAAGAATGAACTTGAAGCATAAATAAACTCTGAAAGTGGCAGACAAGGTATGGAGGGGGGTGCTGCAGGTGTGGCTTCTCTGTCAGAAGAATTCCTATGTCCAGAAGAGTCAATGCCAGCTGTCTCCAAGATGGACTCAAGCCCATCAGCCACAGCAGTAGCAGTTATCTGGGATAACAGAGTTAATAAAGAGGGGGAATCCTGAGCAAGAACAAATACCAGCCCGTGAAAAGATGAGAATATATAATGGAAACAGCCCTGCAGACACCCAGTTCTGTGGAGAAGAGGGGGAGAAGGTGCTCCGTGTGCCAGAGCAGAGATTTCCCTGCCGCCCATGGTGCAGCCCATGGTGCAGCCCATGGTGCAGCCCATGGTGCAGCCCATGGTGGTCAGGCTGTGCCCCTGCAGCCCATGGAGGTCAGCAGGGGAGCAGAGATCCACCTGCAGCCCACAGAGGAGACCGTACCAGAGCAGGTGGATGTGCCCTGAAAGAAGCTGCACACTATGGAGAGCCCACATAGAGCGGGCTCCTGGCAGGACCTGTGGATCCGTGGTGGAGCAGGTTTGCTGGCAGGACTTGAGACTCCATCGGGGACCACACTGGAGCAGCCTGTTCCTGAAGGACTGCATGCCATGGAAGAGATCCACACTGGGGTGGTTCGTGAAGCACTGGGATGGCTCATGGGAAGGATCCGTATCAGAAAAGTTTCATTTCCTCTAGCTCAGTCAGTCTTGCTTGTAAAATTAATTACTGAACAAAGTCCTTGTCCTTATTTTGATCCACAATATTTTGTTGTATTTTCTCCTCCATTGTGTTGATTGAGGGGGTGTGATAACGTGGCTTGGTGGGCACCTGGTGGCCAGCCGTGGTCAGCTCACCACAGTAATTTTGATATCAATAGAAATTGTAAACTCAAAAATTACAAACCTCACTATTAAAAATCCATTAGGAGCTTTTCTTCTTTTAAAAAAATATGTTAAATCTAAACAATACAGTGTGTATTTTGGGTACAGACTTACAGTTCCTACTTCTTTGAGGTAATATTTTTAGCTAATCTTTTTTGTCATACATGACTTGTGGATAATAACTGTCTCCTACAAAAAAAATACAGACAAACACCTCTAAATTTTGCCATCTTTTCAAACTTGATTTAAAGTAAATCCTTGACCCTCATTATGAAATGTATAGCTCAGACTATTTTCTTGCTTGTTATACTCACCATAGCAGAGCATACCTGTTAAGCTTAACAGAAGTTTAGATATTCCCTAGTTCAAAATGCTTCAAGAAAAAGATTGTGGAGATTCAGAAAAATTCTGAATCATTTTAAATTTTGCCCAGATGGTTGGCAGCCAAGGCACATGGGGGACAAGGAAGAGGGTCTCAAAAAATTTCCTCCCTTTCTCTGCAAGTAGTTTTGCAAAAGTTTTGACCACCATGTCTTTATGGGCAGATGGCAGAATGTTCAACAAATGCTTAGACAATTCACTAATGTTAAATGTATGATCAATCACTGGCTACATATAGAGAACTCAAGACCTTAGTATTTTACTTGGGGAGTTATTGTGTGGAATTTGTGCTAACATTTCTCTGAGGTATTAAAATCTACAGGGTATGGTTAATAGCTACTGATCTTCTCATCACCTCCTATGACATGCATAGCATTCCAGTGTCTCAACTAAACACTTGCAAAGTCTCTGAAGGCTAATAAATATTTTCCAATTCCTTGGATTTATTTGTTTGCACTATTTTAAATAGCTAGAGATCATAAAAGATAACCCTTCATTCTCCATACCATCATGACCTTTCTGAATGAGAACTGCCATAAAAGATGCTGCAGCATTTCAAATCTTTATGACAGTGTCTGGCTGACTGTTCTTTTAACAGCTTGCTGGTTTCCTAATGATCCCTCTTTCTGTTTTATTTCTTCAAACCCTTTTATTCCCAGGTATTATTTGCCAAGGATTATTTGCCACTCTCTCTCTTAGTACAATATACCTCTTTTCAAAAACTGAATGAAATTATAAGATTTATTAATATTACTTCTTACAATGAATATATTTATATGTGTGTAAGGACTTCCCTTTGTAACAGTCAGGGAAACACCCAAAGTTATTGTGAAATATTACTGCCCAAAAAATGCGGATGTTCAACCACTTGTTCAACAAACAAGATATGTTATCCCTGTAGCAGAGAAATTAAAGATGGATTACAATTCATATTCTTATCCGATAGTTGTAGGCAGCACTGGGACACTTCCTAAACTGAATCTACAGTTTGAAGAGACAGTCTTTCTGACTTGGAAAATCCATACAATACCTAGCAAAACCTGGAATACTTGAGGGAATTTATTATCATGCTAGAGAAACAATCTAGTAATGTTATGGTAACTCTCTTTAAGGATATAAGTAAAGCCAGGTTTATAGGAAGGAAGAACCTCTTTAATCAGACCAATTGACAGAGTAGGAGAAAACAGATGCATAAGCTTGTCTTCAAATCCTGAAAATTTACATGCTTGAAAACCGGTCAGCCATTCAAGTTACACCGGCTAGTTTATTAAAGCTTTTTACCTTTGCCAAAACAAAATGAAGCATAGGTCAAAGGCGGGTAACGTCTCAAAATATGGTATTATATAGTTATGGAAGTGGTGCTTGCATTTATTATTTTTCTCTGTTTGTACTTATTTTTCAACCAGCTTCCTGAACTATACTCCTGCAACAACTTATGCCTCTGCTCAACACAAAAGTAATGTCAACAATGGCAAGGGCAGGGAAAATAAATGTGGGTTTGCATTAGTAATGCTACAATTGCCTTAACGAGAGAATCTTCTTTCTAATTCTTTTCCTCTAATATCTCTGTGAAGAGAAAATACCATTCTATAAATGCATTATTTTATAATGCATATGAAAATGACACTGTGATTTACTTCAGTTCTTCTAAAATTAATGAAAAATAAACCATAAATATATGAATATACATAGAAAGAAAACATTTTCAAATTGAAAAAAAAAAGAAACAAAAAAAATGTTTAATGATTCCTCCACTAGGGAGGACATAAAATTGTACCAAGTGAAAGAAATAGGTATGCAAATTACACATGCATAACTGGAAGCCATTTACTTTTAATGTCTGACCTCTAATTTTCAGAAACAGTCCATTTAATTAAGTGATATTATTGTTGTACTCCCCATTAGATCCACACGCTTAAAATAACGACTGTTCAGAACCTGATCTGTTAGACTGACTTCCCATTTGACTTTCTGATTTTCAGAACTATTTGGTCTATTACCTGTTCACAAAAATCCTGATCCATTTTAGCATACTGTCCTAAGGAAAGGTGAGCCTCTCTTCTAAGCAAACAGGAAATAAGAGCAATGAAAATTTTCTCTTTTTAATATTCTTTTTCCTGATTAAATCCTCCAGTAAATAGTACTAGCAACAGTAACATGAGGATGTTTTAAAACATGAAATGAAGTCTTTATTTTAGAATAAAGTGACACACACATCACATCACATTTATTTGGTCTCATCAAACTTATTTGGTCTCAGTGTGTCTTACATAAGATAATGAAGCAGGGAGATCCTATGACTGTAAAGCATTCATAATGAAAGCATTTCATTTCAACCAAGTTACTTATTATGTGACAAGCAGTAGAGCCCAAAATAGTACTTCAGTGATGTCTCTTTTTTTGTTGGTTTTTTTCTTTCTGTTATTCAGTACATAGGAAACCAAGAAAGGGCACCTGGAAATTTAATAAACCAAATGATAAAACATTGCAGAGGGGGGGAGGGGGGAACAATACTAAAATTATTTCATTTTTGAATTGGTTTTCATACTACTTTATTCATTTTCAATGTAGATTTAGCTGTACTGCAAATTTATCTTTCCATCATCATAATCTTCAATTTTGGCTAAACTTAAACACTCTTAAAAATTATGTCTTTGTAGTCATTTCTGTCTGAGTTTCTGGTGCTTAATTGTAGAGGCTCACCTTGAATTCCCACACTGACACTAGCTGAGGTAGGAGAAAAGGTCATAAGGAGTAGTCGGCACAGATTCCCCAAGGGGAAATCCTGCTTGACGCATCTGATAGCCTTCTATGATGGCATGGCAGGATGGGACAATGAGGAGAGAGCAACGGACATTGTCTACCTCAGCTTCAGCAAGGCTTTTGACAATATGTCCCATAATATCCTCATAGGTAAGCTCAGGAAGTGTGGGTTAAGTGAATGGGCAGTGGGGTGGATCCAGAACTGGCTGAATGGCAGAGCTCAGAGGGTGGTGATCAGCAGAGTAGAATCCAGTTGGAGGCCTGTGGTCAGTGGCATTCCCCAGGGATCAGCACTGAGTCCAATCATATTTAACCTGTTTATCCCTGACCTGGGTGAAGGGATCGAATGCCCTCAGCAAGTTTGCTGATGATGTGAAACTGGGGGAGTGGCTGACACACCTGAGGGCTCTGCTGCCATTCCATGGGGCCTTGATGGGCTGGGGAGTTGGGCAAGGAGAAACCTAATGAGGTTCAGCACGGGCAAGCACAGGGTCCTGCACCTGGGGAGGAATAACCAGCACAGGCTGGGGCTGAGCTACTGGAGAGCAGCTCTGCTGGGAAGGGCCTGGGAGTATTGGTGGATGACAAGCTGACCATGAGCTGGCAGTGCCACTGTGGCCAGGAGAGCCTGTGGCATCCTGGGGTGTATCAGCAGGACTGTGGCCAGCAGGTTAAGGGAGGTGATACCCCCTTCTGCTTGGCCCTGCTGAGGCCACATCTGGAGTGCTGTGTCCAGTTCTGGGCTACTCAGTACAAGAGAGACAAAGAGCTACTGCAGAGGGTCCAGCAGCGACCACAAGGATGATGAGGGGTCTGAAGGATCTTTTTTGAGGACAGACTGTGAAAGTTGGGCCTGTTTAATCTAGAGAAGACTGAGAAAGGATCTCATCAATACATAAATATCTCAAAGGCTGCTGCCAAAAGAATGGTGCCAGACTGTTTTCAGTGGTGCCCAGCAACAGGATGAGGAGCAATGGCCATAAACTAAACCACAAGAAGGTCCTCCTCAACATGAGGAACAACTTACTTACACTGAGGGTGGCAGAGCACAGGAACAGGCTGCCCAAGGAGGTCATGGAGTCTCTCTCTTGAGATATTCCAAACCCACCTGGCTGTGCTCCTGTGTAACTTGCTCTAGGTGACCCTGCCTAGGCAGGGGGGTTGGACAAGATGATCTCCAGAGGTCATTTCCAACCCTAACAGTTGTGCGATTCCATGACTCTGTGCAGATATAGATACAATTATTACTTCAAGATAAATCATCCATTTTATTTTAGAGATTAGAGATCTTATGCAGCTTTTAAATTTTCTATGGAAGAGTTATGGTTCTGAGTTGGAAGGAACCTACAAGGACCATCAAAGTCTGACTCCAGACCCTTTACAGGACAGCCCCAAGAATCATACCATGTGCATGAGAGCATTGTCCAAACGCCTCTTGAACCCTGTCTGGTGAAATGCTGCCGCCACTTCCTTAGGGAGGCTGTTCCAGCGCCCAACCACCTTCTGGGAGAAGAAATTTTTCCTGATATCTAGCCTAAACCTCTCCTGACACAGTTGTGTGCCATTACATTATTCTCTAAACTACCAGGGCAAATCTCTGCTCTTCCAGAAACCCATATAACCCCAACAGCGTCAGTGCCTGTGAAGGCACGAGACAAGTCTGTTCTTTGTTAGAAAATCTGTAGAGTGACTGATCTGTAGGTCTAAGACACATAGATCTTGAGGTCCTATTTCTATGAAGAAATAGCAGACAGAGAGACTACACCACAGAAATACCCTGAAGAAAACAAGAGCCAGTTAACTCAGTAAGGAAAGCACATACACATACAGAGAATTCAGCAGCCTGGTGAGTAGGTGAGGAGCTTATCCATATCAAAAATGAATAGCAAATGTTCAGCCATCAAAAGTGGTTTTGAAGTATGATGTACAGTCTGAAGAATGCTATCCCATTCTCTTCAAAATTTATTATATTTTCATGAGTATAATCAAAATTTGTAGATCATGTTGGATTATTTCAGGGTACGTGCTTTTATGCTCTGATCTCCAGTAGAGAAAATTAGCAGAATTAATTCACCACTTTCCAAAACGATTCACCATCAGCCTTGTTAATATCTCATTCTTACAGTTGCAGCAGATGCCTTACATCTTCCTTTCCTTAGAGGGGGAGAATAATGGCCTTTTACCTCATTTTCCAGACAATTTTTGCATAATCTATCTCAGAATATCACTAAAATTGAACCTTTTTTTCCTTTCAAGGGCAGGAGAATAATAGACTTTTTCATGGTTCCTCCACATGAATGATAATTTGTGCTCTGTATCAACCTCTAAATGAATTATGAATCACTGGAAGTCCTGAAAAATAACTAATTGTGCATTTAAAAAAGTTATGTAATACCAGTGACCATGTAACTTACTGGAGGCACTAAAAGATCCTGCTGTGCATGAACATCTGAAGAAGACCTGCACGGTCTACAAGAGGTCCTATTCTAAAAGATACAAGGGAAGACAGAGACAATCCATCATGCCCCATAGCTCTGAAAATTTGGTAATATTTGACACTGTGATTATGACACTACAAGGGCATATTATCAAACATTTTGAAAAGTGTGATTTACCACAGCCCTAAGAGAATCCCTACCCAGTGCTCATTTGCAGTGCTTAGCTGCATCCCATGACATCTCTGATCATGTCATCAGCAAGTCAAATAAAAGCTCTGGAGACATCGAACATGCTGAGATTAGACAGACTAGAAGCAGATGTGATGCACCAAATATTGAGTAATATTACATATTTGACTGATTGTTGAACTTTGTTCATTTACAGCCGAGTTTCTGTTGTGTTTCCTTCTCCTCAAGATTTATGTCCTTATTTGCATGTTAATGTTCTTTGAGTCAGAGCAGATACTCATTAAGCAGATATGGAATAAAAACCCTTTTAAAATTAGACCATGAAATGCACTCTATGCCTGCTTGTGCAATCTGTAAAGATAATGCTGTAGACTGCACTCATAATAAGATTGATATTAAATATACTTTGAATATGACAATGTGATAATATGAAAGGCAGTTCAAGCTCTTTCTAATCTCATTCTCCCCTTCTCAGCAAGAATCATGAAACTCAGACTTGGCCTTTAAATGGGTTAGATATACCTTATCAGAATATTTAAAGAGCTCTGCCAAAGCCAAGTTTAAGAGGCCAGGTGGTACTTCGTGAAGACAAACTACATACAACATAGCTGAATAAAAAAGGTCTTGACAAGGATATGTTTCTTCTGGAGGAATATTAGGTACGAGACCAGAACAAGAAAATGGGATGTTAGGAAGGCTTTTATTTTTGTTGTTCCGTAGGATAAATGCTGAAGGCATATCAAGAGCATTTGATTTCTGCTTTAGAAAGGAAAAAGCATGGTGGGGGGAAAATGGTGGATTATCTCTTGGCTAACTGTAAAAATTATTTACAAAACAAACAGATTTCCTCAAATGCCAATCTGATAAATACACTGAAATTACTTTTAGTTTAAGCTTTTCAGTGCTAATTTATTCCCTATTCTCCTCTCACAGATCAATTACATGTCTAGTTTTTGTCTGTTGTTTAATTAGGCTTCTCAGAGTGCACAGAAGTAAAAGCAAGATAGCTAAACTGGTCCAGCAGAACAGAAGAGGCATTCAGTACAGCTGTGCCAGAGTCTGGAGTTTCATTCCTTGTCAGATTTTCTTTCTATGTACTTGTACACACTGAGAGGCTGTCCTCTAAATGCTAAATTAGCTCTAGTAGAAGACAAAGATGACTGTAACCATAGCAGAACAAGAGTTCTCAAGTTCTTTGAAATGCAAGTTGCTATTTGCAGAGGAGAGAATGTTTTATTGGAACTCTCTTGGTATTCTTACAATACTGGAAATAACAATAAAATGTAACATAGCCTTTTGGGGTGGGAAATTTTTTAATGGAAAAACACTTCAAAACACAGTAAGAATATGATGAGGTAAATTTTTCCAGACAGTAAAATATATTCTACACAGAGATAAATCTGCAGGATTACTTAATCTATACTCACTTTTGACCAAAAATATTAACAAATCAGCTTCTTTAGTTCTGTCATGGAGAAGAAGCCTGATTCAGAAAATGGAAATATAGAAAGAATTGCCAATGCTTTTATAAATTAACTTGAGTTCTTATTCAGAGAGAGGGAAGATTTCTGAGCTTCTGGGAAATAAAAAATCACCCAGGAACCACAATCTTAGGAGACATTTACTATTCACTTCTAAATGACCCATGAATACATCGTAGCCAATAGCAGCTCAGGTAAATATATAGATAATAAATTCTTTCCCGTTCCATCAGGAAAAAAAAATCTGCTCCTGCATATCAGATCCATAACATTTTCAGACACTGGTTTTGGGTTTTGTCAATAAGATCTTATGCAAGACAACGATCTTTTCTATAGGCCTAGGAAATAATCCCCTTTAAGTTTTCTGACGAATGCTTTTATCAGGTTAGATGTAAACAAAGGCTCCATTTCAGCCTCAGGAGAGAAAAGTTCTGCTCATTTAGGTGCTTGGAGCTGACAAGAAGGTAGATTAGGTGCAGCACACAAAATGAATTTTTGAAAGGATCACTAGCTAACAACAAATGGTAGTCATTAGAGAAGCCTACAGCCTGGTTCAAAGAATCTCGTTAGGCCTGCTCTGCTGACAGGCTCATCAGCTGATTGCAAAGAAAAGTTGCTCACAAAAGAAGAAATCCTAGCCTAACCATAAAGAAATGCCAGTAAGTCAAAAATTCTCCGATGGCCTTGCAGAAGCCCACACCTTTCATCCATCCTTTCCAAGGTTTCCAAGTATTATCTAAGTGACAAGAATTTTGTAGATTGCAAGAGAGTGAAGCCAAGAGGTAGGTTTAATTTCCTTTACCTGTGTGGCCAAGGTGCCTTTATCTTTCTCTAGCACTGTCGAAGCATGTAAATCTCATAGGCATATGAATCTTGGATTGCTTCTGGAGACGTTTCTAGTAAGTTTTCCATTGAGTGTGCTGGAGCAGATGTACCAAGGATCACTCCTACAAGTATGCTGGCATACTTAGCCAAGTAATTAATTCACTGCAGAAAACTGTTATTTGACAAAGGCCCTGCTGGGATAGCTGCTTCAGGCTGTATAACTTTCAAAACAACAGCTTTTGTACATTTTCTGCAACTGTATGCACATTTTGCTGCTCATGATTCATACATATATCAAATACAATGCCTAAAAGTCTGTTCTGTTGACATTGCCAACTTGATTAATCAAGTCTTGTTGATTTTTCAGTCCTTCAAGTTCTGCCTTGAAAGAATAGAAATTAAGTTTAAGCTTTCAATTATGGATGCTTGCTCACTAAATGTCACATCAACAACTTCTTCACACTCTCAGCAAGCCAGCACTTCAGAACACACTGCAAACTTTGATTCAAAACTAGAGAAAAATCACCTACTTATATTCCTTTCCCCACTTTTCAAGATTCTTTTTTCACCCTATAACTTTCCCCCATCACCCAGAAATTTCTTGTGGATCCTCTGAAGTGGAATTCATATAGTATTGGTACTGTTAGCAGTACTAAAATCACAGCCTTTATAGTGGGTTTGCTGCTCCTTAGGACCGAGGTTTGTCAGGCTTGCCTTCCTTGAAATAGTTTTGACAAGTCTGTTGCTTTGCTCTAGTTTGTTTAGAGGTAGCTTTTTTTTTTAAGTGAACAGGTGGATAAGCCTAGTTCATTTTCCTTTTACTAATCTCTGCAGGTGTAAGAATAATTGTATAAAGACAGTAATTGACGAGTAGTTGTTCCTACAAAGTGAAATATTCATGTCACTGAGATAATGATGGAGTGCAGCAGAATATGGGCCTGGTATGCAGCAAGGGCCTTGAGATGGGAACACCCCTGCAAAGGGGTTATGGAACCAGGGTGACAAGAAAATGGACACAGGCTGGCACTGGAACTCTAGAAACTGGAACACTAAAAACAACTTGTAAACACAGAGCTTGGTAAAAGCAGTTTTAGGGGTAAAAAAACAAGAAAAAAACTATTAACATAGATAAAAACACCATCTAGAATAAGTTCAGGTCTAATGAGGACTTGCAGACCAGAGACAAAAGACAAGGTGTAGTGCTTGTTAGCACATAAATAAAGAAGATCCCAAATGGTTCCTAAAGTACAGAAGAAAAAACAATCATTACAATCATACTTCTCCCAACATTGGGCTCAGGATGTTGACAGCACACTGTACACCCTACACGCATGTGGAATTAAACCATTCATCTTAGAATGCAGAAGAATTCTGGAAGAGTGACCACATCACCAGCATAAAACCAAATAAGCAAACAACAAAAAGCTACCTGCTGGCCCCATGTTTGAACTGCTGTATCCAGTTCTGGGCTCCTCAGTACAAGGGGCATACGGACCAGGAGATGGGACTGAGTTCATCAGGGGAGCATGAAGATGATGAAGCTCCTGGTGCATTTCTCCTGCCAGGAAAGGCTGAGACAGCTGGGACTGCTCATCTTGGCAGAGGCTCAGGAGGATCCTACCCATGTGTACAAATACCTCATAAGGAGAGTAAAGAAGGCAGACACAAAATCTTCTCAGTGGTGCTCATGGACAGGACAAGAGACAGCAGGCATGAACTGAAATACAGAAAATTAAAATTAAACATGAGAAAAAAATTCTTCATCGTAAGGGAGACCCAAGTTGCACAGGGAGGTTGTGGTCTCCATCCTTGGAGATACCCCAAACCCAGTGGGACAAGGCCCTGAGCAGCCTATCTCAGTCTGAGCAGGCCAGCTGGACTAGGTGCTCTTCAGTGGTGCTTTACTATCTCAGCTATCCTGTGATTCTGCAATCATGTGTGAATCTATAATTCTACGAAAAGGGAAAGTGTATGTACGATTTTTAACACGTTTCTCTTTATATTAGGCGCTTCTAAAATTTTTTAATAGTTACATCTAGACTAATAATAATTCACTGATGAAACTGTTAAGATGCTAATGATAAACTAGTTTACACGTAAGATGTTTTTCTTCTTTTTCTGTAACAAGGTTTTGAGCATAATACTATTTCCAAAGTGCATATGTAGTATAGTCAGTGACAGGGCAATGTATTCACTAAGAGAGCATATTTTGTCAGGGATTCTACTTATCACTGCTTCACTTCCATAGAGTGATTAAATCTCTTATAAAAGGGTTATATTTTAGTTTGTTGAAGGTCAGTCCAGTCACATAGACTGTTCCAGCTCTAATACAATGTGACTAGCTGACAAAGACTTTTTATGAAGTTTGCTACCCTTATTCACAACTAAGAGCAATCACGGTAATTCTCAGGTTACAGCAATAACTGGAGCATATTTTATTAGGTTTATGTTGCATGTGCAGTAGCCACTGCAACTTGGCATTTTTTTGTAGGAAGGGGGTTTTTTGTTTGGTTGAGGGTTTTTGTCTATTTAGGGGTTTCTTGGCTTTTTTTACTAGGCTTGAAACAGGTTTCCACTTTATATTTTACAGGGTTTGGGTTTTGCTGACTTTCTCTATTAGCAGCAATAGTTCCCTAGTTTGGAAAACACAGCTATCAATTACTATGAGACAGCTCTGAGCTGCTGATTGTTGCCTTTGGTTAGAAAGGTGAGTGAAACTGAAAAATCTCACAGGATCCTCAATGAAAAAGTAAACAGAGAAGAAAATGAGAACTTCTACGTGCCACAGAAAGAACGGAAAACTCACTGATCAGGAAAAATAAAACAAACATTTCCAAAGCCTCAGAATGAGGGACAATTTTAATTAGAACTATTATATCATATGGAATAGAAGTCAAAGCCCACCCAACTGCTTTTCGATATTTATGCAGAAAATGGATTTTGTAGCACAGAAGATATCAGAAGACTGCAATTACATATGGAAATCTCATAACAGATCTTAGATATGAAAAGCTCTCTATGAAATGTTCTGACCAGCAGGTATTTTGTTGTGAACTAGCATTAGCCTCAAATTCAGCATCACATATAATTTCTGTGTCATATTGAATGATATAACTCCCTTGGCAGAAAAAATAGGAGACAAGGTCAATGAAGATGAAAAAAGAGCTGCAAATACTTATACATCTTGTAAACAAACAGTCTGGAATTGTTCCACTGCTAAACACAACAGAACTGATCATAATTGGTAATTTCTGATTCAAAAGATAATGTCATTATTTTGTCAGTCTTTGCTTCTGTTGATAATTCCAAATTGCATTTGCAACCAGGGAATTATTTTCCTGCCACAGAGCTTTTTCTTTTTGGTTTCATGCATGTATTTTAGATTACAATTCATATTTTCTGGTTAGCAGCAGAATGGGTATGTTTCTATGATATGATATATAAGTGTACAAGACACATAAAAAGGCTCGCAGATGAAAGGCGGTGCTGTGTAACAGGAATGATTCTAAACCCTGGTGCTTCTGTCAGCAACCAAATACTAAAAATCTGACAAAGGAGGAATTGCAACATTTGCCTGGGGTGAAGTGGGCCCACCATCTGGTTTTAAATATAGCAAGACAGTAAAATTTGCTATTTATATTATCATGAAAGCAAAAGCAACTGCAGGGGAACATACAGGTAGGATATTTGAGACAGACTAACCTGCTTGTACAGAGTTGGAGTGCTGCTGATGAGTCTTCTGAGAATAAAATCAATGTTCATGCAGAAGCAATTTCTGACTCCATCAGTCAGTTTCACCCTGGATAAAGCCAAGAAATGTACAGAGTACTTGCTACTGCTTCTATCAAAACCAAAAACAACATTGAAACTCATAATGAATTCTTGTGTTTAGTGAAATATTACATGAGCACAGCCAGTCGCAGCAATAGATACCAATTGGCTTCTTTCACTATTGGCACTTTTGTCACATCTCATCGAGGCGAGCCACTGCCCTTGCTCCCCTGTCCTTCTGTTGTAGCTCTCATGCTGGGTCTCCATGACGAGAGTCATACTCTGATCAATCAATATCTGCTCCTGCTGCTTCTAGCTGAAGAACAGTGTACCACATCACCTGTCTTCCTGTTAATTAAGGTGGATCCTGATTGTGACAAATGTACAACAGGTTGAAAGATAATGTAAGAAGAAAAGGCTTTTGTTAACCTGCAGCTTCATTCAGCTCCTCACCATAGGAATTTTCTCTAATTCAACTGTTTTTTATACAATATAGCAAGAATAATTATGCTTTAAGGGAACAGAGTCCACTGACATGACAGCTGGCGGATCACTTTCTGAACAGGGAGCCTCCCTGGAGCTGGCCACATGGAAGGAGATCCAGCACAGTATCTCCCAGACTTCTCTGTTAAGCTCCTGAATTAAGCAACTTTGTCCACTGAGGCTTTTGCCTACAGAAGTAAATGCCCAGGGCTGTTCTCTGACATCCAAGTAACTCCTACAGAACAGCCCACATCATATATTGAATGTCTAAACCCTTAAAAATAAGGTGATCTTAGTAAACAACTATTTCAAATGCCCCTAGTCTTTTTGAATACTGGAAACTGGTGAAGTATAAGCAGTAGAAATTTAAGTGTATAGGACCATTTTTTCACTGATGCAGCTAATTACAAGAACTAATGATTACTTTCAGAAGATAGGAACCAACTGAACTGATTGGGTGTAACAAATTCCCAGGGAATAGAGCAGGAAAAATGGGTCCAACACTGCCTACATTTTTTTTCCATTTCATAAGGGCTAACCTGCCCTCTTTCTGTTGGTGGTAGTCTGTGACACCATAAAGAATACAAATTCTGAGGCTAGGAGAACTCAGCATTAGCATGCACCATGAAAAGCAATGAACTCATAGTTGCATAGATATCTATTTCACATACGGAGAACAGAAACCCATCAGTTTCAACCTTTTCACAAGTTGTGCAAGAAATAGAATGACTTACAAGAAAGAATCTTCATTTTGCACCTCAATTTGGAGAACCTCTGATTTCTTTAAAGACAGTGAAAATCAGTAATTGAAACTGAAAAGTTGGCTTCAAATATCTATTCTGCTGCAGTGAGACTGCACTGTTATGTTCAGTACACCACAGCTTCTAGGTGTGCACATTGTGAAACAGACATTTTCAGACTTATGGAGTGAGTAAATCTTAGCTGAATATTTTTATGAGTTCTTCTTGCATGCTTTGTTCCCAAATGCTTTCTGAACATAAGGACTGTCACAAGATGAATTACTTTTCCTCCCTTCCTAATCCCTCCTATAGTCTTACTGAGCTCAACACATGAGAAAAATAGATGGGTTAAAAGAAAGAATAAAAAAACCCCAAAAACCAAAAAACTCCACAGATTCATAGAAGTCTTTCTATGGCTAATGTGCCTGATATTTTTGCTGTTCTGGCACTGAGACACTAACCCCTTCTCACATCACCCCAGAGGTGTTTGCATTCTCAAAGAGCTGGTAGATCTTCAAGGTCCTGGATCAGCTAACAAGCTACACTGAAGGCTTTTGCCATTGCAATTTATCAGATGATCAAAGCCTTCATTTGAAGTGCTCTAAGAACTATGCATATGGTGTCAGGTATTCAACAAATTCATCCCCATGTCAAGTGTGCACTGTAATTACCGAAAAAAAAAAGGAGAGACACTTGTCCCAGGGACATT
The DNA here is from genome assembly GCA_036785705.1 of Acanthornis magna. Classification (NCBI taxonomy): domain Eukaryota; kingdom Metazoa; phylum Chordata; class Aves; order Passeriformes; family Acanthizidae; genus Acanthornis; species Acanthornis magna. The sequence continues at coordinate 27,688,536 of JAWUZG010000090.1, read as the reverse complement.
TTCTGATCATAACTTGGTACAAGTCTCTAGCCCCCTTTAAAAGACATTGAAGTCCCAGATGAAGATGGGCACCTCTGGCAGTCTCAGAAAAGGTTTTTAATTTCTTTGAAATACGAAAAATTATTTCTACCACCAGCATTTCCTCCCTGCTTTCCTATGGCTAATTCATGTCTCAGTGGTTGAAGTAGGGCTCCCATGCTTGGGCACCTAATTCCTGAGAGCCTCTCAGGCAGGGGCGCAATGTACCTAAAAGCTAGGTTTTGCTACCACAAATTCTTTTGGGAATCTTAACCTTAACACCTGCTGCTGCCTACTTCACGACATCTTTGTGGAAATTCTCTGGATGACAGTGGAACTTGCCCCTGCACATCCTGGCAAACCATGGCATCAGGGAGGAGATCTATCCTGTGCCTCTCTTTAAGTTTGCAGTATCAAGTTCATAACAAGTGGTCCCAGAATAAAAAGTAATTATCCTTATTTCATCATGTCTATTACGGCAGGAAAACAAAAATATAAATGCCAAAGAGTTTTTAGTAAAAAGTCGTGACCTGTTTCTCTTTGGGAGGACACTTGAAATATCCATTTGCAGTGCATAAATTGCAAATCTCTGATGCAGTATTGACTGTTATAATCAAGCAGATTTTGTAGAGCTCTCTAATATTTCAGTCACAGCTGAGCTTTCCCGAATTTTCTTAAGTATTCAAAAATTACTGGAAGCCTGAATGAATGTAAAATAGCGCAAGCATTCCTCATCAGATGGTTACCAACAGTGTGACAGATATATTAAGCAGAGATAATTACTGCTTATAATCCAAGAGACAGGATTTTTTTTGGTGCATATGTTTGTTCATACAATGATTACCATGTATAAGAATGTGGATACAAGGCAATAACAGATTTCTTCCCTTTGGGAATGTTTGTGAGTCATATTATAATAAAAAATGAGTTATGTTTGCACATGTACATAAAAACGCCACTCATTATGTAAATTCAGTCTGCCCGGCATTAACTTACCTCTGTTATTGAAAAACACTTCAACATAAGGCCCCAGGTCCACACTGCGGGGGTGCAGTTGAATGACTTTCCTATCACTCACATAAAAATAAATTAATTAAAATGGAAGTGATCATGAATCAAGTCTATAAAGAAATTGTTATCCACATAAACTGTCTTAATATAGCCTAATTTATGCAGAAAGTCTATCTAATTACCATAGCACATTGAGATTTCTGGGATGGCACAAACACTCAAAATAAAGCAGAGTGATTATCTAATTAATGTTTAATTGTAGCTACCAGTTACTGTCCATAATTCTCAAGTCTCTGGGTGCATAAGCCTCCATTTTTCATGTCCAAACATAAAAGTTCCAAAGTCTTACAAAAGGATTTGGGGTTTTTGGAGGGGTTTTTTTGGTTTGTTTTTTTAAGAACACAAAGGAAGGCAAGCTCAGAGAAAATGAAAAACCTTCATTGTTCTGCTAATCCACAATTCAGAGATGTCCCAGATATTTGGCTTCATCTTGTCTTTGGAGTGGAATTGTGCTTTAAAAATTTTTAAGTCCTCTTCCACAGGATTATTTTGTTCTTTTGCTAAGAATTTCAAAATAAATTTTAACCTTTTCTATTTATTTTAAAAATGCCATGTACTTGTGAGAGAGACCAAAACATCTTTGTACTGTAATATATGCAAAATATGAAGCTAGGACTTCATAACAAACCAAACATTATGAAACAGTAACTTAACTTGGTAGGACCATTTAAAAAAATATATAAAATTTCACCAATATTGTTAGCTGGGGAGTTTTAATTATTTTAAAACACTTTATAAGGGAGAATGTGAAAGCAATTTTGGTTTAACATGTTATAAAATACATCTAGGCTGGTTTTATTTAATTAACTCACTGTAATTGATAACATCAGTGGTTGAGCCACAACTCTTGAGACAAGCAGTGAAAAGAAATTCATGAGACAAAAGTAGAATTCAAGGTTCTATTCCTGGAAAGATCTTGACTGGTTAATATTAATGCTTCCCAGGTGTGCAAAGTCTTATTTCTTATAAATGTCTGGATACAGCTGAGCTGCTGAACAGTTCTCTCAGGCCTGTACTTTAGGAGGATTCAAAAACTGCATTTTCCTCCAACCTAGTCAGGCAGATAAGAAATGCCCTACACAGATTTGCAGTTTGCACCAAAGTAAGGGCATGGTGGGTCACCACCTCCTTTTAAAACAGTGCCAAGGATGCACACTTCAGCTGAAAGAGGTAGAGGCTTAACCCCCTTCTCTTTGGAAAGATTCTTATCCATAGCTCCATTCCACTGGAAGGAAAGCACAGCACATAAGCCCATGAGCCATTCTGAATTAGGGTATTTTCCATACCCCTCTCATTATGTCCCACTCAGGTACAGCTAATTTCTGGGGTGTCTACCCAACGGGAGCTCATGCTCGCCATGCTCATACAAGTGGCTGCACTACGTAGATCAAAAGTCCAGCGAGCACAGGAGCCTGCTTGCCATGATAGCCACAAACTCATACTCTGAGAACAGTAACACGAAAGATGTGTAAGACTGCTCCCTAATACTTTCTCCACTCCAACTATTTTTGACATAATAAAATTAATGTAGTTAAGTACCACCTTTTAACTCATAATCAGAGCAATCACTTTTGTGACTCTAGATCTCTTATAGAAAAAAAATCCATAATTTAAAAGAATAAATCTTACAGAATTAAGTTATTAAAACACTAGAAAATAAGATCCCAAGGGTAGAGTGAGCCACTCTTAAATATGTACATTCTGATATGTACATGTCCATGTCGCAGTGCAAAATGATTGACGAATGAAAGCCAGCAGTAATTATTCCTCTCAATAAAGGAGTAGCTTGAAGTACATTAACAATTACTGAACCATCTAATATTTTACCTACATCAGGTAAATCATGAGCAAGGCACATTACTAGGATGTCTCCTCTATAATCAAGAAGAATATTTGGTGACAGTTTTTATTATTATCAAAACCATCTTCATTGAACAACTGCACTAATGACAAATTATATTTATATTTGTATTGATCACACTTATTATTAACCATGACAACAGTAATATTATTAGTGTTAATCACAGCTATTGTTATGCATTTACATGGTACTTCACAAAAACACACTTAAATACCTTGAACGAGTTTTTTTTCTTTCGTATATTCAATAATATTCCACATAATCTGTCCAATATCTACCCTAAAGAATTCACAATCAGATTAAACAAGAGAAAAACTAGATACAGAATTATAATTTAGATAACAGGTGATCTGAGGAACTATTGGGGAGAATGGAAAATTAGGAAAAGCTCCTGAACAAATTTTGAGATTTAATAGAGAACTGAAAGAAAAGAATAAAACCCCCCCAAAAAAAAAGTATTTTTTAAAAATGTTTTTAAAATTATAGAGGAAAGAGAATGGAAAATTGTAAAAGCAACAATAACAAAGCAGGAAGAAAAGGAGGAAAAAGAGACTAAACAGGGATATGAAGCTGATAATTTGCCATA